>LS512951.1:484677-545819 GCA_900490845.1 Pristionchus japonicus | reverse complement strand
CCGCCATCCATCCACGACCACCAACCCTGCGAAACCATCTCATTTAGGGAATCGCTCAAACACAATTCATTTTCGCCTTATTGTCTGGAGAGGTGCTAGAGCGCCTAGAAATTACACTTTTCGGAGTGGATTGGTGTGTTGAACTGATTGTTTGCATTGCAGCCACCCCCTGCATCGAGATCGTTCTCAGTGAATGCGCGGAGAAATGCCCCGAAACCGATGGGACAGAGTGCTCAGGCCACTGCAAATATCGCACTGACCACTGCGTCACAACATCCCCGTACGTGCGAACTCTCGACTGGAATGACAACAACTATGGCAAAATGGTCTGCGGTAGTCTAAACCCATACACCTAACTCGCTTCTGCTCTTATTATTCTGTTCTTCTAGCTGTCCCCTCTCTGAAATCTCTCCCGCTTTTCCCCTTTTCATTCTCCAATGAGTATTCCCCGATTGCCTAACTCTCTTCTCAATGAGCATCCCTCCTCGATCTGTTCTTTTCGTGTTTGTAACCAAGCCATGGAATATTTTCGTATGCTTCCTGTATGACACTATCTCTCATGCATTGTATTCGCTCTCTCCATCCATCGATAAAGAGATGGTCAGTATTCCGACCGGAATTTATTCGAGTCCATTGACAGTTTTCACAACGAATCATCTCATCAACTCTTAAAGATCAACTCGAGTTTTGTTCTCTATCGGAATTCGAAGTGGAACTTGACCTATGCATCTTCTTAGTCGGTTGAAGATTGGAAAGATAAGATTAAAAAATGATTTTGTTCTACTCCCATGACCCTACCATTTCCCACTCAGGCCGAGACAAGACGTTCCTTATTGAATACTTATTGAATTCCCTCTCCTACCCAATCATTTCTGTAAAAATCCCAGAGCAATGCGTGACAAAGATATACTTCATTATCACATCTGCTTAGTTGAACAATTCTATTTTCATTGCCATTTGGTAATTTAGTCTTTTGTGTCACTTATCATCCAACATTACGAAGAGGGGGATTCACATGGGATTGCATTTTTTTAAGAAATGGAGTAAAATTACCTATCGCAAGCAACAGAAAAACACCGTGAAATTCGAATTGTATTCTCCACGCATTTTTCTTCAGTCTTTGTTGCTTTTCCAACAAAATACTGATCTCTGATTTCTCACGGGAAGTATCCTCGTACACAATACTTTAAACCTTTGGAAAAGTTATTATCTGTCTCCAAAGAAGTATATGAGACCGTCTGTGTTAGGTTCAACAACACTCTGGAACAGGCCAAAAACCAAAAGTGCTCAAAACGTGTTCCCATGGGTTGTTATCGATGCTGAACACCCTAGTAAGTTCAAATTTGAATAATGTCCCCTTTTCGCTCCAGCACGGGACCCCCTCATTTATGGCTTTAATCGCGATTTTCGATGGTTTTTCGTCAGAAAGTGGTCAAAATGGCCCGAAATCTCGCACCCCCGACCAGAATCGAGCGCTCTTTGGATTAAAACTATTATCATATTTTTCACATTTTTCGTTGGTCAGAAAAAGTGAAATTTTGACACGATACTTATCAAGAGCGAACCCGTTAACAGCAGTTCGGGGACACTGTCGTGATCATTTTGAGCACTTGGGTTTGTTATTTGACTTTTGCGGACGGTTTTTACATCGATTTTTGTTAATTACCCCGGTTTATGGTGCTCATTTTGTAGAGCTGAAGTAGACGATCATTTTTTGGTAACACACTATGCCCTTAAAACCTCTCAGTAAGAAGTTACAATCGGGCAAACTTCCCATTTTAAAGCTACTCATTTTAATGACTTTTTGAGCACCCATAACTTCTTAGTGAGAGGTTTTAAGGGCATAGTGTGTTACCAAAAAATGATCGGCTACTTCGGCTCTACAAAATGAGCACCATAAACTGGGTTTACAGTGAATTTGAAATTTCGGTCATTCACAAAAATCAATGTAAAAATCGTCCGCAAAAGTCAAATAACAAACCCAAGTGCTCAAAATGATCACGACAGTGTCCCCGAACTGCTGTTAACGGGTTCGCTCTTGATAAGTATCGTGTCAAAATTTCACTTTTTCTGACCAACGGAAAAATGAAAAATATGAAAATAGTTTTCATCGAAAGAGCGCTCGATTCTAGTCGGGGGTGCGAGATTTCGGGCCATTTTGACCACTTTCTGACGAAAAACCATCGAAAATCGCGATTAAAGCCATAAATGAGGGGGGTGGCGTGCTGGAGCGAAAAGGGGACATTATGCAAATTTGAACTTACTATGCTGTTCAGCATCGATAACAACCCATGGGAGCACGTTTTGAGCACTTTTGGTTTTTGGCCTGTTCCAGAACCCCGTCGACTCTTGTTGAACCTTAGGCGAACGGCCTCATATTTTGTCACAGATTGTAGTCATTTTTCGTCTATTTCCATTAGCGATCGTTTGGCAACCAATACGTTAGCAGTATATTAGTATATTAAGAATGAGGTTTTTTTCTCCTAGCGTTCAGAGATTCCGATCTGACTTTCAGTGTGCCAATCGAATAGAGTGATTGAGCTTAATCTAGAGAGTCAGAACATCGCTATCTGCCTAGTTTATTCTCAGTTTGAGAGAAGGAGGAGAGGAGGAAATCCCAAAGTATGACTTGCTGTCTCTCTCTTTTCTGATTAATCGAGAGATGTTTTTGTTATGAGACGAAGAGCTCTAGATCGGTGTAATAGATCTGCCGAACCCTTCCCCCACACTACTTCTTTACGTGTTCTCTCGCTATATATCTGCGAAAAACCAACTGAAGCCGTTTGCCGACAGTTGCTACCAATCATGTTAATTCGTAACCCGATATCGTCGGATTTTAATTCAAAGACTATGCAAAACAACGAGTAATTCTTCTGTTGCATTTCTCTTAATTCACAGATCGTTCTATTTGATGTTAGCCGAAATTTATCAACTGTCAGTCAAATATCTGAGTGAAAGTGTACTCCTTCTCTCTCTCTCTCTCTTCCTGTCCTTCTATCCACTTCTCCCTTCCCAACGTTACGTCAATAATCCAATAGGGAGTCCATCTCCAGTCCTTCTCTCGTTCTCCTAATGGGAGTTCCTGCTGGAGTGAGAGTCTATGAGAAAAAGAGAGAGCAGACTTCAGCAATCTTCTTCTCCCGCCGGAATTGGTATTTTTCATGCCTGAGGCGAAAGAAGGAGAAGACAACTCGAACCCCAGCTGAGGGACTGAAATTTGAAAGTTTCATCCAAAAGCAAAAAAGTTAACTAATCAATTTGAGAAACAACGATATTGGACAGATAGAGGACAGGCAAAGTGAAAACAGGCACATATTCTAGCACAAATCTCGAAGACTGTTGTCAGAGTGATGAGTGATATCGAGATTGTGATTTTTGAAAAGCCAATTTGTGTCATCGAATACTAAGAATCAAATGGGAGACCATGTTCAAAAAGCATTTTTCTCTTCGAATATGTTCTTGCAGGCATACATCGGAAACGCGTTATATGTAAGAACGCAAGTGTACAACTCCGACAGAAACATCACCCAGTGCTCATATTTGGTGCACATGACCCTTAGGATGGGCCTATGAACTTTTTTGAACTATCGACTCTAAAAAAATTACGAATTAGACATCGAGTGAGGGCTTGAAAGAGGGTTCAAAGTTATGTAAAATGACAAATTTTGTGAAATTTCATTCACTTTGAGCAAAGGTACAGCTCAAAAAGTGGCGAACACCTCATTTTAGTGCATATGAGGCCGTTTGCGATAGAATCGAGCAAATCCTGATGTGTCTGGCACAGCTCAAAAATGTAAATTCTCTCTAATTATGTGATTTGGGGTTCTCGAGGGTGCTGATGACGGTGGACAAACCAGTTTTTCATTTTGAGCATCCGTTGGCTCCAGATGACGTCACGTCGATATCGATGTTTGTGGAATATCTCCTCTCTCGGGATCGCTAAAATTAAGCCAATTTGGCTCCTGGGGTAGAATTTGATGCTGATCACACCTGCCAACTTCATTTTGCATAATTTAGTTTAATTATTTTTAAAAATCGAACTTTTGACAGAATACAGTGCTGTCGTGGAGAGTAGTATAGATCGATCCGGAATGTCACAAGGATTTCAAATCTATGTTTGCTGACGCGTGAAAGCGTGCAGGTTTTGAGATATTCAACTTATTGTGTTGCTGAGTTGGAAGCCAGACTCCCCTTCCCTTCTCCTTGTTGACCCAGCCTTTGATCTATCTCCCCTTGCCCTGGCTCTTCCCCTCTGGTTTCTCTGTCGTCTCTCTGTCTTCCCTTCTCTCTCGCCTCCCTCTCCTCTTCCGATCTCTTGATTGGCACGTGCCGGGGACGAGACTCGAGGTAGATCAAAGCAAGGGTCAACAAGGAGAAGGGAAGGGGAGTCTGGCTTCCAACTCAGCAACACAATAAGTTGAATATCTCAAAACCTGCACGCTTTCACACGACAGCAAACATAGGTTTGAAATGCTTGTGACATTCCGGATCGATCTATACTACTCTCCACGACAGCACTGTATTCTGTCAAAAGTTCGATTTTTAAAAATAATTAAACTAAATTATGCAAAATGAAGTTGACAGGTGTGATCAGCATCAAATTCTACCCCAGGAGCCAAATTGGCTTAATTTTAGCGATCCCGAGAGAGGAGATATTCCACAAACATCGATATCGACGTGATGTCATCTGGAGCCAATGGATGCTCAAAATGAAAAACTGGTTTGTCCACCGTCATCAGCACCCTCGAGAACCCCAAATCACATAGTTAGAGAGAATTTACATTTTTGAGCTGTGCCAGCCCTTGCTCGATTATTACGCGAACGGCCTCATATAGGCCTGGCAAGCCATGAAGCTGTGATTTGTAACCTCCAGTTTTCACGTATTTTCTGTGAATTTGACTAGAAAAAAAGAAATTTTTTCATCGGGGCATATTTTCACGGCCAAATTACCCAAACATCACTCAACTGTGGCTCATTCTCCATTGTAGATATTGTAGATTGTAGATTGTTGCCTTATATCCTTCTCCCTTATGTGAAAATTGAGCTTGGGGTCACTTCTGACAAACTTTAAGTATCATACCCTAATATCACTAGAGAGATACCCAGCAGACATTTTTAGCAAGTCTTTCAGACCGTAACCTGCAGTAATCCAGTGTGGGGCGCTTTCTGAATCTGTTTTCTCGAATGAACACTATCCCACAAAATATAGCCATCTCGCGTAACAGTGACCTATTCTCCCTAAGGACTAAGATCTTCCGCCCAATCGATTACACGTCGTATTGTTAACGCTCTGCATTGTCTTTGTCACCCTGTTGTGATATCCTAATATCTTGTACCATTTAAAACGCGTTCTCTGTAAGAACGCAAGTGAAAGTGTACAACTCCGGCAGAAATGTCACCCAGAGCTCATGTTTGGTGTACATGACCCTTAGGGGGATCTATGAACTTTTTTTGAACTTTTGACCCAAAAAGTTGATCTTTGATCTTTGAAAATTTTTTTCGATTTGAGCATCGAGTGAGGGCTCATTCGAAAGAGGGTAAAAAGTTATGTAAAATGACAAATTTTTGGGGAGTTTCATCCACTCGGACCAAAGTTACAGCTCAAAAAGTGGCAAAAAACGTCATTTTTAGCACATTTTGGCCGGGCAAGTCATGAAGCTGTCATTTGTAACCTCCAGTTTTCACGTATTTTCTGCGAAATTTGTCTGGAAAAAAGAAAAACTTTTCATCGGTGCATATTTTCACGGCCAATTTACCGAAATCTTCACTCAACCGTACCTCATTCACCATTTTAGATAAGGGGGGGACCCTTATGTGAAAAATGAGTTTGGGGTCATTTCGGAGAAACTTCAAATATCTTACCCTACTATCAGTAGGGCTCCCCAGCTGACATTTTTAGCAAGTTTTACCTACCGTAATCTACAGTAACCCAGGTTTTCAGTTTTAGCGAGGTCGGCTATAAACCCGTGTTACGGTTGATTACGGTAGGGTACGGTAGGCTAGAATTGTCAAAAATGTCTTCTGGGGCACTCTAGTGAAATAAGCATGCGGTATTTGAAGTTTCTCCGACTTGACCCACAAACTCATTTTTCACATAAGGGTCCCCCCTTATGTGATTTTCTGGTTGAGTGATGATTTGGGCAATTTGGCCGTGAAAATATGCCCCGATGAAAAGTTTTTCTTTTTTCCAGACAAATTTCGCAGAAAATACGTGAAAACTGGAGGTTACAAATGACAGCTTCATGACTTGCCCGGCCAAAATGTGCTAAAAATGACGTTTTTGCCACTTTTTGAGCTGTAACTTTGGTCCCAGTGGATGAAACTCCACAAAAATTTGTCATTTTACATAACTTTTTACCCTCTTTCGAATGAGCCCTCACTCGATGCTCAAATCGAAATTTTTTTTCAAAGATCAAAGATCAACTTTTTGGGTCAAAAGTTCAAAAAAAGTTCATAGGTCCCCCTAAGGGTCATGTACACCAAACATGTCCTCTGGGTGATGTTTCTGCCGGAGTTGTACACTTTCATGCCCCTTTCACGACGTTCTTACAGAGAACGCGTTTTAAAATCTCGAACACTTCTAATATTGTTTTATAGCCTATCCATGATAAATAATTGATTGATTGAATTATGGAAATCTGAAGGATGAGTTGCTAAGTAACATGGTTTCTAAAAACACGTTTCCATGCGAGCGATTTGAATTCAGACTTGAGAACAAGTCCATCAGTATTACGCTTGCTCATGTTGATGTTTGAACTACTGAAAATAAACATATAGTCGAATGAAATAATAAAACAGCGGGAATATGAACACATGACGTTGCGTAGAAGAAACGAGTGGAATCTTCACCTCCGTATTTGCGAGTTCATGCAACGGTTACCTAGGAAACCGCGACGTTTGAATTGAATTTACGCAAAGATATGAACATCTAAAGAATTGAACTAATTCACACATTTTTAACGAAATTTGGAATAATCGACTCTGTGTTTGAATTGTTTTGCTGTTCATGTTGATTGTCAGGGTGGAAATTAGTCTTATTCCAGATCTGATTCAGAATCTAATACATCCACACACTCAGAGAGCAAGTTTTTGAAAGATTATGCGAATCTTCTTGCTCTACTTGTTGTTCTCGGGTCAATGTCAATGCATCGCATATTGGTTAGATCGCTCCTACGAAGCTTTTAATTTTTTCAGTCCCTAAGCGGGGATTCGAGTGCTCTTTTTCCTCATGCAAGACGAATGCCCATTCCGATGAGAATAGAAGATTAGGATAGCCTACCCTCTATATCTCTCTCTCTTTCTCATAGACTCTCGCTCCAGCCGGAACTCCCATTAGGATAACGAGAAAGGACTGGAGATGGACTGCCTATTCTATTATTGACGAAACGTCGGGAAAGGAGAAGTTGAGAGAAGGACAGGAAGAGAGAGAAGGGGTACACTTTCGCCCAGATAATTGACTGACAGTTGAAAAGTTCGGGCTAGCATCAAAAAGGACGCCTCGCAAACTGAGAGAAATGCAAAACAACAGCTGAATTCTTCGTTGTTTGGCATAGACTTTCAGTTCCTAAAAATCTCACGATTATCGTCAAACGAGTTGACATAATTGGTAGAGAGTCTCTTGTCTCCTCCTCTCCTCCTTCTCTTAAAATGTGGACAAACTACGAAGAGAGTGATGTTCTTGATTAGGCTCAACCATTCTCTGCAGTTCGCACAATATATAGGCTGACTGACATCACCGAACGGAGAGTTGGAAAGAGAAAGACTAAGTGCCAGTTCAACATACTTGATCATACCCAAAGAGGATGTAAAACTATCTCTAATGATGTAAGAAATGTCACTGGACTCGACTCGATTCCGTTCGGAATAATGACCATCTCTTTATCGACGAATGGTGAAAGCGAATACAATGTGTGAGAGATAGTGGCTTACGAGGAGCATACGAGAAGAATCCATGGCTTGGTTACAAACACGAAAAAAGTAGATCGAGGAGGGATGCTCATTGAGAAGAGAGTTAGGCAATCGAAGAGTACTCATTGGGAAATGAAAAGATGAATAGAGGAAGAGGTCTCAGAGAGGAAATATGAACAGAAGCGAGTTAGTTGAAACGGGAAAGATGATTTAATCATTGGCAGGAATATTTGCGATGGTACTTGTCATCCCAGTCGAGATTGATCACGTACGGGGATGTTTCGGCGCAGTGATCCCCGCTGTGTTCGCAGTGGCCTGAGCAGTCGCTTCCGGAGCATTGTTGGGGGCACTCCGAGAACGTAATTTCGTAGCAGGGCGTGGCTGCAATGCAAACAATCAGTACAGTCATCCACTCCGAAAAGAAGTATCAGTTCGTTTAAAATACTCGATGAATAACTAACGTTCCTTGGTGTGGATTGTACGGCTGAGGGCTCTCGAGTATCTCTCTCGGCTTTTGATGACGGTGGAGTGAGTCAAGTGGTAGCTGCTGTAGATCTCATCGGTGCACGTGTGTTCCACGTGCAAGTAGGGTTCGATGCAGAACTCTCCCCAAGAATCGATCCCCGTTCCATTGAGTTCGATCTTGCGATACCCATTCTCGAGCTGAAGTCCAGGATATTAGATAGTATCATGAGCAGGATTGGACTACACGCGCCGCTTTCAAAACGATTCCATCGATTCAGCTCGTTCGAAGAGAAAGACTAAAGCATCAAATGCTGCTTCTTACTTAGTTAGGAATCAGACGCATACCTGGAATGTCAGCGATTTGATCTCATCGTTGGGGCCGTTCTCATCTCTTTCCTGCAAAACTTATATGTTTTTTGTGCAGAGAATCTTGCAAAAACAGACCTTGCAACAAATGCTACAAAATGAAGGAGAAGAACAACAACAACAAACCTTGAGCCAAACGTGGAAGGTGGCGTTCTTCTGGTTTTCGCATCGGAAGGTAGCAGTCAGGTAAACATCGATCTCCAGTCCGTTCCACGTCTTAATGGAGGAATTTTCCACCCAAAATATCGTTTATCCTTTTCAACTAATACACCCTCACCCACTAAACCCTTTTCTGAACTACTTCATCATTATTATCTATGCCTCGGGGTAGATCAATAAATTAGCAAGATTGAATGATAAACAAACCGTTTTCGCGAGCGAGGCTCCGAAGAGACCCACCAAGATGACGAGAGTACAGACCTGCATTCTTCCTGGAAGAAGTTTGATTTTCCAAGTGAGTCCGGGGTGAGCGAAACAGAACATAATTTGCGAAGTAGAAAGAGAAGTATCCTCGAGGCGGGTTCAAACCACACATTCATCCAATAATCCCCGAAGAAAATCGAGAAAGCCACAACCACAAAAAAGCCAGAACGATGTTCTCGCAAAAAGAAAGTCCTCCTTTCTCTAATTTCCCCCGAGAGGAAAAGGGCAGCAAGACAATACACGAAACGACCTCTCTAATGGTCCCCATGAACTCCAAATGCTTTCGCAAAAAGGACGTCGGACTGATTGCCTTTCTTGCCGAAGACAAATCGGGCCCTTGAGAGTCATTCAGAGACGAATAACTAAGGAAAGGGGTTCCTAGAGAGGTACGACTGAGAGGCCAAGTGGGGGTACGGTAGAGACGCCTCGATGGAACGGTAGAGACGCCTCGAGGGTACGGTGGAGACGTGTAGAGGGTACGGTAGAGACGTGTAGAGGGTACGGTAGCAAAGCCAAGAGGGGTCCGGTAGTTATGCCAAGTGGGTTACGGTAGCGAAGTCAAGAGAGCTACGATAGAGGGGCCAAGAGTGGAGGATACCAATCGAGCCATGTATGGATCGAGAGAAAAGGGACAGGGTGTACGATTCAACAATCAAGGCTGGAATGGCTATCGACTTCTTCGGTTGGTTGAGGAGGAGATAGAAATTCCAAGAAAGGCAAAACAACAAAGCACTGGTTTCAGTGTGAATTGTAATGAAAGATATCGCAGGAGGTTGATATAGCGAGAGAACGCATGCGTAGGAAGAATGATTCTCAGAAGCCCTCCTCTTACACTAAAGTGAGAGGAGGCCCTTCGTCCACGCCCCCTCTGGTTCGATAATTGAGAGAGTATGTGGAATGAAGAGAGTGAGAGAGCCTCAAGCTTCTCTCCTTCCGCTCCTGCTTTCAACGTACAGCCTCTTTTTAATGATACGAGCGAGAGATCATCTCTCCGTTTCTCTGTCCTCCTTTCACCCTCTCTTTATACTACATTGTCTTGATTCTCTCGCTGGAGAGATATACAAAGTGTGGAATGGAGGGATGAGAGACTCCTTCTCTCATCTCTATTATTACGAAGAGGAGAAGTTGAAGATGAGGGATTCAAAAAAGAAAGAAATTTTTTGAAGAAAAGTAGCACATAAACATTCAGTAGAATTTCCCATCATCTAGCACCTGAACACCCGAAGTTCAAAAATGTATTCACAATGCATCCTTCTTCATGCATTGTTATGCTATTAAAACAAGATATTGGTTTCTGGGCCTTCTCTGTGAAGTATCCTATTACCTCAGATTTTGAACGTATCGGAACATCTGTAATGAGTCACCACGATAACAGTGATAATACCACGATAACTATGGCAACAGTGACTGATAACAGCGTATATTTCGCCAAAATTTCCAATAGCGATGATTTGGCATCCTCTTTGGATATGTTCAAGTATGTTCAACTCACTACATCATCGCACTCCCTCTCAGCTACCATAACGAGTGATGGTAGCTGAGAGGGAGCAATATCTCTTTGTCCTCAGCATTCCAATCCATCTCTCTTTTTATAACGACTTCCGTCTTTCCTTGAGAGAGGAAGATGTATGTGATGGATTTAATGACGACAGGAGCACTTAGGCTAGATCTCTCGTCTTCCAAGCCACCGTTCAGTGACATCAGTCAGCCGAGGAACCGAAGTGATTAAGACACTTCGTTAGAGTCAGAACATCGCCTCTCTTCCTTGTTTATCCTCCGGTGGAGATCCCAAAAGCGAGAAACTTATCACCCTTTTCTTCATTCGTTTTGCCGATATTGGCAGATTTCGAAATTCAAGGTTTATGCAAAACAACGAATAATTCAGCTGCTATTTCGCATCTCACTTAAATCTTAGATCGTTCTATCAGATGCTAGCCGGAACTTATCAACTGTCAGTCAATTGCCTGGGCGAAAGTGTACTCCTTCTCTCTCTGCCAGTTTTTCTCTCCACTTCTCTCTTCCCGACGTTTCGTCAATAATCCAATAGGGAGTCCATCTCCATTCCTTCTCTCGTTCCCCTAATGGGAGTTCGTGCTGTTGCGAGAGACTATGAGAAAGAGAGAGAGGGCAGACATTCCTTCTCTCTCCCTACGAAATTGAATTTAGTGTTGCCTGAATCGAAAGATGGAAAAGAACACTCTAAGAGGGACGGAAATCGGAAATAGTAACTTTTAATGTACTATATTCAGAGTCAGTTCCTGTATAAGACTTATTTCCAACCTGAGAGTCGACCTTTAGATGTTAATAGCTTTTCGACGAGCCTTTGTTGTATAATCGCTGAAATTCCGAACATTTCAGGTTGAACATACCCAAAAAGGATGCCAAAATTGATAATGGAAATCGACGAAATTGGATCCAATATATGGTAAAATAAACCACGTTGGTCACAGATAGCAGCTGTTCCGAGACGTTCAAAATCTAAGGAAAGTGGATACTTCACAGAGAAGGCCCAGAAACCAGTATCACGATGAAAAAGCATCACAATTCATGAAGAAGGATCCATTGTGAATGCATTTTGAACTTCCTGTGTTCAGGTGCTAGATAATGGGACATTCTATTCAATGTTTATACTTTTCCTCAAAATTTTTCTTTCCTATGTGAATTCTTCAACCTCTCTTTTTCGTAATAATAGAGATGAAAGAAGGAATCTCTCATCCTCGCCACTTCGCATCATATCTCTTCGGCGAAAATATCAAGATGATGTAGAATGGAGAGTAAAAGAGTGTGGATGGGGGAAGTGCAGAGAAAAACGGAGAGATGCTCTCAACGTTTTCTCGCTCGTAACACGAAAAAGAGGCTGTACGATGCCGTAGCTGAAGGAGAGAAGCATGAGTCTCTCTCACTCTCTTCATTCCGCATGCTCTCTCAATTATCGAACGAGAAGGAGCGTGGACGAAAGGCCTCATCTCACTTTAGTGTAAGAGGAGAACTTCTGAGAGTTCTTCTTCCTATGCATGTGTTTTCTCGCTATACAAACCTATTGCGATTCAGTTTCTAAAAACTAAAAGGATCCTCCCACTCCATTCGTTTAGCTCGTGTTCCGCATCCCTTTGCTCCTCTTCGATCTCCTTTCTCCTCCTCAACCAACCGAAGTTGGCGAAAATTGTGCTAGTCTTACTTTTTGGATTGTGTACCATGTCCCTTTGCTCTAGATCTCTTCCGTTAGGATCTTCTACCGTATCTCTCTCTCTGCCTTTCAACGACACCCCTCTAGAATACCAAAAACAATTTCTTTCTCGGAAGTATTCGAATTCTGTGCGGATAGTTCTCCTTGTCGTTTCTCTTAGTCAACGCGTGGGGCTGCTTTTCGGGTTCCTTTAAGAATTACATTAGAAAGATCAGTAAATGTAACCCAACTCCAGGACAATTTCGCGAATTGTGTTCCGCTCCTGACTCACTTGGTCAATCAAACTTTTTCCAGGGAACATGCAGGTCTGTACTCTCGCCATCTTGGTGACTATCATCGGAGTCTCGCTCGCGGCCACGGTTTGTTTATCATTCAATCTTACTCATTTATTGATTTACCCCGAGGCATATATAATAATTCTGAGGTAATTCATGAAACTGTTGAGTGGGTGAGAGTGTCGCTTCTTCATTTGTTCATTATCGAAAGATGGGCGATATTGTGGGTGAACATGTGTTGACTTCTCTCCATTCAGACGTGGAACGGACTAGAGATAGATGTCTATCTCACTGCCATCTTCCGATGTGAAAACGAGAAGAACGCCACCTTTCACGTTTGGCTCAAGGTTTGTTGTGTTAAGACTGTTGTTGTTGTTGTTGTTGTCGTTGTCGTTGTTTTTGTTTTCAAGGTCAGTATTTGCGAGATTCCTTTCACAATAGTAATTAAGTATGTTTTGCAGGAGAAGGAAGCTAGCCACAGCCACGATGATATCGCATCGGAGACATTCCAGGTATGTATCTGGTGGTACCACGTTCACAGTAAGTGTCTCTATCCACCATCCATCCCCAACGACTAACCCTTCTTAGAGCAATACGCATTATAGAATTAATGAAACACAACCGCTCTTCCGGGGAACTCCACAAGTTTGTAAAACTTGACCCTTGTGGTTTAAAATTTGTTTCTGAAAAATTCTCGTCGAGCTATCTGAATAGAGAATAGCGTTCTCTAAGAGGCGCGTGTAGCCCATTCCTGCTCATGATGCAATCAAATATCCTCGGTTTCAGCTCGAGAACGGGTATCGCAAGGTCGAGCTCAACGGGACCGCAGTCGATTCTTGGGGAGAACATTGCGTTGAACCCTATCTGAGGGTCGAGCACACGTGCACTGACAACATCCTTCGCGGGCACTACGAGACCAGCTCCACCACCATCGTCCGCGGCCGAAACCCGAGAGCCGTGAGGGAACGTCGTCGTGCCGTCTACTCCAGAGAACGTTCGTCTCTTTTTTCAATTAGAAATGGGCACTCCTGCACAACTTCGGGCATTTTCTGATACCCCCCCCCCATATCCGCCATATTCATCCCCGACCACCGATCCTGCGAGAAACGATTTCTTTAGGGAATCGATGAAACACAACTCATTTTCGCCCTTTTGTCCGGAGATGTGCAGGAGCGCCTAGGAATCACACTTATCGGAGCTGATTATTGCGATGTACTGATTGGTCGTATTGCAGCCACTCCCTGCTACACCGTCGATCTCACTGAGTGTCCCGAGCAGTGCCCCGGAACCGATATCTACGACTGCTCAGGTCACTGCAAGAGCCGCAAGGATCACTGCGTAGAGTCCGCTCCATACGTGCGGACTCTCGACTGGGACAACAACTTCGGCAAATGGGCCTGTACTGATTAAATCTACTAGCTCGATTCAACTTACCTGCTTTATATTGTTCTATTCTTCTAGCCGTTCCCATTTCTGAATTTCTCGATCTTTTCCTCTTTTATCCCCCAGTGCGTACTCTCTGATTGCCTATTTCTCAATGAGATGCCTAATTTTCTCTCCGCATTCTACTATTTTCATGAAACTGTATTTTCATCCTCGTATTGATAAAGAGATGTTCATAATTCAGACCAGAATTGAATCGAGTACATTGAAGTTTCTCACATCATATAACAACCGTATCATCTCTTTGATAGAGCAAAGCTTTGTACTTTTTCAAATATATCTGCAAGTAACATGGAATCGTCGAGATCCATTGACTGTGAGCTGAATCTCACTTTTATTGTTCGAGATCCGTTGACTTTGAGCTCGATCCCTTCGGGAATCTTGCAGTCTGGAACAGAGTAATCTTGATAGACACGTGCGTTTCTTCATTTCACGTGTTCACTTGATGCATTTCAAGCTTACGAATACGTTACACGAGCAGAAATTCTCATGTCAAACGTACATTGCTATTTGTTCTTCTTTTTTAATTGCATCTATTGGCTCTCCCTTTTCCACAGAAGGAACAATGCGTTAAGGGAACAAGAAAAATTGATTTTTTTTTAAATTTGAGAAAAATTGATCTTGTCTGGGTGAGTATCTTTCGATTTTTATGGTTTTTTTAAAGCGTAAAGTGGGAGCAAGTGTTACTATGGGTGTTGTAGGGCTAGCATTCTTCTTATGGCATGGTACATGCTTGCGGATCCCAAATCGGCAGGAGCATGTCGGAAGGGGGAGGTAGGTCAAATTTCTCGATTCTTTTCGAGCAGTTCTTGTAAAGCGAGAGATATAAATCCTGAAATCTCTTTTCTAACATTGATATTCTTGCTGAGAATCATCAGTTTGAAAAAAAATGGAATAGAGCGACAACTTGGCCACCATTATCTACCTCAACTATCTCGATGTGCTGGTAGTTGTTCAAATTGCAAGGTTCTCATTGTTGCTGCAGAATATCAAGGAGATGGGCACCTTTCTCTCAACCCTCGAACGCCCTCGAACGTTCACCGTTTTGTTTGTTTTGTCTCAGCTGAAGTACCTACCTCTCTGAAAATAGAACTTCTCCTCCCGCTCGGTTCAGTAATCGTAGATCAAACTAGCGGAGGAAAAAACGGCTCTGTAAATACTTGGTTGTAGGTTTCTGGTACTTTAAGAGCAATTGATCTTCTCTTTCCTCTCTCGCAAGGTAATGGTAGGGGGACAATGATCTGACTTTTCAGTATACTCTCTCAACGGCTTTGAATGCAAGAGAATAACGAGCCGAAAACACTTTCATGGATAGAAGCGTATGAAGAAAGACAAAGAGAGTTTCGCTCATTATATCAATTCCAAAATCTCTCTCTTAGTGGAATGGATGACTTCTGAGCATCCTCCATCGTATTTATCATAAATCGGCATGCATCAAGAGCAAGGTTTCTACTCCCTAAAGATATTTGGTCACAAAAAGTTTCTACTCCCTAAAGATATCATTCACCGTTTAATCTCCATTGAGCTATTTTGGGAATCAAGGATGATTACTTTCAATTACTCATCATGCTTCGTTTAGTCTACTTCTGTGTTTTTTGCGACTCCTTCTGTATACGCTTCTCCCAGACTATACTTTCTCTCTCTAGAGCCTCCACCGATTCCACACTCACGTCGCCTCTCCTTTTCACCCCGGTTCTCTTTCTCTCGTACGGGGTGTACTATATATTCCACAGTCATTTGCTCTGTTCCACGGTACTCTCAAGGCCTCTCTACTGCACATCGCCCTAACCAACCCTTCACATCCCCTACCGTACCCTTCTCAACGAATCGATAATTTCCAGGTACTATGCATCTCAAGACTTGGATCGCAGTTGCCGTCGCGCTCTCTCTCATCGGATCTTCCCATGCCGTTCGAAAGGTTTGTTTCACTTCGTGCTACTCTCCCTATCCCTTGTTGGCCGCACTTCATTCCCCTTCGTTCAGACCTTGAGAGGAATTGAGGCAGACATCTCCACCACCATCCATTTCTCCTGCCAGAACCAGAAGCAGGCCATCTACGACGTGTGGCTCCGGGTTAGTTGCGTTGTCTGGATCGATTTCAAAGGGGATAATGATTCTGATACTCGAATATTTGCAGGAGTCCGATAACGGTGTCGATGACACCATGAACTCGCGCAGACTGACCGTATGTTTCTTGAGAATATTGCGTAAAAGTTATCATCGTTTCGCACCACACTACTATTAGTAGTGCAATTGGGGAGTGGACGACGGAGTTTCCTAAGTGGTTCCTTGAGAAGAAAACAACAATTCCAGCTCACCGACGGCAAGGGCTCCCTCGAGTTGGCAGGAACGGTAAGAACAACCGTTTTATTCTTTCTCTGGCTCCCTCAAATATGCATCCGCACTCTTTCCGGTGAAATTGAAAGAGAACAAATCTCGCAAACCTCCCAAACAAACCAGATCAATCTAATCATTGACAGGCGATCGATTCGTGGGAAGAGTTGTGCGTTGAGCCCTACCTGCTCATTCGCAGCACCTGCACGGACCCCATCGGTCGCTGGGCGAAGGAGAATGGAAGAGCAGTGCACCGAACAAAGAGTAGGTGCTTTCTGCTGATTACTAATTTTGTGTAAAATCAATCGATCTCACATTTCGCATTGCTCCCTTAGAGAAAGCGAGAGGGTGTGTGAATTTGCGAAGTAAATTTGCATAAACGGTGGCTGATTGCCTACATTGCAGCTACCGGCTGCTACACCATTAATCTCTCTGATTGCCCGAGCCAGTGCTCGGGCAGACACTGCTCGGGCCAGTGCCGCTCTTCTGAGGAGCACTGCGTCGACAAGTCCCCGTTCAACGTCAATGTCACAGTGGCGAGTGCGGAGAAGCATTTCGTCAACTGCATTATGGTGGGCCTTAGAGACCCATACTACTTCTCCTAGTCCCTCTCATGCTAGCAAGTAGCGTACCGTATGCTCTCTGAGTTCTGTGATCTTCTCCCTATCTTCTCAAAGAGCTGGCACCCCCAACACTTATTGATCCCTTCTTGCATTTATGGTGTTCGTTTCTCCTAATTGATCGATAAATGGTTGTTCCGACCAGAATAGAATCGAGATATTTTTTTATCAAAGCACAACACGTAGCAATGTGGTGATGGGAAGAATATGTTCGAACCGACAAGAATGCCTCAAACCGTTCCTTCTCATTCCATCTCAGCGATACACAGATATGGACTAAGTAGTTGCACAACTGCTACTCTTTTCCCGTTTTGCTATTGAAGATTTATTGAGAGGCTCTGAATAGATTAATGGAAATTTCATAATGCTTTCATAATGCAACCACGAAATCGAAATAGAGGAGAATACACAGCGAGATAACGTTTGAAATGGAGAGAGTAGTTGATACTACTACTTGTATATATACATATATGCATATATGCTTTTTTACTTATAATTGCTCATGCAAACAGCCCTCGAATAAACTACTGTACGATTGTCGGTATCTGCTGGCTCATCGAGTGAACAGTCCAAGTTGAGCTTTGAATGGATCAATATGTCCGATAATTTCTATATTTGTTGTGTGAAGAATAGATTGATGTCTGTGACACCGAAGATTATGTATTGGAAGATGGTGGTAAGGTACACAAGTCAAGTACCGAAGTGAACATCAAATCTTTTGCTGATGAACGGTGAATGTATGGTGAAACTGCCCTTGAGCTCTAGCGATAACGTATTTATTCAAAATCATGCATAATTAGGTATTTTATGTTGATCACCACGGAATCTTCTCGCCAGTGTGTTGATAGTACAGCCCATTGTGCTCTTCAGTGAGGGAAAGGATGAGTTTAGTGAGCGGAGTGGTCGATTCATCAACCTAAAGGGCAATTTTTTTAGACTAGTTTAGACGATAAATCCACGAGACTCTGCTGAAATAATTGGATGAAATGTAAAATTGTTTTCGAAACTTACAGTCTGAGCAGCGTGAGTATCCGTCTGCATATCCGTCTTGACCTTTCCCGGACAGAAAGTCGTTGCTCGAATGTTGTCCTCCTTCCACTCAACAGCGAGCCGTCGAGTGAGCATGTTCAATGCGGCCTGGGAAGATGATCTTTGATCTCTGATAAGTTTTTCCTCGTCATTTTATTAGTTCCATCACTTCTTATTCCGCACTGTTCTGATTAAGATATTTTGGTGAAAGAAACGTTGAATTGGAAGGAGTAGAGAATGAATACACCTTGCTCATTCCATAAACAGAGTACGGCATTTCCTTCCCGATTTTCGATGAGATTTCGAGCGATCCCATAACAGAGGAGATCATTGCTATTTGAGCGGAGCCCTTCTTCGAGGCAGCCTTCTTGAGAAGAGGGTAGAACTTCTGGAATTGAATCGTTCATTGCAGTTTTGATCATTTCAGATGTGAGAATGGAGCCTTCATGCGCATACCATCGTTCTAGTTTCCAACCCTGGAACATCGCTTTTCTAGTCCCCTTTCTCATTTCAATGTAACTTGTGTGAGCACCTCGGTAGAGATTATTATAGTACATAATCATAGTTCCTGAGGGTAAAGGAACTGATAAACACACATTTGCAACCAGCAGAGGGGCGATTGTGTTCACGTCCAGCACTTCGATTATCTTCTCCTTCGAGAGTTCTCCATTCAGCGGGAACTTCGATCCGATTCCGGCGTTATTGATGAGAATATCGAGCCCGTTGTCGCCGACGATCTCAGCGACCTGAATGGTTGATTAGGTACTACCAGTTGACCACTCACTGTGCTTCACAGAGTGCGTCTAATAGAACAGAAAAAGAAGGCGAAAGTGGGAAGAAATGGTCATGAACTAGTACCTTCTTCGCCGCGTTTGCGATTGACTGCTCATTGACGACTTCGAGTTGAACGATGTGCAGTTTGGGACTGCTGAGTGCCTTTAGTTCCTGGAATTGAAGCCGTCATCCCACACACAAGCTTAGTACTCCTTGCTTTTTTTAGTGAAATCTTCAACAAGAACAGCAAACACACCTTGGCAGAGTCGACGTCTCTCGCTGTTGCAATAACAGTGGCGACTGAGGGATTGGACAGGAGCTGACGAGTGATTCCTAGGCCGATTCCACGATTGGCACCGGTGACGAGAACTGAGGTCATGATGGAAAGAAGTTTCTGAGGATTCTTTCGCGAGAAAAAATTAGCTTTTTATACTTCCACACTATTGTTGTGCATTATGCTTCGTGACCAGGTAGAGAATAAAGAATAGGCACATGGGGAGGGATTGGGGAGAGAGGGACAAGGGAGATAGGAGAAACACAGAGATGTGTGCTGAAAGGAGGCACATTCTCTCACAGAGCGATTGTTACAATCTCTAGTATCTTGTAGTGCACCAATTCGAGCGCGATCATCTAGGAAGAATCACAATTCGTTAGCCTTTGCTAGTTATCGGTTGTGATCAGCCACATATTGAATAGACTCATTTTCAGTGCGACGCGAATTCGAGAATCATTCAAGGCACAAAATAGTGAGCTTCGAATCAAAATTGCACATCACAATGTAAACACTCATGCGAAGTAATCTTGTATGTATCTGTATAGGCAATATGTCAGGAATGATCAACGAATCCGAGTACAATTCGTCATAGACTTTCGGCAGCAATACACGGAGTGGAATCTATTACTGTAGTGATAATACAACGAACAATACGTGGTATAAATGATCTCGGTTTTACACAATCTGAAGTAACTTCGATCTCCATCTGGGACGATGGCTGCATGGTTTGGTTTGATTCAAGATTCAAAAAGTAGTAGAAGAAGCTTGTTGTATTTTTTGAGAACGTGACGAATTTGTGTTGCTTGCTCTGCTCCAGGAAACTGATAGCTTCCTTCTGTTCCACTCAATCCCAGTAAAATTTTATCTCACAGTCAGTATGTTATGTGTCGATTGACATCAACTCAGTCTGCAGAAAAATCTTGACAGTCTCGGAATTATCCCATTATAACATATTCAACAGCTATATTAGAATGCACATTTATCATGGAAAAGTTCATTAAAGTGAGTATCACGCAATTGCTGATCAATCGACTCTTCACCAAGGGATCTTCTCTCCAGTGTGTTGATAGTACAGTCCATTGTGCTCTTCAGTGAGGGAAAGGATCAGTTTAGTGAGCGGAGTGGTCGATTCGTCAACCTGTAGTGCAAATATGATTGACTTTCCAATAAAAATCCTGGAGATTCAACTAAGATTTTTAGGAATTTTAAAAAAATTCTAGGAGGTACTGCCAAAATGTTTTCGAAACTAACGGTATACTGTGCAGCCTGTGTGCCCATATCCGTCTTAACCCATCCCGGACAGAAAGTTGTCGCTCGAATGTTGTCCTCCTTCCACTCAACGGCCAATCGTCGAGTAAGCATGTTCAGTGCGGCCTGGGAAGATGATCTTTGATCTCTGATGCGCTTTCCTGCTCTTCCTATTGTTTCCATCACTCTCCATTCCGGGCTGTTCTAATTAGTTTGGTAAATGAAACATTGCATTGGAAGGGATAGTGAATAAACGAACCTTGCTCATTCCATATACTGAATACGGCATTTCCTTGCCGATTTTCGATGAGTTTTCGAGAGATCCCAGTCCAGAGGAGATCATTGCTATTTGAGCTGAACCCTTCTTCGAAGCGGCCTTCTTGAGAAGTGGGTAGAACTTCTGGAATTTACTAATTCAGATATGTTGTATCGTTCTAGTCATCATTTCCAACAATAACTCGCCTTTGCAACCAACAAAAGAGCTAATTAAGGATTTTAAACGAAAAAAATGGTTCTGATTAAATCACATGATATCATGGTACATCTCTCATGAGTAGTGAGTGTACTTAGCCGAGGTGCTTACTGCCCAACACTCACGTTTGCAATCAGCAGAGGCGCGATTGTGTTCACGTCCAACACTTCGATAATCTTCTCCTTCGAGAGTTCTCCATTCAGCGGCAACTTCGATCCGATTCCGGCGTTGTTGATGAGGACATCAAGTCCGTTGTCGCCGACGATCTCAGCTACCTAAATGGTGAATTTGGTCAGGGCAGATACAGATTGATTGCGTTCACTGGCATAATTCTTCGGGGTACTAGGTCAGTCTAATTCGAAGGGAAAGTGCACGAAAAATAGGATCGCATACCTTCTTAGCTGCGTTCGCAATGGAATCCTCATTGACGACTTCGAGTTGAACGATGTGCAACTTCGGACTGCTGAGTGTCTTGAGTTCCTGAACAGCAAACTGTTTCACGAAGTAATAAGCATATGTTGAAACATTTCTCGAAATCCACGATGAATGATCAAGAATAACGAAAATACCTTGGCAGAGTCAACGTCTCTCGCAGTTGCGATAACAGTGGCGACTGACGGATTGGAGAGTAATTGACGAGTAATTCCAAGTCCGATTCCTCGGTTGGCACCAGTGACGAGAACTGAGGTCATGATGAAGAGAACTTTTTGAGAGTTATGAGTTTCTCGAGAAAGGCATACCTATTTATACTTCCCTCTCTCTTGTTGTGTATTGTGGTTTCTGGTCAATGCAGATAATAGAGAATAGGCACACGGAGAGGGATTTAGGAGGGGAGAGACAAGGGGTCAACAGAGAGACGCAGAGATGCGTGTGTGCGCTGAAAGGAGGCACATTCTTTCACAGAGCGATTGTTCCATTATCTAGTGCCGTGTAGTGCAACAATTCGACCGCGATCATCTAGGAAGAACAATAAATTGTCAGCCTTAGCCAGTCTGTTGTGATCACCCATTTCTTGAATAGATTTGAGAATCATTCGAGGCACAAAATCCTGAGCCTAGAAACTATATTGCACGTCGCAATGTAAACAAGAGATTCACGCGAAGTAATCTTGTATGTATCTGTGCAGGCACCAAATGAGGAAATGATCAACGAGTCCGTGTACATTTCGTCATACACTTTCAGCAAAATACATACAAGTAGATCTATCACTGTATCGAGTAACAGAACACCAAACAATTCGAGGTAAAGATGGTCTCGATTACAATCTCAAACAATCTCGATCTGCGAAGTTGACTGCATGGTCGAAAATGCGAATGGTTTGGGATGATTCAATATTCAAAATCAGAACTGTGGTAGAAGAAGCTTGTTGTGATAATTTCCTATTCGTGCTGCTTCATCGGTTCCACTCTGTTCCAGTAAATTGGATCTCTTAGCCAGTTTCTTACATCAATCTGTGATATCCACTTAGTCTGCAGACTGAACTTGTCAGTCTCGAACGTTTCTCATAATCACATATTCGAATTCTTTATTATTGAAGACATTAATCATGGAAAACAGTAAAGTTGGGCAAAGTGAGTATCATTACATTGCTATTCAATCTGTTTTTCACCAAGGAATTTTCTCTCCATTGTATCTGAAGTAGAGACCGTTGTGCTCTTCAGTGAGACCGAGGATCAGCTTGGCGAGTGGTACGGTAGACTCTTCCAACTGCAAAGAGAGTTTTGATTGCTGATTAGGCCAGAGCCGAAAAGGGAAAGTTTGATTACTACGAAGACCCCATCTTTCATCAGTGGTATCGTATTTATCTCAAGGTTTTGATAAGAACTGACCGTAAGCATGGCAGCATCAGTTCCCATGTCGGTCTTGACCCAACCGGGGCAGAAAGAAGTTGCTCGGATCTTGTCCTCCTTCCACTCAAGAGACAGCTTTCGAGTCAGCATGTTGAGAGCGGCCTGAGAAGGTGGTCTTTGATCTCTGCTGAGTTGTTCGCTCTCGGTGAAATCCTCTTAGTCAAGCCAGAAGTGAGACGAGAGGCAACTATTTCCTCCTCTCGTCTCACTTCTGGCTTAACGAAGGCTTGAAGAAGAATCAGTATACCATCAAGTTGACCAGATTCACCGAGTACCCCCTATTGTTGATCCTTCCTATCTTTCCCATCTCTCTCTCCCTATTCGTTCTGTTCTGATGAACTGTGTTTGTCTCAGAATAAGGAATGACAAATCGGAATAGCAACTCTGCATTGACGTCTCTTATCGTTATCAATGGTTTCCCGCTGCAGGTTTAGACACGAAACTGCAACGCCACGCTAAGGAGTCTTATCGCTATCAATGTTTGCCGGTTTCGCCACTCTACTTCCCTGGGAAAGGAAGATTCTAGCACAAATACATTCCCACACTATGTTCACTGAGTTATTCAGTCCGATTTGAGTATTCTGCTAGTGGAAGAAGACAAGAAGAAGAGGGTCTTTCGGGTCAGTAATTGAATGAATTGGCATTTTTTTCGAGAATGTATAGTAGTGTCATCCACTGAACTAACCTTGCTCATGGAGTAGAAAGCGGTCGGCATGGGAGTGTCCATTTGAGGGGCGAACTCGAGCGAACCTGAATGAAGTCAGTGTATGATCGTACTAAATGTCTAATCATCAATCCGACATGAACCATCTTGTAACCGAAACTAACTGCTTGTGCTCACAATATCAGTGTCATGTAGGAAGAAACTAACCCAGAGTGGAAGAGATATTGGCGATCTGCGACTTGCCGCTCTTCTCTGCAGCCTTCTTGAGCAGAGGACGGAACTTCTGTAATGTTCTCGATCAGCCCCCGGCATCTCATATTCATGACTCTTCTCAACTCTAGTCGAGCTGGTCATAACGGGCTCTTATGATCAAAAGCTCGGAAGAGAAGGTGAAAGTGATCTAAGTAGAGTAAGTGAACTAACGCTGGTAATCATCAGAGGCGCGACGGTGTTCACTTCCAACTGTTCCATGACGAGAGCCCTGGAGAAGTCATCAGACAGCTTTCCCTTGTTAAAGATGCCGGCGTTGTTGACGAGGAAGTCCAGTCCGTTGTCGCCAACGATGCCAGAGACCTGAAAAAGGTTAAAGATTCCGATAACGTTAATAATACCACCTTTAATCACTTCATTCTCTACTGCTACACTGAGAAAACTCCGCTGTATTTTGCCGAGACTCACTGTGTACCCCCTTATTGGTTTGTGGTCGTTGTTTACGGAATATTTGATGCAGATTTTAGGAATCTTTTGTAATTTCTGGTCGTATATACTCGAAAAGCACTCGAAGCAAGGGAATATTTGTGAGTGGAAGATCGTTAATAATTCACCACTAGATCTCGTGAGAGTGGGTGTGTACTCGTGTTTTCCGTGCAAGGATGACAAAACCATTGTAAATCGAGGTGTACTCGACGCAAAATCGTGCAGGAATGTCAAAATGAGCCTTCAAAGTGATTTCTCTGACCTTAGTGACTGCCTGAGCGATCGACTCGTCATTGACGACTTCCAACTGGACGAGGTGCAGTTTGGGGCTGTCGATGGCCTTGAGGTCCTACAAGATTGAGAATTATAGACGGGAATTGTTCCTTTAGCTCCGAAATACTAAATTGATGATGAAATGGGCTAAATAATAGTGAAATATAGCAAGGTTCCGTACTACTAACGGGGTTTACACGATTTATCACTAAAAACGTTTACAGAAACAATTAAAACTGTGCAACTCAGACTGAAGAAAACATCACTCGACGGGAGGATGGGTTTCTCTGAGTTTTTAACCGTTAATGACTGATAAAACAGCGCACAAACCTTGGCCGAGTCGATGTTTCTCGCGGTTGCGATAACAATGGAGACGGAGGGTTCCTGGACGAGCTGGCGGACGAGTCCCAGCCCGATTCCACGATTGGCACCAGTGACGAGGACAGAGGCCATTGTTGAAAGTGAGGAAGGGAAGAGGAGGTTCGGAGGGTTTGGAGGGCAGCAACGCGTACGTTTTTATACCCTCTGCGGGTCGCCTCGTCTTTCTCTCTTTCGCCCCTCTCCTCTCTTCCCGTTGTCCCTCATACACTCCCGCGTAATCGTCTTCCCTCTCTTCCCTCCTTCACTGCCCTATCCTATGGGACACACAAACAAAGGAAGTGGGCACAAACTAGAGGGGCTGTGGCCGGGATGTGTGTTAGGATGCGATACAAGATTGCCGGAGACTTACTAGAGCTGGGCTCTTGAGAATCCAACACTTACTGCAAGATATCAATATGATCAAATGGTTCCCATCCTTATATGTAGTTATGTGTGTCGAATGTGTGTCTCGAAACGATAGTTGCGAAGAGCGAAACTGTGTGACCTCGAAAAGGAGATTACGTTTCGAGGGAGAGATAGGAGTAGCGAACCGAGGGAAACAAATCTGACTCTCCGCAATCCTCGTGTACTCTCGCAGGCAGAGCAAAAGAACATGCAATTTCAATCAGAATGTGGCACAATTTGAGCACTTGGCCGAGATGTGTGCTTGTCTGTCAAGAGTAAACAGTACGCGGGATCGAGAAGAACAGTAGCCTGACAGTGATCTCGATGAAAATATATTAGCCCTTGGCCACTGCGATCTCACGTATCTTCTCTACTGCGAATGCTGTTCCTTCACTGCTTCCTGTTTCAATCTTAGCCCACTATTTTGTTCTGTACTAGGCCGAAGTATACAGCAAACCTTTAAAACCGCAGGTTGCAGAAACATTCTTGTCCACAATACTCCATTCTAATCCTAATCCAGTAATCCCCAGCGACTGCTCCATTTCCATACGTTTTATTCTGACTGACAAGCACATTCGAGATGACATGCCTTGATCCTTTGAGAAATCCCTCATCCTATAAAACCATTTAGTTACGTGCCCTTTACTGTTGATTGATGGAAGAGGATATTGTTGACAAGTGATCCGTTGTGCACGTCGCTTGTGTGGAGGGAACACGGAGGTGAACTCCCGATGAGAGAGGAAGTGAGAGTGCAAGATCGTGAACTTCCGATCGCACAAATTCGACTCACAGTCACTATACTAGATCACCAGAATCCAATTATAATTCAGGATACTCAAACATCTGCAGAAATACAAAGATCAGTTGACTACTCGACAAATCGAGAGCCACCCATACCTACTAGTTAAACTGCAAAGAACTGGAACGATCAGCATAAGCACAACTTTCGATTCGTACAGGTCTATAATTGTCAGACAGCACCAGCGTTGTAGTGGCAACGACGTTGTGGCTTCTTCGCACTAAATACTCCATGCAATTGCCCAATGACATCGAAATGACATTAAAGTATGGCGTGTTTCACAACAAACTGAATGCAGTATGCTGCCTGGACTTTGCATCCATCAGTTGCGAAAGTAATTACTATGATTACTTCTGAATATTACCCTTTGCACTTCTCTGATGCTTTTCTAGTTGAGAACCACAAATTACATATTCTGCTGTTTGAGAAAACCTTTTTATGAATATTCATCACTACTGACTGCACTTAACAGAACATGGGAACTACTGTTCATCAGGTAACAAACTCCCTAGGATAGCTCGTGCTGTTGTTGGATCTGCTGATTTGTCGATCTCACGCAGAACAAATTGCAACTAAACTCTTTTCAAATAATAATTACTCTAGTATGTTGTGCTTTACTAGTTGAGAGTCTTGAAATTGGCGAAAATTGCATTGTGAAACGGATATATTCTCATTGCGTACGTCATTCGCATTGCCCGATCGGTGATAGAGCGAGATATTGTTAGATAACTCCTCCTCTGGTCACAAACTCCTAATGAAAGCCGATGCAGGTGTTGGACTTTGTCGATCTCACAGACAATACGTCACTAAATGCATTTCAAATAATAATTACTCTAGTCTATGGTGCTTCTGTTGAAACACGAACCAAAACTGTGAAAGCAGAAAATATGGCACAGTCAATTCTCATCATTCGTCAGTGCTTACAGATCTGAGTATGAGCAAAGAGAAACGAGTTAATGTTCGAGAACTGCTGCTCTTCAGGAAACAAACTCCCCAGGGAAGCTCGTGCTGGTGTTGGATCCGCTGCTTTGTCGATCTGACAACTAAGAACATGTCGCCAAAATCATTTCTGCTAATAATTAGTCTAGTATGTGGTGCTTTTCTAGTTGCGAGTTTTAAAATTGGCGAATATTGCACAGTGAAATGCGTAATTGCTCACTATGAACGTCATTCGCACTATCCGATCAACGATAGGGCATCTAGAAACGAGATATTGTTCGACAACTGCTCTTCCGATCACAAACTCCTCAGGGAAGCTCGTGCTGCTCTTGGATCCCCCGCTCACACCACTGACACACAGAGCACATCCTATACACTCGCTCCGCTCGCCTCTCGCATTCAACAGCCGCCCCTCTCTCAATCTCCCCCGCGCCCTCTCTCAAGGCGGCGGCCGAACAACAAACACTCGTTCTCGGCTCGGTGCATATAAATAGGAAGGGAGGTTCCCAGCATCTCATCTTCACCCACTGCTACTGCGAAGAGGCCTTCTCCTTCTCGTCTTACACCTAAGCCGCGAGTCTTCTCTCAACCCTAGCTCTGTTTCTATTCAACCCCTGGAAGATCAGAGCTTTCTTCTGACCGATTGGAGTAGGGGAGTTACCCCAAATCTAACGGTCCATTTCCCTTTCATCCGTAGAGCCTTGCTGTCCAATCTCCCTATCTTGATCAGGCTCTCTGGATATCTCGTGTTCTCTGCGTAGTATGTTCTACTAGAAAACATTGGAAAGCCTTGGTCCACTGCTCAATCAGATCCACTCAACCTTGGGCCCCGCTCCCAATAAGTGTGATCTCTATCCGGTCAGAGGGAGTGAGAGACAACGCGTAATTGAGAGAGCCCGAACTCAACCCTGGCCCTCGAGTGGTCTCTAACCTCAATCAACACGAGTAGCGGGCGGAGGGTGACTTGTTTACTTCGTTTCGAAAGTTGTTTCTCCACCCCTCCAACCCACTCACTTGCAGTGTCCCTATTTCAGTTGCGTTCGTAGCCACTCCCTTGAGGAGTTCTCCATTTCTGATCGCTTTCTTGCTGTTCCATTACTGTTCTGTCCGCGTTGACTATTATAGCTTCGAATGTATCTCACCTTTAACATTTCAGTCTATAACCTCTCAGTCAGCAACAATGGTCAAGAACATCGTGGTCACCGGCGGCAACCGCGGCATCGGTCTGGGGCTGGTCAAGGAGCTCCTCAAGAACGACCAGGTACGGTAGTTGTGGGATACGGTAGGATTAAGGTTCCCAGAGGTAGGATATTTGAGGCATACGGTAGGATTACGGTACCCGACATTTATCCTTCTTTGAACAAAGAACGACCAGGTACGGTAGTTGTGGGATACGATAGGGTTACGGTACTTAGTATCGATTTATATCAAGGAGCTCCTCAAGAACGATCAGGTACGGTAGTTGTGGGTTACGGTAGGATTACGGTACCCACAGGTACGGTAGGGTTACGGTACCCACAGGTACTGTAGTTGCGGGATTACGATAGGGTTACAATACCCAATATCGATTTATCCTTTTCAAAGAACGATCAGGTTCGGTAGTTGTGGGTTACGGTAGGATTACGGTTCCTAGTAGTACGGTATTTGAAGCATACGGCAGGATTACTGAACCCAGAGGTACGGTATTTGTGGCGTAAGGTAGGTTTACGGTATCCTCTTCTCAGGTCGGAAAGCTGTTTGCGACGACTCGCAATCCGTCCAAGTCTCCTGAGCTTCAAGCAGTCTCGGATCCTCGCCTCGTCATTGTCGAGATGGATGCTGATTGTGACAAGTCGATTGGAAAGGCCGTCGAGCAGGTGAGAGTTTGCTACCAATATCCCAAATGGATGATGGGGGCTGTCAAATCAATCAAAATAGTCAGTTTTGAGTCCTCTTCCCTCCGTCTACGTTCATGTTGTCTTGCGGTTTATTACGAGCGATAAAGGGAAGAGTTTGCATGAAGAAGTGGACTATTGTCCATCGTAAAACGGGGGATTCTGTTGATCGAGTGGCCTACAATTCATAAAATTCCTTTGATTGCTACGAAAATAATCCGCTTGCTCCATTCAGCAAGAACTTCCAGTGAATCGGATTGTATGTTTTGCGAGTGAAGTTCCGGTGTTTGCTCTGTAGATTGGACAACTTCTCGCTTGAGTTCCTCTTCCCGAGAGCTTTGATTTGCTTGAGCGACTGAATTGACAGCAAAATGATAGGAAGATTGGAAAACATTCATTGTTGTAGCGGACGATCTTGCAAGGATTTTTAATACAGATCTTTAAAACTTATCTCAAGTTCGCTAATAATCATAAGGTGCTTCGTCATCAACATCACAGATCCATTCATATCTCCAATATCCATCAGGAGCCCGCTCATCATAGATCCATTCAGATCGGCAAGGTGGTCGGCTCCTCGGGAGTGGACATGCTCATCAACAACGCTGGCGTCCTCTTGCCTGTCGACATCAACGCTCCCATCAACAGAAAGGATGCGGCGAAGAACTTCGAAGTGAACTGCGTGGCCACTATGGCTGTAACCATCGTGAGTGATACTTTACATGCTTCGAATCTTTTAAGGAACAAGATCCTTGGATGCCAATCAAGTACTCTATGACAAAAGTTTGCATTAGTTGAACCTCAACCAAAGTTTTTTTATGAGAGGGTTCTAAGGTCATGATCAGGCTCAACTTCGCCATTGTAGAGACCAAAGATAGACTTTTCAGGCATTCAAGGAGCTGCTCAAGACGGCGGCCAAGAAGGCCGGCCACTCCCAGGTGGTGAACATCTCTTCCGTGCTCGGATCGATCTCACTCACTTGGGGAGCCGTCCCGCCCAGACACTTCACTGCCTACAACATGAGCAAGGTACGCGATCTCAACAGTTCGGCACTTGCGGAGTTCCCCGGAAAAACTGATATGTTTCACTCATTCGTTCAATTGGATTGCTAACACAGGGTTTGTGGCCGGTGGTTGGCCGATTCATCCTCTTCCGGTGAACTCCATATGAACCAGCAATTCTACTTCTGTTGACGAAATTCGAGCAGTCATTCTTGAGCACAGTGACATTGTAGTACCTACTTGAAGGCAATAGTAACGGTCTCGAAAAACTACTCGACTGTGGGAAACTTGCAGTCAACTCGAGTAACGGTTGATGTTCTACTCAATTGAAACCCCATTGAGCGCGTCAAACTTGTAGTCAATGACGATTTCCACTCTCAGGCCGCAATCAACATGTACACCAAGACGCTCTCGATGGACTGGAAGGCGGACGGCATTCGCGCGACGTCGATCCATCCCGGATGGGTCAAGACGGACATGGGATCAGAGGCTGCTGATCTTACGGTGAGGAATCAATTAGTAATAGCTTATCAAGCTACCTTAATCCTCAGATAGGGAGTAGGTACTAATCTTACGGTAACTCATCTGTTAGTGACCGTTTATCAAGCACCGTAGTCATTAAATAAAGAGACCGATCTTACGGTAAAACATCAGTTCATGATCGGTTATCAGCATACCGTAACCGGCGAATGGAAACTAGTGGCTGACACTGAAAGATCTGCTCAGTTCGTGTCAATACCGTAATCCAAAGAAACTAAACTACCGTACTCCAGGTCGAGGAGAGCACTTCAAACATCGCTCGTACGGTGTTCAAGTTGGGAGAGGCGAACAACGGCTTGTTCTACGATTGGAAGTTTGAGCCTCTCACTTGGTAGAGGAATATCTCACCTCATGTTCACATAATCTCTATCTCTTTGATCTATAATCTCAATCACCATCTCGATTTATCCTTATGCTTGATTCCTCTTAACATGTCTACCTGGTCTGATGTATTTACTCTGTACCGATAATGATTACATATGCTGATTTGTTTGGGATTGATCACTCATTTATATGTTGGAATGACATAATGGACAAACGTTCGAGAAGAGAGATTTTTTATCGAGTGAGCTTGAATCAGTTCTTGCAAATCACTCTCCACTTTTTGTTGTTGTTAACAACGTCTTTGATCGAGGCGAAGCTATTAAGTACTCCTCCTGAACAATGAAATATTCTTGGAATCAACTCATTGGAATGGCGATCAACAATATTTAAAATATTCATACCAGTTGAATCCCATGTGAAATCAGTATCACAGAAGATCGAAGTTGTTCGAATCGGTGGGATCCATTCTAAATGTTTCAATTTCTTGAGCTCCAGAGCATCAGAACTTACTACAACCGATAGGCGCTGGGAGGCATATTTCAACCGAGACGTGCAATTTTCCGTTTGTGCATACAATTTGGTTACTGTCCGTGTTCCATTCCTGAAATATAGGCTGCATTTTAAATTTTGCACTGCGATTGTCACTGGAGGAGGAGTTAGCGAGTTGGGTCCAGTCGTGAATGCAGGGCAGTTGATGCAGACGACTGAAACAGCGTTCATAGTCAAAACTGAGGTTCAGGTAACTCTAACCCTTGGTGTCGTCTCCGATAACTTGACCATTATCTTGCCATTGCCCAAGGAAGCAGGTGGGAGCCATAATCTAAATTGAAACGGTTCTGATCTGACGCAGTAACAACGTGCAAACCTTGGTCACATCAACGAATGATCTGAGCTGGGTCGGTTTGTCGCACACCATCTTATTCTCCTCATTAGGCTCGGTCGAAGGCACGAGCTGAGGAACGACGCAACTGTGCTTCGTGCCACAAACGCTCGGAGTGTCATAAGGTAGATCTTCGCAGCCTACAACAATAAAACAGAGAAAGGTCAGAAGTTCGAAATTATCTAACGTTTCTTGATGCATTGTAGGTGATCGTAGCTGACTTCAGTGTGGGAACCATCGGGGTTCCTCATGTTCCACACTCCCGCACTGCACGTGAACCAAACATTATCACGATGGATGTTCGGGCCAACGGCAGCAGTCGAGCCGAACGCTCCCTCTGAAAAAAATCTCACTCATTCAAGTATTGTAAGAAAGAGAATGAAGCGAAAAAGGTAATAGGCACACATAAGCTGGATCAAATATAGGTCGGACAGCGTGATTGACACGCAATAAACCCACTTGTGCATTGTCCCCACGCGCAGGGATGCTCAGCGTCGGGTGTGGAAAGAGTGAATGCCTCGAGACGTCCGTCTTCTTCGAAGCCGGCGTTCAGGAGTGGGTCAGGGCACACACCACATCCTGCAATGATCTCTCTACCTCGTAGAATTGCCGAATTTACATTCAGGGATGTTGCGAAACTAAAAACTGTCTCACTTCTCGCACATACTGCCGTGTCGGCGATCTCTCCGGCGGGAGTCTGCCAGGTATTGTTCTTGCAGATGACCTGGATTTGTTGATCATGAGCCGAATACTTTCGAGTACAGCGATACACCTTGTTCGAGTACTATCCCGAAAGGTTAAACCTTCAATGATATTCGAATTTTAGATATTCGCACCTTGTTAGCAAGTATTCCATCAACCATGAGCATCGCAGTCGTATCAGCGCACTTGATTTGTGCACACGGACAATCGTTGGGTGATAGCACTGCGAATTAGTATGATCAATTGGCGAAAAGATGTAGCTACTACTATGTTGGACAAATTTAATGGAGAATGTTGACTAAATATTACCGTTAGTTTTCAGAACCTGGCTTACGGCACAGTCGAATCCTGTCGTAGGGCAGTTCTCAATATCTGTCTCGATAGCCTTGCAAGCACGACAGTCTGGGAAAAAAATTCCAAAGTTAGTGGAGAAGAACAGCGCAGAGAATGAACTATGTACTACTGCAGGGAAAAAAAGATCAACAACAAGGAATAAACTAACCATGAACACTCTGATCTTTCTCCTGTTCGAGCCTTCTCTCGGCAAGTTCTTCATTCCAGATGGCGAAAACGAGGGAAAGAAAGCCAAAGGAGAGACAAATTCCGAGATTCCTCATCTCTGAACTAGTCGCCCACTTTTCGCCCTTCTCTTATATAGGGACATCTTTAATCAGTGAATTTCTGTGACATTTTGATCGGGAAGGAAGAGAGAAGGAACCAAATTCGACAGCGTCAGACTAAAGTGAATGCCGGATCGCTAATTGCTTCCTGAAGACGATTTCTGAATAGAGAATAGAACTGCACCAAAAAAGGACGGAGAAAGATCGTAAAATTGCTTTCAATTCAAATAGTTTTCAATCTCTCTGCAAATGCACTTAGTTTTCTTCCATTTGTATGAAACCCTTTTTGTTTTTTTTTTTCAGTCTGATCATCTTTTTGTTTGTAGACATCTCTTATCAGGTCTTGTTTACGATGGGAACGCTCTCACACTATCAGTCAGTAGATCGGCCCCGGCCTCTCTTCTTCTGCGAGTGCGAACGTGCGAATGACCTTGACCAGCTATGGCGCCTCTCTCTCTGCCCATAGCCTCTCTCCTACTCTCCCTAATCTGTTGTTGAGCAGATCAGCTAGCCTCTCTCTTCCCTCACTCACTCCGGGTCAGAGAGTGTCCCTCGGCACGTAGTTATCCAGTGTAACAGCCAAGGAACGAGCATTGCAAGGTTTCTCCCCGCTTATTCGCAAGTTTCACAACCGCTCGAGTGTTAGTTTGCTAGAAGAGAGCTCATTTTGACCGGGATGTTTGCGCCACTATTCGTTTTGAGGCACAATACGCGCGTTGTGCCTCAAAACGAGAGGGCAGCTTGAAACAATGGACCCGAATAAATATCTCTCATTTTACCCCTCTTATTTGTGCCGATTTCGTGAACACATCAGCAAAATATGTTAAACTATTGAGAAAAGCAATCGAAATCGTGCAACCACAGCTCTTTTTTTGCCCCTTCTCCAATTCACTCTTCTTCCGGTGCACACAAACCCAATCCACTTTGCTTTGTATCGCTCTTCGTTTCGTAATCAACTTACGCACTATAAAACTGACTCAATCGTCACTCATGAAGCGCTCTTATCGCATTGCCTGGTGCCAATCGCTATGAACTCGAATCCTTGGCCTAACATTTTCGATTTTTGATCTTTCTCCCCTGTTTACTCATTCTTGGTCTCTGAACATCGTTATGAACATCTTTTATCACTCGGTGTTTGACTCCCTTCACTACTCTTGTTTTGGCACGTTCCCCTTTCGTTGTTTGAGAATTGCTAGTCAATTGACGGGTGCGAATGCATGCCAAACTGGTGCTAATTGCGTTGATCATCGTTCAATTCCTTTTTGCATGACCTTTTTCATTTCTTTCACGTTTCATTGAAGGTTATTCCATGCCCTAAGACCGTCGTTTTGCACGTTCAAATCTCCTCTTGGACTGGTTTTCGCATATTGTTCGGATTAAACGAACCACTTCCCTTCCAGGTACCCCTCTAACATGTCCAAGTCCGTTGTGATCACTGGTGCGAATCGTGGACTCGGCCTCGGCCTGGTCAGAGAAGTGCTCAAGAACAACTTGGTGGGGAAGATCTTCGCGACGACGAGATCTGCGGCTCCGGAACTGTCTTCCATCGCTGATCCGAGACTGGTCGTAGTGAGGATGGACGCGGATTGCGACGAGTCGGTCAAGAGTGCGGCACAGGAGGTGGGATCACTCTTTGAGATCACGTTCGCTTACTGAAAATGATCACAAGGCAGTTGCTTTTGTCGTTTTGGCGTTGATTGAACTAGTATCGATACCTGGTGGAATAGTGGTCTGCACAATTGCTAAAAAGTGTGAGAAAACGCATAATTTTGTTGCCCTGGTTCACTTGTTCTGGTAAAATGGAGTTTATTACTTGTTTTGGAGGCTATGATCACTGCTATCAGCAGAGAATTGACTCTCGGTTGATGATTGATCGGCACCTGCACAAAACAACAGGCAAATAATTGATTACGATCGATGATCCTGCATAACACTATCGTACTCTTTACTAGTTTATCCTTTCACTTAATTTGCGTCTAATATCAGGTCGCCAAGACCGTCGGCTCATCCGGCGTGGACATTCTCGTGAACAATGCGGGAGTCCTGACTAGTGTCGACTACAGCAAACCAGTGAAGAGAGAGGACGCGGCAGTCAACTTCAACGTCAACTGCATCGCCACCATGGTTGTCACGCAGGTGAGGATTTTGGTTGGCCTATAATTATTTATGCACTGTGATAATGGATCCCCAAGGATTGAGTTACTGAAGAAGGTTGTAAATCCGTGGAATATACAACTGCTTGAAATGTCAGTACTCAAGAATGTCAATGCATTCATCCGTTTGATCGAACTGAGATTGATGAGTCAAGAAAAAAACACAGTGTAATTTTTCCAGACCTTCCACGAGTTGCTCAAGACCGCCGCTAAGAAGAACGGCCACGCGCAAGTTGTGAACATCTCCTCAATCCTCGGGTCGATCGCCCTCACTAATGGATCCACCCCGAGGATGTTTGCCGCCTACTCGATGAGCAAGGTTGGTGAAGAATAAGAAGTCAATACAATAATAGAATAGAAAACGCGGATTCGGAGGTCACTAGGGATTCAACAGATCCCTGCGCTAGCATTACTCGAACGATATTTTACTCGCGATATCATCACTTGTGTTGTTTTCACCTCCCATAGCTCAAAATAAATATAATTAATAACATTAATGACTAATTATTGCAGGCCGCCCTCAACATGTTCACTCGCAACGTCGCCATCGACTGGAAGGACGACAACATTCGCTGCACTTCCATTCATCCCGGTTGGGTGCAGACGGATATGGGAGGAAAGGCTGCCACTCTGACGGTTAGTTAGTTCTCATGGGGCCGGGAAAGATACTCAATCTCAAAGTCAGTTACTCAGTTAGGCTCAGCTACTCAAAGTTACTGATTATTGTCTCAAGCAAGTGGGTGCGGGTCTATTGGGATGTAGGTGTAGTAGTGCTGGTTCTTCATTATGCACTGCATTTTCTGAATTTCTCACGATCTCCCCTTTGATCTGGATCGAAATGCACATGTTTACGTACCATTCGACCCTTTTTCTGTTGATCACTGGTTTACTGTAGTCTTCCTTCGATATCCTATGTTGAGAGACTAACTAAAGGTTATCTTCAGGTGGAAGAATCGACGTCCAACATGGCCAGCACCATCTTCAAACTCGAGGAACCCAACAACGGACTATTCTACAACTGGAAATTCGACGCCCTTCCCTGGTAGAATGATCTCTCCTCCAAAAAAGTCCCATTACAGTTAATTATCGATCATGACCCCTTCTTCCTCTCTTTGAACCACATTCATCGCAAAAAATACTTCGTAACCTTGTTCCAAAGTTTTCTTATCCCTATTTAGGTTCTGAATCTTATGTATCCCACATCGTCAGTCTATCATCTCAAATTTATCATGGGTCTCATAATTGTATGTTTCTTCTGTTACAGTAAATTGGAAGCCTACGAACAGGATTTTACTGCCGAACACGCGTATTCAGCGATTTCTAGCCGATAGCATGCACTTGGTGCGTGTAAATTCTTAGAAAATTTCCCTTCAGAATTATCAATGATCTTAAGCGTAGAAAATCAAGGTTTGTTCATCGCCAACGAAGTGGCACGGGAAGAGAACTCCGAGAAGAGGCAAAATATACTTCAATTTGTCAGTCATGATCTCTTCCGAAAAATGCTTTCAAATTATTCAAGGTGTCTTACTGTCTTCACCGATTTAAAATTTAATTAATAAATTGCAGTCAAAGGATCAAATCACAATTCTCCGCGAGCGACCAATGAGTCTCGTGCCCAAGTACTCAATAAAGATAGGACGTGATAGACGGCACAACAAATGTTATTAGAAATTTATTTACTTTTTGAATTGTCATCATTATCTAGCATGTGATCTATAAACATACATTAATTAAATAGAAGATTTTCGTGTTCGACAGATATTTTGTGTGCCCCAATAGATGCCGAACACGCAACGCGAGGGGTGGCGCGACGCGGTCCCCTCGGCGTCTCCGTTGCTATGCCTGTTTGCGGCTCTTCGCTTTACTAATCGACGAATTTGTCAAAGTACAATAGTTCCTAAAGATGTGCTCCTCGTGCTTCTCATCACCACATTGATCCCTTTTCAGCCCTCGAAACTATGGACCCACTGCCTGGTGCTGAGCCTGAAGGTGAGTTATTATTCTACCACGACGTTACTATTGAAACTCGTGTTCATGTTATGTTCAATATTGCATAACGAAATGTTCTTCAAAAGGACGTTAGGCGCTTGTGCTGTTGAGCGATCCTTTCTTGCAAGGAGAGTTCTGCAACTTGCCAAACCCGCCTCTGCAAGAGAGGCGTCTCTCCCACTCGGAGAGAGCTGTCCGCAGGGGCCGAGGCTCCCCTCACTCTGCTCTGAATGGAAGAGGGATTGACTGAACCTGAGTAGGGGATCATGCTCACTTTTAGGGGAGGAGGCGGAAGCGGAAGGGGATATTTTTTTCATTTTGAAAGTCATTATTGAGTTAGAGTGTCAAAAGTGATTGAAATATTTGCGAGAGAGCGCGCGTCGACCTTCAGATGAGGGCAGCATGGGCGGAATGAGGGGAGGGGAAGAGAGAGGAAAAATAAAAATAGCATAATCTCTCTGCAAGGACGGGTCAGCTCAACAGCACAAGCGCCGAACGTTATTATTGAAAGAATACCAAATTTGCAGCTTTCGCTCATCGGAGGAAGATATTCGCTGTTCTTTCCTCAATCGCAACATCTACAATCGTTAATTTAAACGATATCATCGAAGTGTTGGAGCCAATTCGCCTGCTCATCGCCTCCGGAGATGAACAAGCTCTGATAACAGCTGAGAATATGAACGACGAAGAAAAGCGAATAGCGGCCTTTTTTGTACCCCAAAACTTGGCCGTCCCGAGATGCATGGTTATGTATCATCCTGAGACTCTTGTAAAGTATCTGAAAGAACATCCCTCAGAGTTTAGACAAGCTTTCACCGCCCTAGTTCTGTTCAGAACCGAGATACTACCTGAATTTGTTCGTAATACCCCCTACGAGAGTTCCCGTTTGCCTTTAACGTTATTCGGTACTTACACTAGCCAGGAGGAAGCCTTGCTCATTGAGTTGTACTCTTGCATGTCACCCGAAGATCAAGCATTCGCTGATAAGCTTCGATCTACGTATGGAATTCTCACTTATAGCTTCGGTCTTTTTTATAACGAGTATACTCCATATGACTAGAATCTCCATTTATTGCCACGTATTTGTACTAATTAAAAAGTAAATTATTTTCATTATTTCATGGCATGTTTGTATTTCATCCGATCTTCAAAACTCACGATAAATGAACTCGACAGGGTCAGAGAATGTCCTGGGCACGAAATATTCCTGTGGAATAATCAGGAAATGAGCAGGGCTTGGTTTCTCACCGCTTCTTTGCAACTTTCCTAACCGCTCAAGCAGTAGTTCTCTAGAAGAGAGCACATTATGCTAGTGTGAACGTGCGAATGACCTTGACCAGCCATGGGCTGTCTCTGCACATGGCTTCTCTCCTCTCTCCACTTCGATCTCTTGTTGACCAGTGATGCTAGCTTCTCTCCCCCTCTCACTCTGGGTCAGAGAGTTTCCCTCGGCCAGGAGAAAGCATATTTTAGCCGAGATGTTTGCACGAATTTCAGTTTAGGGGCACAATGATCAGGAATTGTGCCTCAAAAAGAGATCCGCTTCGTCCAGCGAGCGCGACTAGTTGAACCTCACTTTGAACCTACTTCAGCTCTTGAGATGATTTTAAAAACATCCGAAAGTTATCAAATAGTACTGATAGCAATTTCATCTGTTCACAATTCTATTACAGACCCTCAACATATCCAAATCCAGCACTTAATCATTTATCTTTATGAGTTATGATTTAACAAACGATTTATCTAGCAGGCAACTCTAGAACATGACCAAGTCCGTGGTGATCGCCAATCGAGGTCTTGGTCTCGGGCTAGTTGGAGAAGTGCTCAAGAACAATTCCGCGTGAAAACTCTTCGCGACGGCCAGAAGCGCGGCTCGTTCAGACAAAAATGCCCGAAGGGCACGTAATCATGTGAATTTCGATACAGATCAAAGGTGATAGGGTCAGAGATCCAGATAATGCAGTGAATTTTAAAGTGTCAGCACGATCTTCAATTACAAGATTCTAACAATATACTATACAACTGGAAGTCGACGCTCTTCCCTGGTAGAATAATCTTCCCTAAAAAAGTCCCACCACAGTCATGAATCATGACATCTTATTCCCTCGTTGAACCACATTCTTGCTTAAGAATGCTTCGTAGTCCTCTTTCGAGATGTTCCTATGCCTATTTCGTTCCTAAGTCGTTAGGATTCCACATCTTCAGTCGATTATCACAATTTTATCAGGGGTCGCATAATTGCATGTTTGTTCTGTTACAATAAATTGGAACCACGAACAGGATTTTACCGCATAACACGCGTCTGATCATTTTCCCCTCAAGCAGTATCAGTCAAATCAACAGACTAATTTCACAGAACGAAAGTGTAGAAAGTCAACGTTTGTTGATCGCAAACGGAGTGGCACGAGATTTACGAAAAGGGCGAAAAAAGCGAATGTACTCATGCAGAAAATAGGCTGGTCACAACATGTTATCTCTTCCTTTCACTCTCGTTCTATGGTTTCACTGTCAGTTCAACATTTCTGACGCGGTTTTAAACGGAGAAAAAAGGAGGGTTACGGAGAGAAAAATATGCAGTACGGAGCAGGCCCAATAATTGGGGTTATCACGAAGCTGTTACTGGTTCTGGTACTGAAATTGAACGGATACATGCGGAGAAAGATAGGAAAGTGAAAGAACATGCGTGATGAAGATTTGGTTGGTTCAGAGTTGTACCCTGTCGACCAATAGACCACGCTTTGAGCGAGAACTATGTCGTTGTTAGTCGCTGAGAGCAAATGACCGTGATGTTTGCCCGCAATCTTTCCACACTCCAGTATTTGTTGTGGTGCACTGACACGCTGGAAGGGGGTATATAAGAGCGAGTTGCGAAGATCGGAGAGCTCTTCTCTCCTCCAAGGTACAAGTACCTCATCATGGGTAAATCAGTCGTCATCACTGGTGCCAATCGTGGGATCGGACTGGGAATCGTCAAGGAACTACTCAAGACGGATCGAGTCAGCCAACTCTTCGCTACAGCACGAAATCCGGCGACTGCTCATGAGCTGAAGGCGATTAATGATCCGCGACTCGTGATTGTAGAGATGGATGTGGAATCGGATGAATCGGTATATAAAGGAGTTGAACAGGTACGTAACTAGTTCGAATCATACTTTGTGCAGTGGGTACTTGTAAATTCACCTGAATACTCTCCACTCTGACCACCACCCTGCGCTAGGCAATCTAATTTATAGAATGAGTGAAACATACCCGTTCTTCCGGGGAACTCCAATAATACCGTGCAGTATTACATTGTCCTTTCTACAGCAAGTGCAAGCGCTTTCAGATCACGAAAGCCCTCGGAGATTCGGGACTGGACATTCTCATCAACAATGCTGGGGTTCTCACTGGCGTTGATTACAACAAACCGATCAAAAGGAAGGACGCGGAAATGAACTTCAATATCAACTGCGTTTCGGTGATGGTTGTAACTCAGGTATTCATTGTTTCATAGTTTATTGGAGTTTAGCTAATCTACATTAATGCTCTCGTGCATCGCCCTGTGTGTTTCGTTAACAAACTAAAGATTACTATTATATCACAGATGCTCTTTCTAATCTAGTCATAATACTCAGATTCTTAGCCAGCTTTTACAGCTTATTTCAACGTTCTGTAAAGTTTGTAACATATTCAATTCAGGCATTCCACGATCTGCTCAAGAAGGCTTCAGCCAAGAACGGGCACTCACAGATCGTGAATATGGGAGCACTTCTCGCTTCTCACTCGTCAGATTACGGATCAGGACCGAGATACTTCACTGGTTATGCGATGAGCAAGGTTCGAATCCACCTTATTTTCTTTGCAAAAAGCAAAGAATATAGTCCAACTGAACGATTTTCAGGCCGGCCTAAACATGTTCACAACTAACGTGGCAATCGACTGGAAGGCTGACAATATCCGATGTACTGTGATCCATCCAGGACATGTTCAGACGGATTTGGGCACGTACGATGCACCGCTTACGGTACGTTTTCATCAATTTCTTTGCACACCCACGAGCAAACCATTACAGCTCAGTTGCGAATCACTGACACATGCATGCATGTGCACCTAATTTCGGTTTCGAAAACTTGAAATCTGTTTGCAATATAATCACCGATGTTCCAGGTCGACGAGTGCTCATCGTGCATGGTGGACACGATATTCAAGCTGAAGCAAGAGAACAACGGACTATTTTATGATTGGAAGTTCCAACTCATTCCGTGGTAGTCACTTGTTTCTAATCATTGTTCATGTTCGATAATCATAATTGTGAATAAAAGGCAGCTCGTCTTCTATCTGTTCGAGTCAGCATCGTACTATGATTGGAGGAATCAGCAAACAAGTAGCTGCTTGTTTGTCCAGACTAATACGACTTAAATTTTGACACACTGAACTATTTTCGGCACAAATGCACATCTAGAGGTGCATTATGATTGTTCCTTGATGATTATTTATTATGATCCTAGACACCATCTTAGTTCGCAAATTCCTCACTTTAGAATCTGTGTTTTGGGTCAAAATCAAAGACCAGGACACACAAAGCCTCCTAATTCTTTAAAAAGTGTTTGGATGATTTCAGGTTAGATACTGTCATAGATAACGGAAAACCTTGAGCCTCCAGGCATGCAAACATCTCTGCAAGAGCAGTGGTCACACCCAAGTTGGTACGAATTCTTCTGAACCGATTTTGAGTGGAGCTAGCAATTTTCACTGAGATTTCCGGAAACGTACTCTGTGGTTAGGGCCGTGGGCGTGTTTCAGTGTACACAACACGTGCTGATTCGGATCGATGTGTTTTGACTACTTTGAGCAATCGTGTAGTTTTTTTTTGTAATAATACTAGCTCGGCATTCACTTCTCATAGTCTAAAAAAATGACGTATGATATTATAATATCTGAAGTTCATTGAGACTCAACATCGGAGATTTCATCGAACAAGTCTAGACTTCGTAAGTGCTAGTTGGAAAGGCAGAAGTATACGTAGACAGAAAACAAACATCGATTTTCGGTACATTCGCACCTGAACACTGAATGGAGCTCAATTATTTATGTAGCTAGCTACGTTTCATTGTCCATTGCAATCCTGCTTGCAGGCAACACAACCTAACGATCTGCCCGTGGACATTCAATGTGTGCTCCTAGAGCCGAATCAGCAATGAAAACACCTCCTAATTTCATGATAACTAGCCGTTACTGTGAAACTTTAAAGCTCAATTCTTACAGAGAACTCTGCAAGAGCAGCGGTCACACCCAAGTTTGCACGGATTACTGAGAACGGATTCCGAGTTTTGTGGCCTGAAGCCAACAATTTTCACTGAAATTACCGGAAACGTACACTGTGATTTACACCATGGGGTGTTTCAATGTACACAACACCCACTGCTTCTCTGAAATGTGGTTTGGTTTCTACGAACGATTTGGTCAAAACAGAACAACTGTAGGATGCAGACAAGTCTAGACATACTAACTGCTGGGTTGGAAAGATAGAAATGAACAGATTCCTTAGGCAGAACGTCGTAAACCATTATTCCTGCAATCGCACTTGAACACAGAAGGGTTTGGCGTATCAGCGGTGCATTGCATAATCTAGAACCGCCCTGCTTGGCATGCAACTCAAACACTTCGGCTTGGAATTGTCGATGTTCTATTTCGTGTCTTCTCCAGAGGCTTAATCACAGTCCAAGGTACACATCACATCCATATTGTCACAATACTAAATGAAGTAAATGATTGACGGCCAGCGGAATACGTTGAGGCACCAGGCATGCACTTACCCTGCAAGAGCATCGGTTACACCCGTGTTTGCAGGGAATACCCAGAACGATTTTGAGTTTTGTGGCCCGAACCCAGCAATTTTCACTGAAATTACCGGAAACGTCCACTGTAAATTACTCCAGTGGGCGTGTTTCAGTGTAAACAACACCCACTGATTCCCTGTGTTTTGGCTTCTCAGAGAGATTCTGCAGATCCTTCGTAATAAGAGTTCTCGGCTCACATTGATCAATACATGATCGATACACGTTCCTGTATGGTGACTTTTTTCTTATGACTGAGTATCATTGTGAATAAACAACAATTTTCACTCGAACTAGCAGACAAACAAGTCTAGATAACCTAACTGCTAATTTGGAACGATACAAATATCCCTTGGCAGAAGATACTGTACGAATCTGGATGAAGTCGCAACTGACCACAGAATGGATTTTAAGTATCCGTAGTTTCGACCAATAAGAGGTACATTACATGCTCTTGATCGTTCTGTTTCGAAAGCAAGCCAAAAACTTTGGATGAGACCTGTCGATTATCGTTGCTGGTTAGAGTCTGCGATAAATAACGGAAAACTTAGAGGGTTCCTGCATACAGAGAATTCTGCAAGAACATCGGTCACACCCAAGTTTGCACGAATTACTGATAACCAATTCCGAGTTTTGTGGCCTGAAGCCAACAATTTTCACTGAAATTACCGGAAACGTACACTGTGATTTACCCCGTGGGAGTGTTTCAAGGTACACAACGCCCACCGATTCTGTGAATTGTGTTTTGGCTTATGAGAGAGATCGTGCAAAACTTAGAGACTGTAAAATGTCAGAGACGTGAGAAATTGGTATAAAATGAAGCTTCTGGGGCTCAGTTCTCACTCCCTGCAGTTACTTTGACTTGACCCGACTATGACTGCTCCAAGCCTTCTCATCATCGCATTAGCAACAGCTGCAGCTTCAACACATGGACCATTCACGAATGACTTCGTGAAGTTCCTTGAGGAGTAAGTTCATATCTAATATTTATAACGATGCCATGATATCTTACTGAATACACTGAATTATAGAAACCCGGAGCGCAACCAGTACTTGATCAACTCCTTCCACAATTACGGAGAAGCGGGAACATTTGGTGGAAGAAAAACCGAAGATGAGGAGGTACGGTAGAAAGCATCTTCTGAACACGTTAAGAGAGCCTTACAACAATGAAACTAATCCAGATCACTCGCCAACCCGTACTGTTCATCCACGGCAACTCGGATTCCGCACTACACTTCTCCAAGATGGCAACTGGATGGACGAAATCTGTTGAGCACTTCAAGGTACAATCTTTGATCCATGCTCTGTTGGTCTCTAGTTGGCTTATCTAATCTAATCAAATATGGTGCTTTAGCACAGAATATAAAATTCTAGGCGAGTGGCTACTCGCAAGCTGAACTTTACGGGCTGACCTACGGACCTCGCGATATCAACTTCTCACTCAACAGGTAGAGTGTTCAACAGATATTTAAATAATCGTTCCTTTTAAGCCGTATTTCGTGCCATGACTTGCTGGGACTGCGTCGCTTCATAGAGGCTATTCTGGAATACACCGAGGTTCGATTCTCGAGAGAACAATTGATTGAACTCAATTCTAGGCGGAGAAAATCGACATTATCGCACACTCTATGGGTGTCACTCTGGCAAGAATGGCTGTGAAAGGAGGAATGGTACTTTTTTATTGTAATTTGCTCCAGTCTACTCGACCTTTCTTCAGGTACATCTCACTGACGAATCTTGCAACCTCGGAGAGTCTCTCGCTCCCAAAGTTGATGCCCTAGTTGCCATCTCCGGTGCCAATTACGGAATGTGCATGTGTCTCATGGCTGGGATCGCTCATCTCCCGGCGTGCGGACAGGTAGGATTTACTCATATGCCATTTCTCAGACTGCATGTTCAAAAGGATTATCCGTTCAAGGTTATCCGTTCGTTTCAGACTGGTTTCGCCCCTGGAAAATGCGGTCGTAAAGAAGGAAGCATCGGAGAGTGTATGGATCAAGTTGATGAGTGCAATCAGGTACATTATTCGTACTCTAAATCATGCGAGGCTTTAAAAAACGGAACACTGGCAGGCTGACTACGCTTCAGTCCTTAATTCGGTTAACAACGACGAGAAAGAGGCTGATTTCGTCGTTTCTTTGTGGTCGAATGGTTAGTGATCTTTGATCTTTCGAGGATTTGGAACCAAGTGTTGATCTTTGATCTCTTCAGAGGACACAATTCTTGGACTGAACAACCGGGTGTGGGGAAGAAAGACTTCGGTGGTGCCAAACAGCGACTTGACTCATGCGTACGATGGTCTGGATCATTTCCAGGTATTTCTTACTCATAGAAATTCATAGAAATTCGAAATAAAATCAATAAATTGCAGACGAAGGACGATACTGTTAGTGACCAACTCATCCTCGTCTCTAAGCACTCACTGCACAAGGGACGCGAGAGGAGACATCACTGAATGTGATATGATCTTTCGAAATAGTCTTGATGACGATAAACATGTATTGTACACGACTACGAACAAGACTATGACTTTATAGGACCCGGAAAGATTATATTACATCATATCGATACACATTTGCATAATTGGGGAAACGCACAGCGATGTTGTTTCTAAACTAAATAATAAAATGAGTGTAGAGTGAAGTATGATAAAATAATAGATACAATGATCAAAACTGTGAAACAATAGATTCAATCATTTAGAAGTAGTGATTAATGTCATTCTGAAACTATATACAAGAAAAGATGATAGCAGGAGCTAATGGATGATGGGAAAAACATTCGATTCGTCAATACAATAAAGAGGAATGCAATCTACGATTCGACGTTTGCTCACATGCTCAGCATCGATAAAGAAGAAGAAGTGCTGAGGATACAAGAAGATGAATGAATAGCCCAGAGAAGATTCAGAGATGTGAGATATGCAATCATCGATTCTTGATAATGTTTGTATGGAAGGGATGAGAAGGGAAGAGAGAAGAAGAAAGTGGAATGAATGGAATACATGGAAAACATCGCCGACATGGGAAGCTTCACACAACTGATACAAACCGGGTCAGTACCTGATATTGATCCCTTCCGAGACACGAAAGAGATAAGATATGCACAATGAACGATTAGATTGAATCTTGGATCCACATTCAGGATCACGAATTGTAAGTATTGATAGGAATCTTGAGTACCGTAGATGCGCCGCCGAAGAGATGAGAAGGAGAGAAGATGTGATGAGAAAGATATCCAGCAGAAGAAGAATCAATCGAGGGAGAACGAAAACCAGCACAGAGGAAGCCACACCCAGCCAGAATCTGAAAGAGAGAGAGTGATGAAGCAAAGACCGATGGCAACTCAGCTTAGTTCAGGACTAAGCGATGAATCGGTTGACGCTAAAAAAAAAGGAAGAATAAACGTACCAATCGATGACGAAGTAACTCAATTCCGCGAATGGATCGTAACCGGGAATCCCTTGGAGGGTCGTAGGATGACCTAAATAATTTTTCTTCGTTCGTAATCGAAGTGTTTTCGCCCATTGCAATTTCACGCAAACTGTCTAGGAATGGATATAAGGACTGACTTCAGGGATCGGGACGTTGGCGATCATCTCCTCCTCCGATGAAAAGCGGAAGTGCGACAGAAGAGATGCCGCGATCATCTTTGTTTCGAGGAGGGCGAACTTCTGACCTGCAAGGAGAAAGATAACTGATAAACTCATTTACGATCGAGCAAATATTGCGATTCCAAGTGGAATGTTCGTCAAATGACGGTTGCACAAAACGTAGTACAAAAAATAGGAAGGACTGACCAATGCAATTCCTCTGTCCAGCCGAGAAGGGAATGTAGTCGTACGTGTTCCTGGTTGCCACGTTCTCAGAAAGGAATCGATCGGGATTGTAGGACCAGCTATTCGGGTAAACCTGAAGCACAACTTGATGTCGGGAATTCAGAAGCATATATAAGGATATAGACCTTTGAGTTACCTCTTCGTTGTGATGGGTCATCATAGGGGACAGGAAGATTTCCGATCCGGCCGGAATAATGTGTCCTCCTGAAAATATATGTTAAAAATTATGTTCGAAACTTTGTAGAAATACAGTTATGCAAGTTGTGAAAGTGAATAGGAAATAGCTCTAACCAAGCGAAGTATCGACTTCGACCATTCTCTCGGTGAAGGGAGCGGTTGAATACAAACGCATTGATTCCTTGATGCATCTGAGATATCACAGATTGATGCTCATTCAACGCTTTACTAGTTATTTTTTTTCATTCGCATGATGAATAAACACCAACCGATCGAGAAGCGAGAGGTCATTGATGTCGCCCACTTTTATCTCGACATCGGAGTCGGGGAATTGAGTGTCGAGCTGGAATGTTTCGGGCTTGGATCTTGTAAATGTAATGATAATCAGTCAAAGAATAATTTTGTCATCTTTGTCTAGTTTATTGCAGGCGTCAACGGCCGTTTCGTACTAGTATTGTCCACATCAAAGGTAGAAAGTCTTTGTGACTTGATTGAAAGTGTATTCGACAAAAACAAGCCACATAAGAGGGGTGAATAAATCGAAAACTTTCGAACAGGTGGAGGTACCTCTTCGTGCAGAAGCTCTTGCCAGTGCTGATTGGTCGCGAGGCACCACAGTAACCACCCGAGGGTAGTGGATGTTGTGTCGTGCCCTGAACGACAACCTCATCTATGGACATATTCTTTCGTTTTCGTGCTATTATGTCTCTGAGCGATAAGCGCATTTCGAAATCTGTGAGTGAATAACGTCACGATGGCAGAAAATAGAAGGAGATCAAGGAATAGATTTGCTCACCCGCGAACACAAAGGTGTCCACTTCCTCGCGGACTTCTTCCATCTCCAGTTCTCCTTCTTCGTGGAGGTCGAGCAACTTATCGAGAAATGCAGTTCGATCCTTCTGAAATGGATTGTTCACTGTTACTAAAATTGATCAAAAGACGAGTGTAAAGACGAACTAAACCTGTTCAACGGATTTTTGACTCTTTTGAAGTACAAGGGTATCATGAGGAAACGCTACGGTTCTCATATAGCAACCGGATGTTTACTCAAAAAGGAATGATAACACGTTACGGACCTCAAATAGCAGCCGGAATTGGGCTCAAAATGGAACTCACCGCAGCGATTTCTCCTTGACTTCTCTGTCGCATTCGCTCGGTGATGGCCTGGATACAGGGTTTCGTTAAAACCCAAAGCAGAAATGGCTTACGGTTTCCGTGAAATCGTGAAGCGTGGCCAGTAGACGGCGAACGGTATTCTCGTGGAAGAGACGCCTAAAATGAATGTTGAAAAATGAGGAAAAGTCTCTCGCACAAGACTTCGGAATTGGCAAAATCGTCGAAACAATACGAATCATTAAATTAATCGATTTTACTGACCAATAAAGAGGAATCCACAGGGGCGCATCCGAGCTCAATCTCTGTACATAGCTGTTAAATTTCTCGACAGCATGAGTGTAGGCGTTCTCGCCGTCCGTCTGGAAGTTGTGAGTCGATCCGAGGGTCACTTCTGAAATGGTAAATCAATTGCAAGTTACTTGCACAAAGGGTGATTTACTGGCACCAAACAAATTTTAGGGCACGAAAGAAAGAAGTTTTAAATTATTTTTTCCATTTTTCTTGGTTAATGTTAAGTGATAATTTACCACAGATCAGACCCAAAGCACAGCGCTTCAGGTATGGGTAGACATCGAGGGTGTGCCCATTCATCTCGGCCAGAATATCGACCAGGACCTGTTATGCACAAATAATTTTTGGGTAATGGTCGTGGGCTAACCTGCGCGTGGCGCCGGAAGGTGGGCAGTTGGGCGCGGAGGTGTTTGAAGTGGAAGGTGGGCGTGATGGTCTTCCGATGGCGATGCCAGTAGTCGCCATCACTGAAGGAAGCAATGATAACGATGTGTACATTGAATCGGTTAGCCACTTTTGGCATCGCTGAAGGAAGCAATTATTACGGAGAAGTGTGCAGTGAATCGGATCGAATTTACATTGATTTAGCCACTTTAAAGAACCAGTAAGTCACTTTAAAATCGCTCACGAAGTCAAGAGCCCCTCACGCAGCCACCTTCTCACGAACACATAGTCCCGACCCTTCTGCAGCAGTTCCGTCGACTCGCAGAGTTCCTTCAAAAAGTGAATTTCGCACAAAAAATATTTGGTTTTCCTTATTATTTCAGATTAAGCAATCAAGCAATTCATTAACTCATTAAATCGTACAAAAAGATTTCTATTATTAAAAAAATGTCAGTAATCGCCCAAAGGACTTACTCGAACTGCCGCAGAAGTGATCGGGATTGTGTATATCCGGCCACAGATGTGAAGGGAGATAATCTGCTTGCCTTCCCTCCGCAGACGGTCAGCCTCTTCCAGGAACCAGAGTAGTCCCACTGGAAAGAACACGATTTGGAACTATTATCAATGAGTACTTTGCAATAATTCCAAAAACATTCCGCAAAAGACTGTCGATTGATTACATAAGCTTCAGGCTTCAGGAAGTCATCAAGTTTAGTCCAATGGATGTATTCTCACCTTCGGGTTTGAGGATCTTGTGAAGCGAGCCAAATACGGGAAGTCCTCTCGGCCCAGGAAGATCGTAGGCTATCGTTTGCTGAGAATTATACTTTAGTATACTCACTCAAACATAATCATCTGCTGTAATCATTCAACTTGCTGTTTTAAAACAACATAGCGTAGGAAGTTCAGAAACGTCTTTTTATGAACAGATGATGACTGATTGATGCGTACTATGAATATCTCTTTTAAGGCGAATTTTTAAATTTTTATTGAATGATATAGCATGCAACTAATGGTTTGATTATGAGGGTGACCAAAATGAACCGAGTTATGTAATATAGTAGATTGCACAAATCAGAAATTACTACTCGAACACTATTATCGAAACCCGTAACAAGCATTCTTAAAGCTAAACTCACGATCCGAATGTAGTCCTTGAAGAAGTCAAGCAGAGCGAAGACGATGATGAGACCGAGGATGCTGAAAATTCCATTATTCTTATTATTATTTAAAATTTTGCGAAGTTTTCACTGCCTTTATTCCATAGTTGAAGAGTTTGTTTTCAATTTGATTTCTTTCTTCTTTCGAATGGAATATAAAAGAATATGTGATGCGAACTGAATAAAAGCGCGATGTACTTGATTTTGAGAGTAGAACAGAACAGAACACGTTCAATGCGATCGAAGTGTAACCAAAATGACTCAACAAGAGAATATTTTATTGATCCTATTCCCCCATTTTGAAATGCGGGTTGGTTCTGTTTGCAATCAGATCAGAGACTAATTGCACTGGCCTGATAAGAATTCAAATGGTCAAAATTGATAGTAAAATGCAGTTTGAAAGCATATATTTTCGATGATGTGCTTCTATTAGCACATTTTAGAGCTTAGCATTTCAAAGTTCATGCAAGTCTCATAGAAACCTGTCTCAGGTATTATTCAGAGAAGCGAACCCAGAGGATTCCTCTCCATTCAACATGTCATTTATCGCAAAGACCTCTCTCCACACCTCTTCTTTAGACACAGGTCTAAGAAGCGAACACGAAGTGTCTCTGTCGTGAAGTTAGTCAACGAGAGGCAAAATACATCTGGTTTGCCTGCTATCTATGCGATTCTGTGTCTAACTCCCCTTTGTCGAATCAGAGAAAGAGTGATAAGCACTGCCTAACTGGCAAGAAATGTCTGGCAGTATATACGTTAGTCCACGTGATGCAGAACACATCTGGTTAGCCTGCTATCTATGTATTTCTGTGTCTCACTCCACTTTGCTAAATCAGAGAAAGAGTGATAAGCACTGCCTAACTTGGAAGTATTATCTGGCAGCCTTGATGTTAGCCAACGAAAGGCAAAATACATCTGGTTTGCCTGCTATCTATGCGATTCTGTGTCTCACTCCACTTTGACAAATCGGAGAAAGAACGATAAAAGCTGCCTTCCAATTCGCTAAGCATCGGTATTGAAATTGAAAGCGGATGGATACGGTAATAAAGAAGAAAAGAAGATAATAAACTCACATTGGATTATCCATAGCGACACTCCAGACGATGGCGAGATGACCGAGGATGGAGTAGTATTGGGACATCGCGCGGGCTACAATTCTTGTTTGACCATATAGAGATTAAGGAACAAACGGAGTTGACAATCCGGAATTCACAAACCGATGAGAGCTTCTTCCATGATGAATTCTCTGCAGATAATCGATCGTTGAGTGAGAACGATCCGATGTGCGAGTAATGAATGAGTGATAATCGCCCTTTTATAGTGAGAAGCCGATGAGAAATTGTGGACCATGACGTTCTCAGAGTCCGCTGATAGTATTGTGCTGATTAGGCAACACACATCATTACGCGGCTACAAACAACGAAACTGGGAACCAATAAGCTACGGCTTAGTGAATTGGCTTTACATCGATCCCTTTCACCAATGCTACGGTCTGATGTGTCACCTTTTAAACCACCCTTCATTCAATTGCGGAAGAGAGGTCTCTCAGACAGGTTGGGTACGGTAATAGGAGTGTATTGTGATGTTTGACTCATCGGGTCCGTCTCAATTGATCCGCACTGTACTCGCCCCACTCAGATCGTCCCACTTTTATGAGTATCACTCCTTCCCAGAAGTGGTGATAAGCTTTCCAGAATAGCAAATGGCTCTCTACTGACGCATATATCGGCAATAAAAAGGGCAGAGTTCACGGTGATTGGCGACTCGATAACTTGCAAGCACACACAATCGAGATGAGAAATTCCTGATCTTACGATTAGAAAGTCTTCCACACATTTCTATACGAATTGGGATAGCAACTGAGACACGTTGTTCCAGAAAACGTGGGAATTACACTCTCCATTCCTTTATACCCTTCATTTGGGAACATTCCGGGTCAACGTATTCTTTTTTTAATAATATTCAGACAAAAACTTTCCTCGAAAACTTTATTTGAAGAAAAGTTGTAGTAATTTCACTGGGACCAGTCGCGTCGATCACCAAAACAATTGACTAATCGAATAAGAACGCGTAGAGATGAAAGACTGAGCCAGACAATCGATACTTGTCAGAAATCAATGCCACCGAAATTTTCAAGACTACAATTATGTCAATGAATTTGTTGAGAAATATTTTTTTTGTTTGCTGTTCACTGGCACGAACTTCAACACAATTATTTATCGAATTTGCAATGATTACAACGATTTGTGAATGATAGCGTATGTGAGGAGGATGGATTCTGCACCATTCCACTACCGACCATTGTACACATCTCCATCAAAGTCTTTCCGAAGAACCGGTTCTTCAGTAATTGGAGCACGGCAGATCGGACAGGTGGCTTGCTCAGGAAATGCTGTGTCCTACAAACACATAATGTGAATCATAAACTTCTTTCGATTGTTAACAAGACAAGTTCAACATCTTTCGGTGTTAAGGAGCATCGAAATGTTCTAATTTATAGAATATTTACTCACTTTGATTTTCTGATAGCAACCACTGCAGACGCAATAGTGTCTGCATTCGATGAACACCAGCTCACTCCTCTTCGCTTTGCATGCACAGCATGGAACGCGTTTGTTCACTGAAAAATAATCGGTGAGATTTTCGAAAATCATGCCTCAGTGAAGAGTTAGTGGGAACTAGTGAATGTTTCTTACTTTGCTTCGCCTTCTCCTTTTCTCCGTCCGTTTCCGCGTTTCTATCGGCAATTTGTCGTTGAATTTCACGGACTCTCTTCTGCATTGCCTGTTTTTCAAGCTTAGCAATTCGAGCAGATGCTGAAAACAGGATTTTTTATAATTTTTTTACAAGCGCAGCACTCACCTCTCACTTTTGGGTCGAAAGCTTGAGGGACATCCCTCGAATTCTTCTTCTCTTGGTGAATTGCAATGAGATACGCTGGAAAAGAACTTGAAATTAATGAAGCTTTATATAAGTCTCACCTTTTCCCCGAGTATCTTCAATATCCTGGAACAATTGACACGTCTTCTTGTGAGAAGTGAGAGGAGAGATTCTTGAGAAGACTCTTCCACATCCATTGCATAAGAAGGCTGAATGATTAGAAATATAGGGAATGAGGCCTCAGCTCACCAACTCCAGCAGATTTCAGCGTCTAACTAAGTATTAAAAGTAACCAGTTAAATCTGAAATACCTGTATTGCAAGCGAGATCCTCCATTGCTTTCGAGATCGAGACGGAAGTCGATTTGTTGGAGCTAGTGGCACGGGGCATTCTGGAATTAATTAATTAATTAAATAAAAAAATTAAATAATGTGAAAAACAACTAACTCAAATGTATCAGAACGACGCTTGACTGAGGGACTCAATCGATATGAGAGACGCTTGAGAGACTCTTTGCACACGAAACATTACGAAAAGAACATGTATGTTGCGGCAGCTGCTTGAGAAATTATATTAGCTAATTTGAATTTATGACAAAAAAGACAAAGTTTTGCAAAAACTCGCTACGACAACGATTTTTTTTTCTATAAAAAAGGGAAATACATTCTCCCCTTTCTCTCTTTGAACAATTCACGTATGAGTATTCTGGAAATATTGTTCTGTTATCAACATTTTTACAACGTATTCACGCGATACCGTGATTGTTCCTGTGGTCTTAATATATAACGAATTGAATAATTACAATGGCAATATGAATAAAGTCAATAATTTTCTTCTGCTGTCAGTTTAGGAATTTTATTCAGATGCAAGTATGATATGTTCCAAGATAACCAAAGGTACATTACAAATGGGTGAAAAAATCTTAGTATGTGTGTTTCAATTACGATAGTATCAGAAAGCATCGAAATAATGAAAGGGGTAAATGCTGCATAAGTATTACATTTAAGAATAATTCAGCATTGTGAATAACAACGGCAAGATAATGTCTAATCTAATATCATATCTAATCGGCATCTCAGAAAGTAATTACGTGAGAAAATCAATGAATAACAGAAATGCGTTCTCAAATGGATCTGAACGGTTAGATACACTCGAAAACAGGAAGAACTAACTATGATGTTTCATTCTCTTTATCTCCGAGTATCTTAGAGGTCAAACAATATGAGAGAACAGTTTAGAGAGGCATTGCTCATATCGGTCGTAGTCAATTCGGTCGTCTAAGCAGTGAGTGCTTTCTGTTCCTTGAGATAATCATCGAGAGTCTTCAAACGATGGACGGGCTTGTATGAGATGTTCGCGATCACTTGAGAAGTGAGGAAGATCGCTCCGAAGTACTTCCAGAACGGATACTTCTTTGAGTATCTGAAGAGAGTTCAATTACTTGGAGTAAAGGTGTTTTTGCGGCATCGAGGATTCCACTTGTGCACCTATCTTACTCTTGGTTGGGGGATACTATCTTTATCTTGTTGCATCGGGCTTAGGGCCCTTTCTCTAGCTCGCAACAAGGCTTTCCGGTAATATTTGGTTGACTAAAAAAGGAGTGAACAAGTCCTTACCTGCTCAATAGTCTCGCTAGTCCATAGCAGATGATCAGACGAGTGAGGAACTTGGCGCGTTGCAAGCTGTAATGCACACACTTGAGAGTAAATTGAAAACGGATTGTTCCTATGGCACACATATCCTGAGTCCATCTTGAACTATTCTTAACAATAGATGACTCACTTCTTGATATTGGCTTTCGCAGAGGCCAGTGCCTTCTTATCCTCCAAATTCTCCTTGGTAATGTATTTCCTCACTCCCATGACATAATCGAAGAGGTAGTTGGACCAGTTGATTTGTCGGACGTCGAAGTTGAACACCTGAGATGGATCTATTGTTGTTGCTCTATTGTTGTTGCTCTATTGTTGTTGCTCTAATGTTGTTGTTCATGAGTTGCTCTATTGTTGCTCTGATCCCATGTAGATTCAGTGTGAGGAAATACTAGTGCTCTTGATGACTGTGACTCCTTTTCTTCATCTGTTAGTTAGATTAGATCGCATTGTTGCTACGCTGCGGCCACTTTGAGAACCTCTTTGTTTTTGTGGATCCTTGGGTACAATACCGAGACAAACACATTCTTTCACAGCCATTTCCCGGAATCTCAGACTACAGTGTACGGGCGTAGTTTGGCATCCTATCGACCTCTGATCTGACTATATCACTTCCACGTGCTCACTAGTATGTCAGACAGAACGAGTGAGTGTATGGAAGCAAGAGAGTCAGACACTCTCGTCGACCTCTGATTTCATAGCGTACTTCGAACGATCCGTCTCGTTCTCTGCCTTCTTATCACTGATTCCGCGCGTCTTTCTTGATAACGCCCAATTGGGTGAAAGAAACGAGAATCGGAGAAAGGATTACATCACGCTTTGTGCCGAGACTATGAATAAGCACATGGAATGATATTGACCTACCATCCTGATTCTCCCTATTTCGAAAAGAGACATTTTTTTATAGAACTACTAGTCAAGAGTTTTTGCGTTTGTTGAAGATATCCAATGAGAACCCCATTTCGTTTGAAAAGGTAGAGCAACAAAGCTGTAGAACAGTAGTGGAACAGTAGGATCTCTCAATGTACAAGGTTACGCAAGTGGATATGAAGTAACTGAACTGCTTGGTAGGTATGTGTTTGTTATTTTATGAAGTATTAAAAGGTAAGGATACCAAAGTAATCAATAACTGACCTTCTTGTCCTCGGGATGGAGAGCCTCCCAGAGCATGGGCAGTCCCTTGTTCTCGAAATGCCATCCGCGAGTAGTGAAGTACTCGAGCGTGTGAACCATCGTGCGCACTTTGCCGTAGAGACGCGAATAGCTGAACATGATCATTCATAGCTGCATATCAAATATATTGGTTCGAAAGTGGAGGAAATTGAAGGAAACAGCTCACATTGCCTTCTTGCCGACGACTTGGCAAGCAATATCGAGCGCCTTTGCGGGATATTCGTGACGGAGACGATGCTCGAACTGAAGAATAGACGTTTTCGAAACTACTTTTCCGGGTTAAGGAGAGGTGAATTTATTGGTTCGTTCCCGTGAACTACTTTCACACCATAAAGCGTTTTCATTTTACAATTCAGTTGAAGAATCTTGAATTTTAAGACACTTTTTATACGAGCACTTTTAACAAGCACCTGCTATCCCGAACATTTTTCCTTGTTGACCCCACGTTTTACTTTCCTTTCTTTCTTTTTATCCCTCCTGCCTAAACAAATGAGCAAATCATGTGAGCGCCGAGAGCTCATAGGACCGGCTGATTGACACGCTTCAACTCTACGTTGATCAGAAGTAAAAATGTGACCGATATTTGAATGACAGGCCGGATGACTCATGAGGATGGAATGCTACTTTCCTTCAGCCCATTATCTAAGACTAGGACTATAATCTAAGGCTTTGTGCTTTGACCTTTTCTGACCAAAATCGATCACTGAATGTGTTTCGTACCTCAAACTTGGCGGTGTTCTTGAAGAAAATGGCGCTGGGAATGCCGAAAGCATCGGGCATCGGGTACTCTTTGTACACCTGAAAAGTAGTTTCGATATTGGAAATTGATGAACGAAATTCTTGGAAAAATGTAATGCGTACCTCTCTAAGGAAGGAAACGACTCCATTCCACGTCACGGGGTTGAGCTGACCGGAAGTGCAGTGCACGATGGGGATGTTGGTCGAGCTAGAATACACAAATTTTTCTTAATTTAGATATATCTTATTCAATGAAATGATGCTGATTGTTTATGGTAAACATAGCAACTCAGCAGCTGAAAGGAGTAGAATAAGTGAACGCACCTCGAATTGAGTCTGTACGCGCCCGTTGCGATCATCATGTTGGCGACGACATCAACCGGAATCAGATCAGCAACGGCCGAGAGATCTCCCGGCATCGAGGAGAGAACGCCCTTGCCGACCTGAGCATTAATCAGTAATCATTTCTCCTAAAAAATAGGGAATTTCGTGGACATATGGCCCAGATAAAATGACAAAATGGGATGGGAAATGAGAATGGTAGGGATAGCATACTCTGTGAGCAAAGTGTGCCAAAAATAGTTATTTTAGCTAGAAAAAAGGAGACTAACAGCGATGAACAATCCAGCGGGTCCATTGACGTTGTCCAGCCAGCCGGGCAGCTGCTCTCTCCACATGGCACACACGATCGACGGACGGAAGATGATGACGGGCAGACCTTGCGCGTCCTCCATCAGTTGACTCTGCAAGGCATTAATATTCAGAATGAGAAACAGAAAAAATGAAACCGGAAGTAAGAAAACCCGATCGTGAAAGCTGGCTCTGTACTATGTTTTTATTTTACTGCCAATGCTCCAATGCGTGATTTATAATTGATGTGTCTTTCGCTTCAAACGAAGCATTTGAGAAAATTAACAATGTACAAACCTCAGCAAGAGCCTTTGTGAGAGTGTACGTGTTCGGTCGATCTCCGAGCAGTTGAGGAGTGATCACCTCGATCATCTTGTCGTCCATCCAGTCGAGGGTCTGCAATTAAATATTTTTTATACTTCTGCGAATATTCGGGCATTATGTGACTTTTACAGTTGTTTATTCCCTATTTTTACGAAACTAAAAGGTACTTGGGATCAAAAAGTACCTCATTGAGCTTCTGGGGATCGACGGGAGCGGGGTAGACCATTTCCTCGGTCTTCTGTCTGTCGCAGTTTGCGTAGGCAGTAGAGCAATGGACGAGGCACTTAAGATCATTATTCGAACTTTCCAAAAGCCTTGGAATTGTAAAGAGTCTAACAAGAACGAACCGCAAGCTTGGGCATCTTGTGACACAGAGAGATCAGTCTGGTCGTTCCCTTCACGTTCATTCCGACCGCCTCGCGGAGCTTCTCGTCGAACTTGACGGTCGCAGCGCAGTGGAAGACAACGGAGACCTGTAGTTAGAGTTCTAATATCGTTATGTTCTTGTATAACCCTGTGAGATGTCGGCATTTCACGTTCTTCAGGCCTCTTTCACCTGCTCTTTTCGAAATAAAAGAGATATAAATGATGACTATTCATTTAGGAATCCATTTTGGGAGCCGGGTACGAGAAGTGGTACGAGAAGAATCACCCACCTCATCGCACAATCTCTGGATGTCATGCTGACTCATGCCCAAATTCTCCTGCATGAGATCTCCCTCGATGACGATGACCTTCTGAAGCGCATCCGGACTCTCACGACGAAGACGATCGAAGAGAATTCCCTGAAAATAGGTCGCATGATCATCATTAGGCGACTCTTATGAAATTATCTGACTCTCAAGAAGCGACATGAGTGAAGGAAGGGGAGAAGGGATCTATGAAGTGATCCTTTTAAGTAGTCAGCTTTTCATAATCGTGAGTTTCTTCTACGGATCCCATACACTTTCATCGAAATATTTCATCATTCTCAGGAATTCGTCCCCCGATCCCTTCCCCGAAATCATGCTTCCCAATTCCTCCTTAACGAGCTTCCAATCACGCGGACTTCGGCCTCGTATCGTAGTTTGTCTCCTCCTCTCCACAGTCCCTTCCCCTTTCACGCGCAAGCTATTCACTCCCTCTCCTCCTCTCCCTCTCTCATCCTTATCACTCGCCTTCCTTCCCTCAGAAACCTCTCCCTTCTCTGACTGCACTCTCTCACTTTGGCCTTATCTCTCATCGTTCTCTGCGCCCATCTTGCATGCCAATCACCGACGAGAATCGTCCGATCGCGCCAGGTTACGACCGGACTGTGACCTCACCCCATGGAGAGAGGGGAAGGAGGGGAAGGAAGAGGGGAAGATGGAAGGGGGAAGGGAAGAAGATCGTGAGAATCAAGGGATGTGTCAAGCCCCGGGAAAGAAGACGAATGAGGTACAACAGTGATCCATAATGGACACTAATTCCGTGGAAACCAGTCAATCCCTGATTGAATATGATGATCCATTCTAGCTGTTAAGTGTGGAGACTCGGGGTTCGTTTCGGGTAAGCTCCACTTCCGGGGAAGGCCGGAAAGTAGCACGAAACACCGGAATCCTTACCTCGGTAATCACAGTCCATCTCTCTCTGGCCGTCTTGCCTCTCGCCGAGCGAACGACGATGTAGATGCGCTTGACGTCGGGCACGGAGTACAGAATCTTCTCGACGAGAACCTGAGATGATTCGGAATGGGAATGGGCTTTTCTATTGTCTGAACGCTTCTAAAATGTGACTAAGCATGAACAAGTGTCCACGCACTCGATTATGCTTTGCAGAGAATCCTCTCGACAAGAACCTGAGAGGATTGGGGGATTAAGATAGCGAGAAACTTTCTCGGGATTGCAATTTCTCTCGATTTTGATAGCGGGAAAAGCGTATTTCGTCAGGATTCTCGTCTCGAAATGAGTCCGAATCGCTGCTTGAGACGAGGTGATGACTAAGATCATCATGTGAATCGCACACGCGTCGTTGATATCGGGGCAGAATGGGCGCGTGTGACTTCCTTCGTACTGGTCTCTGTGGTCTCTCAGGAACGGATCACACCATACTCGCCGTTTCATCACGTTAGGGGTTCAAGAACTGCTATAGTCGCTCGATTCAGTCAAAGCGCGCTCTCTACACTGGACTGAACTACTCATCGCAGTCAAACGCGCGATCTGGTCATCATAGAGTCCCACCTTTCCGAGGAAACCGCTGGCGCCGGTGATGAACAGCGAACGCTCCTTGAACAGCTCACCGATTCTCGGCAGCATCGTTTTTACCTGGAATTTCGAGCAAAAATTTGGGTTTCAGGAGCAAAATTCACGAAAATGACATTGAAGAAGGGGGAAAGCGAGTCGGTTTGAGGGAGAGGGGACAGTAGAGTGTGGTGGTGCCACCTTCGAGAGAGGAGGAGAGGAGTGAGAGAGAGATGCACTGATAAGAGAGAGTCAACGGATTCTTATAATCATTCGACCCTTCCTTCCCTTCTCGCGAATGAGAAGAAGAAGAAGCGATGACGTATGGATGGGAGAGGGATCGGGGGAATGCAAATCGAAGGGTGTTGTGGAATCTGTTCGAGCCATTGAGTGGAGGAGCGCTCTAACTAATTATACATAGATTCGTACAGCACATGTTACAATACTGTCGAATTTCGTCATCATGGAACCAATATCAAAGTGATTACTGATTCGAGTCGAATGTGATCGAATGAGAATTGTATCGGAGAATGACTGATTATGATATTACGAGCAGAGTGAGGATTTTCTTTCGCTTCTGTTTCGGGTTGTGATGCCTAAATAAGCATCAAATCAAAGTAACGATCAAGTTGTAATTGCGTCTTCAGCACACCAACTGCCTGCTAAATAATAGAAACAGGCCTGTTCCTTGGTCGTAACCAGCCCTTCGATTTTCGCGTTCTGTAAATTGCGTTTGACAAAAATTAAATCAAAAGAGTACTAACCAGTTGCTCAGAATTGTATCTTTCCCTCGGCAGAGAGTGCAAGACCCGGAAAGACTATAAAACAGGTCCGTGATATTGTTTTCATTTTGTTATTAAGTTAACATTGGCTGAAACTTTGCTGGGTCTTATGAAATGAGGCCTTATTCTCTATAACTCTTATCATTCAGCCTACTTATGTAATGGCTGTGGCAAGGTCTACTCTAGTGCCTCACAAGAAGAAGTGTCAGCGATTCCAGGATATTGAAGAAACCTGGATCAAAGGTAATACTTATTAATAAATTTCGATAAACTTCTTTTACAAAGTATCTCATCGCAATTCAGCTTGAGAAGAAGAATTAAAGGAATGTACCTCAAATTTTCGACCCAAATGTTAGGGATAAGTGTTGCACTGATCAATATTTATACTCAAATTCGCTTGATCTTTAATCTTTCAGCCGTGACAGTCTTGAGAAAGCGCCTTGTTGTGTTTGCCTGGTGAAGAGATGCGAGCTCGTCTTTTCTCGATGCAGACACTTTTGCTTCTGCAGTGGTTGATATCAGGAAATCAAGGTGGGTAAATATTCGAAAAATTAGAACTTTCCGAGATTTCGAAAATGTTGATCATTCTACTCACCTGGCTGAAAATTGCATCAAAGTTTATGATTTACGTTGTATATTTGTAGAACGCTGCCTTCCTTGAGCAAGCCACCTGTCCGATCTGCCGTACTCCAATCACTGAACGCTCTGTTCCGCGCAAGGATTTTGATGCAATGCTTTATAGTGGAATATTGCATTGGTCCCCCTCAACAAACTTATCTTTCACAATTCATTGTAATCATTTCAATTTTGATAAATAATTGTGTTGAAGTTCCTGCCTGTAGACAACAAACAAATATAGCTCTCAAAACAATGTTCTGTGTCCGATATGTCCGACGTGTCTGGATTGACCGGCTCAGTCATTCATCTCTACGCTTTCTTATTCATTTACGATTGTTAAAATGTCGAAGCGGCTGACTCCAGTGAAATCACAACACATTTCATTGAAGTAAGTTTTGTCTGAACATTATCTTGTGGTCCTGGACCCTGGACTGGATACTTTGACGCCCAACTATATTTGTTTGATTTTCCTAATTGAGGG
>LS512951.1:391096-442965 GCA_900490845.1 Pristionchus japonicus | reverse complement strand
ATGTTGAGAGAGGGCGAATGCACTTACAGTGGTAGAACAGTTTCTAATTTAAGGCCTATTGCGTCATCCCGAAAATCAAGGAGTGCAGGGAGAAGAAGGCCGTCGTGAGTTGTTGTGTAAACTCTGTTGTGTAAACTGTTGTGTAAACTCTTCCACCGCGACTTTTCCTCTCATTATCTCTCAATAAAACGTAGACCGTTTTGCAGAATACTCCCAGTGCCGAAGGGCAGAATGCGGACGACATCTAATAGATGGTTGTACTATTCTCTTTGTTTGTTGTAAAACAATAAAATAAATCGATTTTCGAAGCATGGCGTCTCCTTATTGAGAAAGGAATTACACAACGTAATTACATAGACAATAACATATTTAATGTGAAGATTAGCACTTCTTTATCATGTTTTCTGGCGCTCTCTTACATGAGAGAGATCATTTCGAAACGGAGAAAATATCGATGATGATGATATGTTTATGCGTACGTGATAATAGAAATGTGAAAAGAATCAGAAGCGCGATTCAAGCCTTGGGTCCGAACACGTGACATTTGTCCTCGTCTGTGAACATTGCATCGCCTTTCTTGCATTTGAATGCCTTTGCGAATTCAGGCATGAGAGACACAGCGGCATTGACTCTGATGTTACGGGCGGAGTGAGGATTTTCTTTCGCTTCTTCTTCAGATCGTGGTTCCTGAAGATTCATGTTGCAAAATTAGTCAGCGAGCAATCTTCACGTCTTTCGCACACCAACCGCCCGCTACATAGTAGAAAAAGGCTTGTTCCTTGGTCGTGTCTAGTCCATCGATTTTCGCGTTCTGTAACTTGTTTGGCAAATATAAAATTAAAAGAATGCTAACCAGCTGCTCCGAACTGTATCTTTCCCGCAGAAGGGAGTACAAAACACGGAAAGACTCCAAATCAGGTCCGTCTTCAGTGAGTGTTGACTGACCGCTTCCACAGGCGCCCTGGATTGGAAGAGTAGTTCTAATCTTCTGTTTCACAAACAATGGCGAATTTCGAGCACGTCTGTGCGTAGTGATTGGTTATGCATTTAGTCCTGTTTTCGAAAATTGAGAGTACGATAGGCGTTGATGAGGAAAACAGTGAATGATATAGTTCGTGGCCAAGCACCCAATACGTGAAGAATGGCTGAGTTTTAAAATGTCAGCAGAAAAACGAAATGAGATGTACCTCTTCGAAAATATCTGTTGTGTAAACTTCTCCATGCATGAGTGGTGCTAGCATAGTTACTGTCTTTAGCTCACTATTGAAGAAAGCATTCCATTCAAAATTTTGGAGAATTCGATTGATGAAGTTTTGAGTCTATGTCATATGTCTGCATTATAATTGTAACGTTAGGACAGCACGTACCTCTCTTGAGTTTCCGTCATAAAACTTAATGAAAGCGTAGTTCAATCTTAGTAAAACATCCAGACTATAAATGCCAGTGGGGATACTGAAACAATTTTTCTCTGTAATTTTTTTAATAATGAATCCAACCTTTTGGTCAAAAAATATGCATCGTTCAAATCTCGATTCAGTTTCTGCAGTGCTGTAATATTTTTGTCAATCTCGTCGAAATCGTGAAATATCTCTATGCTTGCGATTCGTTCTTTGATATGTTCGCGTATAAAATTTCCAGTTTCTTCACCGTAGAGCCATTCAGTGGCCTGTAAACAGTTCTTGAAAAATGAAGTGGCGAAAATTAAACACATTGATATTACTGATCATCTTGCTTTTCAGTATTTCAGCCGTCTCCTTGATCTCGGAGAAATTAGTGTACGTGAAGTTTGTCTTCACGAACTCAATCATGTCAATTCTGCTGTGAATAGCATTGTGGAATTTGTAAGACGCCTAGAAGAGAGATTTGTAGAATTTTTAAACCTTTTAATTCACATACGAGTAGGTATGATCGTTTCAATTTTGTACTGGGAGTGTTGATGAAATTGACGAGGCTTTTGATCATTTTCAAAACTCCCTCTACTATAATTTTGATTTTATTTTCAGGAGAAGCATTATCGTAAGAAGGAATTTCGAAAGCTATCTGAAATGTAATAGTGTTGTCGAGGGTTTTGTTGTGATTCAAAAAATCTCACCCCCTCAGCTTCCAAGTGAGTAGTATAATATTGAAGTTCTTCAATGTAGCAAGGAAGGTAATCGTTGCATCTTCGAATCATAAAAATACACGAGTTTCAGATGATCTTTTACCTCGCTTTCACGAGCTTCTCATATTTTTTTTCTTCAAATTTGATCGATATATTCGTTTTAAATCCTTCTTCGACAAATTGCATATCGTACTGGAAGAATGAAGACTTTTAAAATGTTCCGTGAGGTGTGAAGAGTGTGCAAAAGGCAACCGTTGTTCTGCTACCCCCTTGCTAGTGCTATGGTCTAGGAGTGCGGCATCTCACATGGCTCTTAGGACTCCCTCACAGTTCCAAAGTGCGTACCTCGATGGGACTCTTCTTGATAGCTTCCGGGTGCAGTCGATCGATTGCCTTTTTTTTGTACATTGCGGATGCGCGATTGAAGAAGAATTATTCCGGGTCGACTTGTTGGGAGCAAACATGGTGGTAGAAGTCATCACAAGCAGACACGCTCCTGTCCACGAGATGCTCAAGGTGGAACCTCAGTCGATCAGAAGAGACCGATCCGAGAAGAGCGAGAAGAAGCAGAAATTTCGCTTCCATTCTTGCTTTCTTTGATTCCTCCATTCCTTTATAAACGCTGTATTTGCAATTAGAGTGAGAATGATTAAAGTGCGATATTGAAAGGTTGAGGCGAATGATTGAAATGATCGAATCCGGTTTCGCCGATTACGCCAGTTCCGGTTTTGACTGGAATTCTCACTTGTTTCGAGATCAATGTCACCTGCGCATGTGATTTAGACGTTTCTTCCGTCGATCAACTATTCGATGTCATCCATGGCAGTTTTCACTGTGGCACTGGAAAGTCGAGAAGGAGCGTATCTTCTTTGCGGGACAAGGGGAAGTTCATGGGTGTTGAAAAAGTTAGTGAAGGAGAACTCAACTAGAATACCGCTCAATGTGGGGCATAGTTGGACTCGGATCAGTCCATTGAACGACCATAGCTCAGCAATTTAGGTGCACATAGAAAGCCGAGCGCCCCTGATCTCAGTTCACACTTTATCCCCATACCCGTATCTTCTTGTCATACCGACTACTCAAATGGGAAAAGTTGATCTTGAATTTCGCCCGATTTCTTTGTTCCGCCCCTCCTCCCATTGTAACACATGTTTAAGAATACCACAGCTGATCTGAGGTGAGAATACTCATTCTTGATGTCGTCTAGACTCATCACATACTATCACGTAAACACAAAGGAGAGATGTCCGGGAAGGGATAATTCGAGAGTCCCAACATCTGGTGTCTCTCTCTCCTCTTCCAATTCGCGGGATGATAGACTTCTCAAAAGGTGTCTTCACGATCACTGCCCAGTCAGGACACTACTCTTACATTATTTTTTTTAAAAAAACCCAGACTTTCTCGACAAATTCATCTGGAAACAACAATAACAATACTTCGGCGAGACTATTCGAGCCACTACAAAGCTCTTCTCTCATACTATGACGTAATGGCAATGACGAGATGCGCATGGATGGGGTAATTCAAGGGTCACACCCTCTCTTTTTGGTCAATTCACTGGAAAGATAATTCAAAAGTGAACACGTGTTCCCCGTGCTCTCCCAAGCAAGGGAACATTGTACTTATATCGCTTCGAATCTCAGGTCTTTCTTGTAGAAAACATCTGGGAATTACTATCATTATCCTCCTCAGTGATTATTTGAGCTCTTTTTGAAACTATACTGTCAAGTGAACACAAATAATGTCCAAGTGTGGGGAAGAAGAGATGCCCAAGCAGTCAAAGAGTCTAAACATCTGGAGTCTCTCCGCTCCCAACTTGCTCGATGATGGATAACTCGATGAGAGGACCTTTCTTCTTCTAGATATCTTCCCATCTATGAAACTGATATTACTTGTATAGCATCAACACTCCTGACTCAGTCGTCGAATGCATCCGGTGATAGTACACCTCTGCCCTGTGTGATTAATCAAGCCCTTAGATATCTTCCCAGCACGCGATAACGCGAACACAAAGAAGAGAAGAAGATGCAAACTAATCGGGCAGTTCGAAAGACTAAGGGGAAACCAAAAGGAGGACCACATTATATTTTCCTTCTAATTCATTTGTGCAAAGGCTGAACATGAGGTGAAACTCAACCCATTCTTAGGGCTTCTCTGTCCTTTTCCTTCCCTTTGAGAGGTCAGACATGAACAGCACACGAATATCACTTTTCGAATCATGAAATGGCAAAAGGCAAGTAAGGAAGAGAAGTGATCGTTCTCCCCTCTCGACTCTAACGTTTCTCGCTTGTGGAAATGGTTACACAATTAATTCCATCGCCCATTGTTGTCCGGAGAGAACAATGCATGTCAAACTGCAGAGAAGAAACTCGATTTGTTGTTGTTGCACTTTCTGAGGCATCGCTCCCTGCACTCCACATCCGTGTTGAACACTGAAAAGAAGTTGATAAATACGAGGATGACGATCATAAGCAACGAGAGTTGACATTATTTCAGAAGCGACTTTGATCTTTGAACTTTCTTTTGTCTCTTTGTCGTCAGGATCGATAGGAAGAGAGGGAGTCAATCGATTGAATCAAGGGTCGGGTCGAGTATGGGACGACGGTTACATGGGTCGGGCTTTGTTTGGCATCAACCTTTAACAACGACAAGAAAGTCGAATCGCGATTCGCTCTCTGGAAGAGTTCAATTTCTTTATTTATCCAAATGTTTGATCAATTTTTGCATTTCCCCTCAAGGCTATCAAATACACATTTCGCTGCAAAATCTACTAAAAATGCGAAAAAAAACAGGTTCGATGGGGGGAAGTTTGCACGATACCGTAACCTAAGTATCGTATCTCTATTGTTTACCTTACCAAAATACATGACTCTTGGTTCTTCCCTCCGTTCAGTTCGAAAGTCAAGTTTCCCGCTTCCTTCCTCTCAACAATATGTGCCTGTTCAGTCTCGCTCGCTGTATTTCGACACAGTTCTCTCTCCGATTCCCCTACTCTCTCACCCCATTGAGACAAAGAACCGCATCGCTTCTCCCTCCTCCCATTCATAAGACCGTCCCTTCTTCTCTAAACTACTGACCACTACTCGCCTCTTCCCTTCGGTGACCTACCAAAACATTGTTGTTGTTGTCTGGAGACATTTATGCGAATCTCATAACCTCGGTTGTCGGCTCTGCTCTGTTTTCGCCCCCGCTAACTGTTTTCGTGTCACATTGTTGCGCGTCTCGTGGCACAATAAGCGGTGTGACTTTAGGCTCTGCGCGAGTGTTCGATCTTGATTCTCACCCCTGATGCCTGTCTTCACTGATTCTTCACTGATTGTCCGCGCTACTGTCCTTGATCTGATTGGAGGATTTTGCAAATTAGCCCCTCTGACGTCTAGCACTGATTTTCCTAACACATCTGTATGTTTATCCGTGCTTTTTACGCGACTGATGCCTTATTTATCCATTATTACGCGGCCTTCCTCCCCCTATGATGCCACGATTTCTACCAAAACGCACTCCTTCAGTCGCAATATCACTGATTATCCATCCTTCCAGATGCGTCTTACCCTCATCTGCCTCCTTCTACTCCCCATTCTCCAGCTCCATCCTTCTCTGGCCCTCGACGACGCGATGGACCATCCGTGGAACCATCGGCCTCTCTCGGTTCCCGTCCCCACTCGTGACGCGGTCCACGACCCGATCCATGGTCGTCCCATCGATATCCCCACTCCTTCCCCTCCTCCCACCAAGACTCCCGTACCCAAGACGAGTGAGTTGCTTGTCCTATTGTTGTCAGTTTCAAATACCCTTCATCTAGGGAGAGGAGATCGTAAGAGAGGTGGAGCGCATGCAAAGTGGGGAAGAAGGCGGGGGAAAAATTCCCAGCGAGTGAGGGGAAAGAATATCAGAGTCTCTTCTAATGCATGCTACCCCCATTTCCCCTCCTTTCCATCCTCTCGGGCAATCCATGATCGTCATCCTTCATTGATCAACTCCTTCTCAGTGTTCAGCACGGAGGCCGAGTGCGCGGAGCGATGCCAGGCGAAGTGCGACAACACCACCGTGAGTCTCTTCTCAGTATTCCGACACCATCGATCTCTAGTTTGGATTAGATTGTGAACCGCGAAAGGTGGGATTGAGAGGGGAGGAAGAGGTCTCTCGTTATCTTTGACTCTTTTCGGGAGTCGTCGAATAAATCTGAAATGGGCCCCTGTGATGTTTAGAGGTGCTACGGTGAGTCTCTTCACACCAATCCCTCCCCATTGCTGCCTCTCGACCAGGGGGAAGCGGAGAGTTGATTTAGAACTGTACAAGTGGGGATAAGTTTTGAAAATGGGAGGAGGGAGGGCTTTCCTCACTTTTATAGCCCACCTCTTCTCTTCGATCTAGAATGGACCACAGTAGTGTTCAGAGGTGTGACAACACCACCGTGAGTCCGTTCTCGGCATTCCCTCTCCATTGATCTCTAGAGTGGACCCAGGGGTTAGATTGAGAATCGATCCCGAATGGAGAAACATCCTATCTTTGATCGGTTTCTCAACCTAGTCAAGGGGCAGCATTGGAGTCAGAGTGGTGTAAAGAAAAGAGATTTTTCCTCACTTTTGCAGTCCGAGCCGACCTTTTTTTTAAATCTAGAATGGGCCTCTGTGGTGTTTAGAGGTGTGACAACACCACCATGAGTCACTATTCTTGGCATTGATCTCTTGACCAGGGGGGAAGAGGGGATCTGATTGTGCACCAATCCCGCGCTCGCTGTGAGGGTAGGGGGAGAGGTGACTCCTCTCCCTCACTTTGGTAGCCAACTCTTGTGTGGGGAAGAAAGCTGCCTCCATTTGTTCGAGATGGGGTCCAGTGATGTTTAGATGATCTCTCCTTCCCAAAGCGGAGAAGAAGGGCCAAGACGTCCGGCACAGCGATTGTGTGTCACCACATGTTCGGGTTTGGCACAAAGGAGTAGAAAGGGATCTAGAAGACGGGTCCTCCCTTTGAGTAATCTATCATCGAGCAAGTAAGAGACGAGCTAGAACCATATGTATCGACTCTCGATCTACTCCATTACTGGGCATCCTTCTTTATTCTTTGTTCTCAGAAGATGGGCCCTCACTTTGAGTAATCTATCATCGAGCAAGTAAGAGACGAGATAGAACCATATGCTTCGACTCTCGATCTACTCTACTACTGGGCATCTTTTCTTTGTGATGGGGGCTATTCTTGTAGAGAGGTGCTTCCTTTGAGTAATCTATCATCGGGCTAGTTAGAGGGAGAAAGAGAGCTCGCTTTATCGGCTACTACCAGTATTGGGGGGGGCAAAGCAAATGAGACTGTAGTCTGATCGAGGAAATGAGTGAGCAATCTCGATCAAGAGGTCATAATGAGAGAGGGAAAGAGAGAGGCTTTCTTACTACCCCATCCCTGTGCCTCCCCACCTTGTCATTACGTCATACTACAAGAGGGGAATAGCTAAAGGCTCTGATATTTTCGGATGAAATAGTAAAGTGGTTCCCACATGAGTTTGTCGAGGAAACCAGGGTTTTGAAGCAAGGTAAGACAGCGCTCCTGGCTGGGAGTGATTCAGAAGACGGTTCCTCCTATTGAGTAATCATCCATCGAGAGAGGGAAAGAGGGGGGAGAGAGAGAGAGAGAGAGAGATACCGGAAGTTGAGACTCTCGAATTGTCCCTTCTTTGGGTTTCTTCTTAGTGTATACCTAGGGAGGAGAAAATGAGAATGAGTTCAAGAAGGGCTCTGCTAAGTGATGGCGTATCAGAAATTATCAGGAGATGTGTAGAAGTGTCCTTTTCCAGTACCACCACGAGAGAGAGGACGGTGAAAATAAACTGAGTTTCACTGATGATTATGGTGCGTAGGTGATCGGAGATGGAGGAGGGTTTTTTTTATGGAGGAGGGGGTAAACATAGAAAAAGGGAAATGAAATTCCCACTTTTCCAGTACCACCACGAGAAAGAGGATGGTGAGCTCTTCGAGGAGCACCGCTACTTCTGCTTGGATCCGATCATGGTTGGTTCACTTCAGTTTAGAATGTTATCCCCTCTCCAGTTTGTATGCCTATTTTCCAATAAATCAACTAATCTGCATTGATTTGGTGGAAAAATTCAACACTGAAATGAATCCCTGAGTGAAATGTCTTAGAAAACTTCCGACGAGGCCAAAGTTGTTCAATCTCTAAACTAAAGATAAACGATGACAAACGGAAGAATATCAGCATTCCCACAATCTATCGACGTACCCATTCCAGGCCCGTCCCTTCCTCGAGGTCTACCGTGACGAGGTGGTCATCTGCCTAATCATCTTCTGCTTCCTTGCCTCCATATCCTTCGCCGTGGTCTTCTGTCTGTGGAAGTGCAGAGCGGAGGAGTGAGTGCACTTTGATTTCGCATGGGTCATTGTCACATAGCGTGGTTAGAGGAGAGAGTCATCGTATTCCGTCTGTGGACATCGCATTCGGTTCTTGATCACACCAACTGTCTCCATTCTGACTCATTTCTAATAAGCCAAAGAGATAGATGGAAATAATGCAAGGTATGAGGAGTGAGAACATCGAATTTGGAGTTTAAGAGACCGGGTCGGTAAAAATCGAATTTCCCCCGGACACGCTCCTACCGTTTTGAGATCCGCAAGTCCATACTCTAGTAGTAGGAAGGCCTTAGCCGTGCAATAGCCATAGGACACCTTGTTCGGGGTTTACGCTCTTCCGGCAGAAGAAAAATGAGTAAATGTGTGAAATGATCGAAAAATCATAATTCTAAAACGGGGAAAGATATACCCAATTGTTCATGTGCATCAGCCTAGAGGTGCTTAGAGGCACCGAAACGACACTTTAGATTGGGTGCCGCATCGCACCGGAGATTCATTCCACTGTCGATTTTTAGTTTTTCGATCAAAGTAGGCTGTTTTTGTAAAGAGCTGCAAGTGTAACCTAGGTCTACGTTGTAGCCCACTGGTGGAGGTATATGAAAATCCACAAACTGGACTTGCCCGATTTTAACGCTGGGAGATTTTGTACCACAAAGGTTCGGGACCGAGGGTCGGGATTTCGATTTTGACTGCTGTCTTTGTTGATTTTGTGAAGTTTGGGTAAAATACAACAGTAATCGTAAAGTTACACCTCCATGCAAATTATCATCACCATAGGAGTCGATTCTGCCAACATGACTTTTTCGACCCATGACCCGGGGTTCATGGTCCGGAGGTGACCCACAACCATGAACCCCGGGTCATGGTTCAAAATGGGCCTTGGAAGTCATGATGGAGGAACTTCATGTACGGTAGACCAATGTGTAGTACACTACCCCAGCAACACACCGTACCACCTGATACCGTAATCTAGCAATCGTGATTTCGTGGAATAAAATGTTATTATAAAACTCAAAACAAGTCTGCTTGCGATAACCGGATTATGGTATAAGGTGGTACGGTGTGTTGCTGGGGTAGTGTACTACACATTGGTCTACAGTACATCAAGTTCCTCCATCATGACTTTTCACCTCCATTTTGAACCATGACCCCGGGTTCATGGTGATGGGCCACTCCGAGACCATGAACCCAGGGTCATGGGTCGAAAAAGTCATGTTGACAGAATCGACTCCTATGGTGATGACATTTTGCATGGAGGTGTACCTTTACGATTACTGTTGCATTATACCCAAACTTCGCAAAATGAACAAAGAAAGCAATCAAAATCAAAATCCCGAACCTCGGTCCCGAACCTTTGTGGTACAAAATCTCCCGGCGGAAAAATCGGGCAAGTCCAGTTTGTGGATTTTCAGATACCTCCACCAGTGGGCTACAACGTAGACCTAGGTTACCTTTGCAGCTCTTTACAAAAACAGCCTACTTTGATCGAAAAACTAAAAATCGAAAGTGGAATGAATCTCCGGAGCGATGCGGCACCCAATCTAAAGTGTCGTTTCGGTGACTCTAAGCACCTCTAGGCTGATGCACATGAACAATTGGGTATATCTTTCCCCGTTTTAGAATTATGATTTTTCGATCATTTCACACATTTATTTATTTTTCTTCTGCCGGAAGAGCGTAAACCCCGAACAAGGTGTCCTATGGCTATTGCACGGCTAAGGCCTTCCTACTACTAGAGTATGGACTTCCTACTAGTAGAGTATGGATCTCAAAACGGTAGGTGCGTGTCCGGGCAGCAGGTGAGAATCCTCCATTTTTACCGAGCAGGTCTCTTAATGACAAAATATCGGAGGCGAACTCTCATTCTTTAAATTGTTTGTTCATTGTTTGCTTCTGAGAATTAATAAGGTACTTTCAAAACCGAATAGCGCTGAGAAGAGATGTTGAGGATTGACTCTCTCCATTCTGCCTGCTTTGATCATACAGAGCGAGAGAGTGTGCAAAACGGAGAGAGTCAGACGAAGTTTGAGGTATTTCTCACAATTTCCTCTGTAGGAACGGTGTGGAGGAGGCGGACATCGAGAGGGGACACGTCGAGACTGTGATGTGAACAGGGGAGAATCTTCCTGACCATCTTACTCTTATTTCGTCTTCCCTCCCCGATCCACCCCTCCATCACCTTTGTAAGCACAAAAGAGAGACTCTTTCTCCTCTCCCTTTGAGCACCCAAGATTTCCTCGATCTCCAACATCCATCCTCATTAGTATTACCAGTTTTCACTCACTCTTTCACTCAACTAAAAGTTCAACTGATCAATGATTACCTTCTAATTATCCCATGTGTCTTCCGACTATGCCCAAACGATACACATGCACCTCAACCGCATTATGTTTCAATATCTCAATATCTCAGTATCTCAGTTGCTTCCATTTCATCTACGTACATTTCATTTGAACTCCACAAATATCACGATATTCATGTATGTGTCTTGTCATCTTATCCATTTTGTATTGTTTATGACAAGGATTCAATAAACTGACCTCAATTAAGTCAGGATTTTATTAGGTCCACCTATTTATCGGCTTGAGAAGATAATAATTCACTTAGATATGTGAGTCTTGGTTGAAGCTTGCGTGAATCATATGATGTAGTCGTGGCAGGTGGGGCGACGGTTGATGAATCGATAATCTGAATAATAATCAACGTTAGATCGAAGTTCCAGAATGAACAAGGGTATCTCTGGTCAGTTTTCTCTTTCTTCTCTCCGGAACGGGAGTAGAAGGACAATAATGGGGGGAAACAACAAATACTCACGATGTATGTATTCCTTTCTGAGTTCCGTGCAGGCTTCGAAGCACGGAATGATAAGCAGAGGCTGGAATAATGAAATTTATTGGACTTTCATCTCTCTTCTTCCTCACTCTCGGCGTTCTCAAGCTCCACAACCCGAAATGTTGTGGATACAGATCGATAATCAGAGGATACAGTAGTTTCTCTCATGCCAAACACAGTGGTAAAGGACAGGGCCAGTGCGAAGGACGAGACTAAGTAGGCAAACTGCTCACCATGATAAACAAGGCGAATATAATGATGGCGAGAAGCAGAAACACGGCAGCGACCGCCATCTCGACCTGCGAAGATCAAAGATCAATCACGACGGATAGAAGGAGCTTTCGGTATGCTCCGCCCCCCTTGACTAACTGAGAAATGGATTACCCTGCTAAGAAAGTGCGGGATTCACTTACAGGGATCATCGCTTATTGATTCTCCTTTTGAACTCTGAAAATGAGTCATCGATTGTTTTGATGGCAGCCGAATTGCGAGTTCATCTCGAGAAGTCAATAGGGATGCACGCGTATGAGATGGAATTGAAAGGGAGAGGCACAATTCAAGGCTACTCCTCTTCCGATCAACTACTTTCGAAGATATTTTTGGTCATCACAAAACAATTGATTTGGTGCGAAAAGGAGAGCATACTGAGGCAAATCAGAAGGAAACAAACGAGCTGACCACAAAAGGGTAGAAGCAGAGTCTAATTTGGTTTCTAATGAGTAGCAGGAAAGATCATAAGATGAGCGAACAGCGAATGGAGGCCTCCATTGAGCGGACTTTATCTTGACAGATGAAAGGACGATTTTGGCGCTAGAAATTCCGTTGGCTTGGAAGGGGAATTGATCGAAGGGAGGAAAGCGGCATAAACTGAGGAGGCAAAGGAATAACTACCATTTTGTCGCAAGTGATTCATCGAAGAACTCTATCGCCCTCTTAATTTCGAACGATCTCTCGCTTGTTAGAAAGCGAGAGGGAGCATGGAAAAGAGTTGCCGACTCTTGGATGCAAAACAGAGCCATGGAATCGGATCCCGATTCTCAAGCTAGTGTGTGCACTAATCGTTCGCTCAAAAACAACGTCGATAGCTGATATTGGAAAAGAATTCAGGCTGCATGCAGCAAACAGGTCGAGAGCGAGTAACACAGTTTGATACCCATCGGTATTCTAAACAGCTGGGTCAGAGACGTAAGAGGGGAATTAAGAGAAGGATCGTGTGGGAGATCCCTCCCGATGACTGTTACATGGTGTGGAGGGTGTGAGGAGATGAGTAGGAGGAAGAGAAACGAGAGAGATGGAGGGAACAGGAGGGTAAGAGAGAGAGGAGAACATTTATGTGTTAGCGGACAGTGTTCGCATTGCTGCCAAGCAAAATCTCAAGTATAGAAGAAAAGCTTATTTAAAGTCCTGGAAAATGCATACAATGGTAAACGGTATTAGATAAACGGTCATCAGACGATGATCAAGTCAGTGGACGCATTGATTGGTCGGCTCTGTGGTAATAACTGGTGCCCATGGAAATAACTGGTGCCCATGGAAATAACTGGTGCCCATAGAAATAACTGGTGCCCATGAAATATCTGGTGCCCATGGAATTAACTGGTGCCCATAGAAATAGCTGGTGCCCAAGAGACCTGTGGTTAGATCCACATGGAATTTGGTAATTCTTGCCTAAGTAGCCTGGCAATTATGAAGTGGCTCTGGATCAATTTGGGAAGACCCCTGAAAATTTGGTGTGCCCGTTAAAAATATTGGTGAATCCATTTGGTGAACCCATGAAATTTGTGGCTCTGGACCAATTTGGGGTTGGCCCATTCGCTTTACCATTTTGATGGACCCATGTTGTACCAATTAGGTGGATCCGGTGTTGTAGCAATTTGTACCAGCTCGAATACTTTTTACACACACGTTATTGGACATGTGTAAATGGAGTTCCAAAAATTTCTATTCTTATCTCATATCATGAATTTGAAAAAAAACACGTCACAAGCCTTATTGCTGCTTGCCGAGTCTTGATTTCACTAGCCTGATCATCGTTTACAGCTCACAGCGTTATATTGTGGCATGCAAATACAATAATTATTTATCCATTTTCACTCTTCTGGGCACTTGATTTATTCTTACTCATGCTTTTCCAGCGCGTCGGGTACGATTTCTGGCAGGTATACATGCTATTTTGCAATATTTCATGATTTCCATGCAACCTAGGCAAGAAAGACGAAACTGCTTGGGGATCTGAGCACAGGTCTCTTGGGCACCAGTTATCTCTATGGGCACCAGTTGTTTCATGGGCACCAGTTATTTCCATGTGCACCAGTTATTTTCTTGGGCACCAGTTATTTCCATCGGCACCAGTTATTTCCATGGGCACCAGTTATTACCACAGAGCCGATTGGTCTGACGATGTTTGCATTCAGTACCCGTACCAAGTCCCGAAAAGTTTCACCCCCTTCCCCCAAATTTTCCCCCTCAAAAACAATAGGGAGAGCGCATGATCTACCGCCTCGGAGTCTCTCTTTTCACCCCTTCCCCCAAATCCGAGCGAGAGAGCATAGGGAAGGGAGAGAGTGGGGGTCAAAATTTTCGACTTGCTCGGGGGGCAACTCCAAATTTTTGGCCTCTCTCGTTGCCTGACTCTCTCCCTTCCCTATGCTCTCTCGCTCGGATTTGGGGGAAGGGGTGAAAAGAGAGACTCCGAGGCGGTAGATCAAGCGCTCTCCCTATTGTTTTTGAGGGGGAAAATTTGGGGGAAGGGGGTGAAACTTTTCGGGACTTGGTACGGGTACAGATTCTGAAAACGAATCAAAATTAGGCAAACGAGATCCGACTCTACACAAACCACTGACGTTAAGCCGTCTGCGATTGTAAGCATCGAGAAACGGAGCCAGTAGACGATCCTGAAATATTAGAACTGTCATTTAGGATTTTTTTGGTGGAATCGATGCTGCTCTCACCTAAAAAAAGGCAAATTGTGATACGTTTTTGAGAAAGAAAGATAGGTGAACAACTCACAGAGAGGAGCACTAAGATCAGCATAACAAGAAGAATAAGTATGACAATGAGGAGGTCCGACATTTTGCAGTTCTGAAAAAGTCAGTTGTGGTAGAGCACGAAGTTCGAGGAACAGGAAACAACAGAGAGAGATGATTAAATCGATAAGACAACGATTGGATCGAGGGACGAAACTGCATAGAAGAAGGGTCAAGCGATTCATCGAGTGAAACTATGACTCTCTCCATTTCAAATGATAGTTCGTCATTTTGAAGCTTTGAATGGAACTGTCGTATGTGGAAGAGGAGCAATTGCTTAGGGTTAGAAGTTACGCCTCTGACTGTTCCATTGTAAGGAGAGAGAGAGAGAGGAGATAGAGAAAAGAAGAAGGAGAGAGATGAAGAGTTTGGAAGAGAAAAGAGGAAGAAAACAGTGAAAAGATTCAGCAGATGGTCATAGCCCGACACATTTAGAAGGACCATTCGCAGAACAAAGAGTAATAGATAGTAAAAACTCGAAAATGTCGCTGGAAACTGTTGAGAATTAAGAGTAAGGTTCAAAGCAGTCCATTCTCAGCAATATTCTTCAGCCAGATCATCACATCAAAGAGAAAGCGAGAGGGCGAGAATGGTGGATTGGGGGACGGCTCAACGAATGACTGTTGTACTGTGTGGAGAGAAGAAGAGAATCGAGAGAGAGATGGAAAACAGGAGGGAAACAATATCTCTGTGTAAGAAACAATAATGATACCAATGCTTGCCAATCGCCATTGCAATTCGCTTCTGTCGGCGTATTAATTTGAAGATCAAACTGTTAAAAATGATTCTGTTTGCTACTGTCGGTGTCCTCTTTTGATGATCAAACGTGGTAGAGCAATTTGAAGAGAATAATCAGATTTATGATACATGAGAAAAGGAATGCATTACAGGAAAACCATCTGATTTGTCAAGATTACAATGGTCATTACACATCGGTTTCTTGGTCCGTGGCAGTTCTGCGGTTGTTGGCCGCAGTCGCGTTGAGTCTCTGAACCACAATTGGCGTATATAGACGTTACTGGGCACATCTTAAGCAAATTACTTACGTTAATCTGTCTCCGATACAGGCAATCGAGGAACGGACCGAGTAGGCAGGCCTGAAAGAATAGAGCAATCATTCATGTTTCGATTTGTCGAAAGCTACTATAGTAGTTGTGATAGAGGGTAAAAAAAAGGCTCACGAAAAGGCAGGCCTAAACGGACGGAGGTTTCGTTTTGCGAAAAGCTACTTTCAAAATTGCGATAAAGATAGTAAAAATAGCGAGCAAACTCACAAAGACGATAACGAATACCGCGATACCGAGGAGAGTGAGGAGCACTCTGAGCTCGTCGTTGTTGAACATGCTATGAATGGGTAGATCAGAAGGAAAGCAAGAGAGGGAAACAGAAAGGAAAGGAGAAAGAAACAGTGGAAGAATTGGACGCGAGGAAAGCTATTGGATCGATAGAGAAGAGGACAAAAACTGAAGAGGAGGGGGAATAACTACCATCTTGTCACAAGTGATTCATCCTACACCATGACTCTCTCCATTGCGACTGGTCTCTCTCCTGCTAAGAAGCGACAAAGAGCAAGTCAAAAGGAAAGCCGTCTTTGGATTCAAAACGGTCTGATGAAGAAGCGAATCACGAGTTGCACGCAAACGAATCATTCGCTCGAAATAACCGCTAGAAGCTGTGATGGAAAGAGTAAATTGTGAGGAGATTTCACGAATAGATACACGTTGAGAGCAGTTGAGACAGGCCGATACTCGAAAAGGATTATTTTAGAGAGATCTGACAATACCAACAGGAAACTGAGAGGACGCTAGCTGGGGGCGTTCCGACCAATGAATGCCGAGAGATCAGTTTGGAGAAGAGAATCGAGAGAGATGGAGAAAACGGGAGGGTAGTAAACAGGAACATGATTCTGTTAGCAAAGTGTTGATTTCCAAAGTCCATCAACCGAAATTTCAATTCCCTTCTTTCGGTGTCCTCTTTTGATGATCAAATTGGAGAGGAGAACTTTTAACTTTATTTATGATATGAAAATAAATTACAGTGAGTATGAAGCTGGTCATTAGAAACGTTACAAAGAGTCTCAATCAATAGTCAATAGTCGACGCTCCAGGAGGCTCTTGGAGTCATGGGGCTCTACCAAAAGTTCTTCTTGAGGTTCTGCTCAAGACCGCGAACCTGAAAAGAAATCGTCATCATAATCATCCAAATGGGCAGATCAATACCTTGCCCAAAGTCCTTTGCTGCTCGTGGAGGAACTTCAGATACTGCGGGAGCACGCAATTCTGAACGAAAGGATCGATTTTAGGGAGTGACTCTTTTATGGGAAGAACGTGGAGGGGATACCGCCTCAACTCTTCAGAGTAGTGGAAGAAACATCACAAGCTCCGAACGTAAGTGCAAGTTCAGTACTCGGCACAACTCTGGGGGAAATTGGGGAGCAACTTACGTAAATGAAGACGACCACGAGCAGGGCGATCGTGCTGAGGATGGTTGTCCAGTCACACATGATACTGCTCTAGAAAGATCAGTTCAGGTAGATCAGAAAGAAGACTAGCTAGAGAGACAGTAATATGGAATGGAAAGAGAAGCAGTGTACGATTCGGGACACTAAGGGCGACTGGATCGAGAGAGAGAAGAGGGGCATAAACTAGGGAGGAGAAGAAATAATCTTGTCACAAGTGATTCACCCTACAATACCATGTCTCTCTCAATTTCTCCTGATCTCTTGTGCGATAGAGCGATGGAGAGAATGGGAAGGGAAGAGAGATCAAGAAGTCATATCTTGGGCGCAAAACAGTTATGACCATGCAGAGGACACTAATGGATCCATCTTCCCCCTCTCCTGGTGGATAGAGATGGAGAAGAAAGATGACTATAGTGGGCTCGACTGATAGATACGGTAAGGGGTAAGAGGCGGGGAAGGGGAGATGCAATGCGCGCAACGCTGGCTTTAGGCTGAGCGGGAATTCGTGGTCGCGAAACGCAATATCGATCGCAACTAGGGATCGAAACTAAAGGCAAATCGTACCCAATCCTTCGAATTATTCGCGCATTCGAGAACTGGCAGGGCCAAAAAAGGATGTTATAAGGACTGTCGCATGTATGTATAACCTGATCTACCCCCTCATTCCGATACTCTCTCCTTTTCTAGACCACGAGTTGGGAACATCCCTGATGGGGAGGGGAGAAAGGCGGAAGAGAAGGAATTGCCTATCGGTCAGAAGTTACGCCTCTGACTGTTCCATCGAGAGGTGAGAGTGTGAAGAGATAGTGAGAGACGGAAGAGAAAAGAAGAAGAAGAGATATTGAGAGATAGGTGGTAATGGTCATGAATTTATCGTTTTTATCGTCTTTTGTTGGCACATGCCAGATCACGTTTGACTTCTTTTGCTTAGTGAAAGCGATTCCAGCAAAAACCTTATGATTTCACTTCCTCTATCCCCGCTCTTGGCCGTGGATGGCACTGACCTAGTCCACCTCCACACCTACCGTACCTTACCTACAGTTCTGCTCCCCGTACACAGTCCGACGCCTTCTCACCGTATCCCCAGCCACCGTACCTCGCCTATCGTACTCAGATCTCTCTCCCTCTCTTCCCTTTCTCTCTTCTCTAGTAGTCGAGAGTGATGAGCAGCGGCAATAACGAAAAAGAAAGGAAGAAATGTGCATTTCCTCTCTCCCTCTTTTCCACACTACCCATCTTAGCTGATGCAATGAAAATTAATTTCTTCTTTGAGTTTCGAGAACTCAGGAGGTAGACTCTACAAAAGTCCAGACTGGATTATAGATCTCAAGTTACCGTAGCTCGTCAAATGTTTCTTTTCCTCATTCCTCCCTCCTCTCTAGTAGCCGAGAGTGATGAGATACAAGGAGGGAAGAAAATGACACAATCCTGACGGCAGGGGCAATAAAGGGGAAGGAAGGAGGTGCATTCCCTCTCTTCTTTGCATCTTCCCCTTGCCATAACCCGTATCGCGAACACTGTGCCTAAAGTAATTCTGAACTACTTTTCCCGAACTTGAATCCCTACTGTTTACCCGAATTTTAATCCCTACTCCGTATAGGAGACGAATATTTGAAGGCCCGGAATCACTCCACTATTCGCATGAATGAGTTAGAGAAATATCGATAAATTAGTTCGAAGTACGCATTTTTTGCAGTTATTCACGCAAATCTACTCAAATTAACAACAGAAAACATCGCGTGAATTTGATAGAGAACTCTCTTTTATAAGGGTGGCTTGATGCGGGGAATTCGGTCAAGGATTAATAGCTCCTGTTCCGATTTTTTTCTTATTTCAATGACTGTGTACTAATTTCGTTCTGATTCCTTCCCATGATTCGGAAAGGCGATATCAGAAACCTGACAACTCTCCATGAAGCATGATTCTATCAGTGGTGGTCAGCCATAAGTCGTAGCATTAAGTCGAGATCAAGCCCACGGATCGCAGTCACCCAACGCAAGGTGTCAGAAAACTGAGCAAAAGATAAATGGACACGAGGGGAATTGAACCCCTGTCCCTCCGTTCAACTGACGGCCGCTCTCACCACTAAGCTATACCTCGGATAGCCGACTAGTCATACTCGATCTATGATCTTGGGGCGCCCTCACCCCAACCATCAGAGATGGATCTCTCGATTTCTGCTATTCTGGTTAGGTGGCATTTGCCGGAAGAGATCCACCACCCGCACAAGATCTACTCTGAATCAGACATTCATGTTCATTAAACGAGAGATATTCTTTCTTGCGGGGATCTGATCTAGTGCATTCTTATCCGTATTTCCCCTACTCCGGGTGATTGATGAGATAGCGAACAACTGTCGTCGATCTCATCCCTCTCAGGATGAAGCTGGCCCTTCCTCCTATCTTCCTCTTTCCCTCGGCTTCTCTCCTTTCTATTTCTTTTTACTTCTCGCGTGCTGGATGCCCCTTCTCATGTGCAGTACTCAGCCAAGTCTAGTGTCCATAGCTTGTCTCGATGGGGAGTTCTAATACAATGGCAAGTTTAACGGAGAAAAAGTCGAAATCGACGCTAAGTCCCCGTTATTCGGTCATCCACGTAAAGAGCCCATTCCCCTCGTTCTTGACTGAACCGATTCGTCTATTCGATTTCAATGCCTAGAAAAATAGTGTAGCTAGTGACATTTCTCGCATTTCTTCAAAAATTTTCTTCCGAAGAGTACAATCGATTTGATTGGCGGTTCATGTGAAGTGAATCCCCTCGAAAGGACAATATATGAGCAGAGTCGACTACTCTCCCCCGATAGATCGTTATCATGGTCACACTCTGGGAGGAGAGATCACCCCTCCTCCCCCTCTCTCTCTCCCCTTCTCTCGTTATGCAACGTGGAAGTATCGGTCACTCTCCCTCTCTCTTCCCAAAACATTTGCTGCTTGTCTGCACTCTCCTTTCTTCCACACTCTCTCGCCGGCCCCGCGTCTCTCTCACTCATTACCCCGGCTAGCTTCCCTCCATACACACTCATTCAAACTTTTGACACCCTTGCCTGTTCCGTTCGTGCCGTTCCTATGCGATTTATCGATCCGTGAACCCCAAACCAAATCCATTTCATTCGCAATCTCTTGTCACTCTGATTCCTCGTCCTTTCCGTCTTCACTCGGGGTTATGTCGTCTTTTGCGATATTATTACTCACAAAGAAGCACGCGATACTTTCGCGCGCGTTTTGGAACAAGAGCAGTTAAGGGAGCGCTCGTCACTTCATCAGTCATTTTGGCCTTCTATTCTGATTACTACTAGTGTTTTCAATTACTATTCCCTCTGTGCACTTTTGGCCAGTGATTTGCCACGTATCGTGCAATCAACCCCTCTCGATTAGCGTAAACAACGCCACGGCTCGCAATCACCCCGTCTTTGGCTGCTCCTTCGCGTTGGCTTCTCGAATTCGTACCTCGCCATTTGCTTCCAATTAATTTTCCGCTTTTCAGACAAGTTAACGATGCTCGGATTTTCGCTTGGAGACGTTGGAAATTGGTTGTATGGAATGGTGGAGGCTGGAATGGTATAATTCTAATTCTATTCCACTTCAATTCTTTGTTTCCAGCCATTTTTTGATCTATTGTTGAGACGATCATAAATTTCTTTATTAAAGGTGAAATTGCGCCTAAAGCGCCCCAGGGACATCGTGGAGGTGCGTGGCGGGCACGAGGGATTGGAGAATGAAGAGAATCGGTGAGGACCTTATTCCCTTTTTGAAACAAGATTTTAAAATAGTGGTTTCAGAAGTCCGCAGAACAAGCGAAGACGATTCGGTTCGGCAGAGCCGGAGGCCGCTGGAGGCAACGCCATCGGTGCCAACGCGGCCGAGGCCGACGATTCTATGGATGATGCCACTCCTCAGGTATAATCCCTCTTCTATGACCTAATCATTCCTCTACCTGCTTCGCTTTCTACTTCAATCTCTCTGTCTATTGTCTCGCTCGCTTCTTGCTATTTCTGATTGCGTATCAGCCATCTCTCGGTCGCGCTTGATGTACTAATTGGGCTATGGCAATCCCTCAACAGGCTCATCCATTCAGACGTAATTGATCTTATCTTCTCCATTTTTAATCTTGATGTAGAAACAAACGCTAAATTGCTTCTACGCGCGTATCTGTTGCTTCTGAGGCTGTATTGAGCGCCTTTTTGTTTTTGGATTCTTTATCGCGCGTTCCTTCGTCATCTCTCTCTCTCTATGCTTCTTTATATCAATTATCGATTTCCCTTCGTGTTTGATTATTGATCTTTCCTCGTCTCGTTCCGCATGGAATTAGAAAAAAAGCGCCATTTTTGTCCCATTCTCGTCTTGAAATGTTGAAATAACCAAAAAGGAAAGGTGCGCAAGTGCTCAAATTTGAGCAAAAGAAGAATGCGTCGACTGGGTCTCGAACCAAGGGGTAGTGGCTATTAGGCTAGCTTGATACCGGCTGAGCCATAGTGAGTGATGTCTCTCCAGCGACTAAACCTGACGCCTAGCTTGGGATTGCGCGAGCGGGTGCAAACCAGAGAGCGAACAGAGACGGATCGCTAGGCATCGGTTTCGAACAGTTCTCTAACCCTGCCCTCCCACAACGGTCCCATTCTTGCTTTGATACGTTTTTTGCATTTTGCGCGGATTTCCCTTCTGTGATATCACTTGATCTTAGTTTTTATTCGCGCCTTTTCGCCAATCTCTCGTGATCTCAGACTCATTTTCTCCATTCCACTCCCAAAACTATCTTTGGAACCTCGAATCGGTCCCTCCTCTATCGATGATCTTTTAGTTCGCAAGAATCAAGATCACCTCGGTTCGCTTTGGTGCGTTCCATGATTTCCTCCATTATTTTGCGCGTTAGTCAGACAAAGGAGGTGATTTTTTTTTAAATCACGATCACCGGGATGTTTGTTAGTCCTCATACTGTTCGCACTTTGTATGTTCTTCTTCAGAATCAAATAACGAACCAGAGAGTATGAGTTTCGAGAGAGTGGACAGGCAGAAGTTCCAATAAGGGAAGGATGGAGGAAAGGATGATTTTCCTTCCTCGTTACGATTTAGAGCTGAGCTTTGGGGGCGAGTGTGGGTATATTTGGGTAAAGGGATCGTCGGGGTACGGTAGTTGATCCTACATGGGTACTGTCAATTTAGACATAGACATTTATCCTGACATCAGGCAATGGGCCTGCAGAACGGCAACTTATGGAGGGATTGGGATCTTCGTACTCTAAGTGTCGTTGGGTCAAGGGATGGAATCTTCTTACATGTATCTTCTCAACTGATGGTCGCACTGGTCGAGCTTGTTTGAGGCGTGAATTAGATCATCCAGCCGCCGAAGTCCATACGTAGCGTGGTTTAGAGCAAACTCACGAAGCAGGCTTCTTGAATGGGGCCTTTCTTGACGGTAGATCACTTGAGACGATGGAGATCCGTCCAGGGTCCTCATCTTGAAGTGTACCAAGTGGGCGATACTCATCCGGTTGCCCAAGCTCACGGACGAGGATTCTCCAGACTGGGGTGGAAGAGAGCGGGGGTGAGAGTCGACCGCCCGTCACGAGCTCGAGAATGGAGAATGGAGAATCCTCGTCATGGGTACTGTAGGCATCCGAAATGGTTAAGATGAGAGGTCTTGAGGAGTACTGTAGGGCTAATTGAGAAGTGAATACGCCTGCAAGGACTCTCGTCTCGCGCTAATCCGCCCATCCAACCAGATTTTTGGACGAATTTTTAGACGTTAGTTCATCATAAATGTTGCATCGCTGCTTAATCTCTTTCCACAACTGGCTGCGAAATTTGCTCTCTGACGGAGAGAATTTTACTGCAGCAGAGTGGCACGGTTGTGGACGCCGTTTTCCTCTCGGTTCTATGACGTTGTTCAAATGTCGCGTCTTCTCGACAAACCCTCATAATCTGTCTCACTCAATCTATCGATGCTTCTCTATCAAATACGGTCTCCCTCCCCGTAATCAATTATTGATCTGCCCTCGCCTCATTCGGTCTTGAATTTGAGGGGAAACGTTCTATTCATTCCACTCACATATCCAAAGCATGAGTTTGCATTGAGCGCCGATTGCCCCTCCGGGCTTTTAATTAATCCAAAGCGAATGCGTTCTCAACCATTCGTGATCTTACACTCACTCACTCAATCTATCCATCTCTCTCCACCAATTATCGATTTCATTCCGTAACCGATTTTCGTTCCCTTCTCATCTCTGTCAGTCTTAAATTAGAAGAAAAACGCCCTGTTCTTCCCATTCGCGTCTTGGAATGTTGATATTGCCTAGAAAAAAATGTGCGCAAGTGTTAAAATATGAGCAAAAGAAGAATGCGTTGGCTGGGTGTCGAACCGAGGGGTAGCGGATACTAGACGAGCTTCATACCTGCTGAGCTATGGCGACTGCTGTCTCTCTAGCAGTTAAACCTGACACCTAGCTTGGGAGTGCGCGTCCGTCGTGTGCAAGCCAGAGAACGATCAGAGACAGATCGAGACGGATATTTGAGCATTTCTCTAACATTTGGAGGTGACAAAGGAGGTGACTTTTTAAAATCACGATCACCGGGATGTTTGTTAGTCCTCATCTATTTGTTCGCGCTATCTATCTTCCTCTTCATTATTGAGTATCGAGCCGGAGAGTGTAGAGATTTGAGAGAGTCTGCTGGCACCAGAAGCGGGTTGCCCTAATAAAGGATGGTGAGAGGAAAGAATGATTTTCCTTCCTCATTCTGGGTACGATTTAGAGCTGAGCATTGGGGGCGAGTGTGGGTATCTTTGGATAAGGGTATCATCGGGGTACGGTAATTGATCCTACATGGGTACTGTAGGCATCCTAAATGGTTAAGATGGGAGATCTTGAGGAGTACTGTAGGGTTAGTTAAGAAGTGAACACGCCTGCAAGGACTCTCGCCACGCGCTAATCACCCATCCAACCAGAGTTTTGGACGAAATTTTAGACGGTAGTGCATTCATCATAAATGTTCCATCGCCACTTGATCTCTTTCTACAACTGGCTGCGAAATTTGCTCTCTGATTTCGAGACTTTACAGCAGAGGTTCAAGCTACGAGTAACTTTTCGCGTTCAGATACTGCACGGGCACTAAAGTATCAGCAATGAAGCACAATATTTTCAGCTCAACCGCTTTCCTGCTATGCTCGAGAGGAGATATCAGCTGATTCTGGATGATGACGATGAACATGAGAGCCATGAGGAGGAGGAGACCGTTGACGAGGAGGAGGAAGTGGAGCAGGATGAGAATGAAGAGGAGAACAACGACGGAACGATAGATATGGGCCAGGAGGAAGTGGAGGAGACGGAGGAGGTAATTGACAGAGAATCCTTGAGCCTGATGAGCAAAGCGCGGTCCCTCTTAACCGGGTTGTATTCCTAGTTGCACATCGGTCAGCATGGTGTACTTGGTATGAGGTTGGACTTGAGTGCGATGAGTAGTTGGTTCGGTTCCTCCTGAGACACTTTTTTGCTTACATCCTAAGTGGATCCGATGCTACTTGACGAGCTTTTCGTAATGAACAGAAAGGAAACAATGAATAATCAGCGCAACCGCTTCCCTCCCATGTTCGCGAGGAGATCGCAGCCGCTTCTGGATGATGATAACGATGAGGAGGATGAGTCTGTTGAGGGCGAGGAGAAGGAGGAGGAGGCGCTGGAGGTCATTTACCGAGCTTTTTTGCAAGGAACTGCAAGGCATCGGCATATTTTCAGAACAATCCCGCTCGTCCCACGGCTGTCGTGATCTCAGAGACTCAGGAAGAGACGGAGAACATGGAGACCGGAGAGGAGACCGGAGAGGAGGCTGAGGAGGTAATTTACAGAGTTTTCTGTGCAAGGGACAGATCGGGAACACATTTATTTCAGCGCACTGGTGCCGCCCCCTCGACTACTGTGAGATCCGATGCCGTGCCCACTCTTCCTGGTCCGACTGCCGTGATCTCCGCGAACCAGCGTCAGGATGAGACGGAGGACACCATGGAGGGAGAGGAGAATGGAGAGGAGGCAGAGGGAGAGGAACATGGACTGGAGGAGGCTGAGGAGGTATTTCGAAGAGCTTTCTTTGCAGCAAGAAAATACAGCATTTTCAGATCCACCTTGCTGACCCGTCGAGTGCTGAAAGATCCGATGCCGTGCATACTCTCGCTGGCCTGTCCACTGCCGTGACCTCCGAGAATCACCCTCAGGATGAGACGGAGGACAGCATGGAGGAGGATGAGACCGGAGAGGAGGCAGAGGCAGAGGGAGAGGAAGTTGGGGAGGCAGTGGAGGTAAATTACATCACTATCTTTGCAAGGAACAGCAAGGAATAATGTATTTTCAGCGTACTGGTGCCGGCCCCTCGACTACTGTGAGATCCGATTCCGTGCCCACTCTTGCTGGCCCTTCTAGTGCCGTGATGTCCGAGAACCTGCTTCAGAGTGAGATAAGGGAAATCATGGAGGATGAGGAGAACGGAGAGGAGGGAGAAGACGATGAGGATGAAGTGGAGGAGGCTGTGGAGGTAAATTACATCACTTTCTCTGCAAGGAGCATCAATTAAACATTTTTTTAGCGTACTGGTGCCGGCCCCTCGACTGCTGTGAGATCCGATGCCGTGCCCACTCTCGCTGGCCCGTCCGCTGCCGTGATCTCCGAGAACCAGCGTCAGGATGAGACGGAGGACATCATGGAGGAAGAGGAGAATGGAGAGGAGGCAGAGGGAGAGGAACATGGACTGGAGGAGGCTGAGGAGGTAATTCGCCGAGCTTTCTTTGCAAGGGTCAAAACATTTAAATTTCCAAGGAACCACAATTAAAAAATGTATTTTTCAGCGTACTGGTGCCGGCCTCTCGACCACCGTGAGATCCGATGCCGTGCCCACTTTCGCTGGCCCGTCCACTGCCGTGATCTCCGAGAACCAGCGTCAGGATGAGACGGAGGACATCATGGAGGAAGATGAGAATGGAGAGGAGGGAGAGGGAGATGAAGTGAAGGAGGCGGAGGAGGTAATTCGCAGAGCTTTCTTTGCAAGGAACTTCAAGGGAATATGTTTTTTTCAGCGTACTGGGGCAGGCCTCTCGACAACCGTGAGATCCGATGCCGTGCCCACTCTTCCTGGTCCGACTGCCGTGATCTCCGAGAACCAGCCTCAGGATGAGACGGAGGACATCATGGAGGAAGATGAGACTGGAGAGGAGGCAGAGGGAGAGGGAGATAGACCGGAGGAGGCAGAGGAGGTAAATTACTTCACTTTCTTTACAAGAAACAGCAAGGAAGAATGTATTTTTCAGCGTACTGGTGCCGGCCCCTCGACTACTGTGAGATCCGATGCCTTGCCCACTCTTGCTGGACCGTCCACTGCCGTGATCTCCGAGAACCAGGATGAGACGGAGGACACCATGGAGGAAGAGGCGAATGGAGAGGAGGCAGAGGGAGAGGACAATGGACTAGAAGAGGCAGAGGAGGTGATTCACAGAGCTTTCTTTGCAGAAAGAAAACACCGCATTTTCAGATCCATCGTGCTGACTCGTCGAGTGCAGAGAGATCCCAGACCGTGCATGCTGATGAGGAGGAGTTCGAGGAGGAGGCGGAGGAGGTTGTTCACAGAACTCTATGGAAATTAACTGAAATGAAGCACACCTTTTCAGCCCACTCGTGCTGATCCGGCGGCCGTCGTTGAACCCGATCTGAATGGAGAGCTGGCCAATGAGGGAGGATCCCAGGGCGTGCACGCTCACGAGGAGGAGGAGATCGAACAGGATGCAGAGGAGGAGGCGGAGGAGGTAAATTACAGAGCTTTTTGTTGTTGTTGCAAGTACCTGCAATGAACCCCAACTTTTCAGCACACTCCTGTTGGTCCGTCGACCCTCGCCGCACTGGATCTGAATGGAGAGCTGGCCAGCGAGGGAGGATCCCAGACCGTGCGCACTGGCGCCAGTCAATCGGCCACCGTGAGATCCGTGGTCGGATCTGATGCCGAGATGGAGGACAGCGGAGAGAAGGAAGAAGAGACGGAGGAGGTAAATTGATCATCACGTGATCATCACATTGTTTGCATGGAACATCATGGAAACACAACTTTTCTAGCCCACTCCTGCTGGTCCTCCCGCCGCCTTTGAACCTGCTCTGGATGGAGAGATGGTCAACGAGGGAGGATCGCAGACCCTGCGCACTGGCGCCAGACCCTCTTCTACCGTGAGATCCGAGGACGGATCTGACGCCGATATGGAGGAGAACGGGGAGGAGAAGGAGGACAGTTCCGAGGCCGCGGATGAAACCAGAGAGGAGAATGGAGCGGATGGAGAGATCAAGGTAATTGACAGATTGTTCATGTTCCTGTAAGAAGAGGAAGTGGGACCTCTTGGGACGTTCTAATTTTTCATGTTTAAGGCTCTCGAATGGACATCAAACGAAATGGATATCGAACGCAAGAAGGACGAGAAGCTGACACCCGCGAATTTCCCCACGCTCCGCGTCAAGGTCAACAACGAGGGAGTCACATTTGGAGACTACTATCCCAAGTACGCCAAGGCTGCCGAGGAGACGCTGAGGAAGGTTAGCACTTTCATCTTTCATCATTGTACTGAGCATTTCCTTGATGTCATCGATAGATGACTAATATCTCTCTCAACCCACCCTCTCAGGAGGCGGCCAAGCTCAAAGAGGAATTCACTGATGTAATTGCCAAGAAGATTTTTTATTGGTATGAGTTCCAGAAGGATGAGCGCTCCGATCGGTCGCATTCGTCGGTTGGTGTTTTTCATGTTTCGTTCGCTGAACTTCTTTTGTATTGACAAGTATAGAGTACGATATTCAAGCATATTCGAATTGCATGATGAAATTAGTAAAAAACAATTGAGTAGTCGAAAATAGCCAAAAGGCAAACACCGCCCACAAAAAACGCGCGGTTCAGTTTTTTTCGGCTACGTATTACTCTCGTAACATTTTAATAATGCGATATCAATCTTCAGGAATCGTGCGCGACAGCTGTGGCGACGGCGAGCGGCGGGAAGACGAGCATGAGTGTCTCGCAGGGGGAGTCGTATCTCCGCTTCGCCAAGATCGGCGCCCTCTGCGAGCAGCACTCGAATCGGCTCGGATTCTTGGACGAGGAGGCTCGCGCTACACTGGTACGTTCCGACCTGCTTTTGGAATACACCATGGAGGGAGAGGAGACCGGAGGGGAGGCAGAGGGAGAGGATGGACTGGGGGGCAGAGGAGGTAAATAGCGGATTTTGCCACCATCAAGATCTCACTCATGCAGCTTTCATTGTGTCCATAGGTACAGTGATGTGTGTAGAAGGTGATAATAAGTTCTTTCGAAAATATTGGCTTTGAGGGAAAAGTAGTGACGGCAAAACAAAAAAAGTCTTCACATTTGAATACATCACAGTTTCTCCTCTGGCCCTTCTCAGTAGAGAATTTCCCTCTGGTCCTTCTCAGTAGATACTCTACCCTCTGGTCCTTCTCGAAAGAGATTCTTCCCTCTGGTTGCTCAATGGTGGACTAGTGGAGAGGAGTGCTTTACTCCATGATCAACTGCGATACCGATACATCACAAAACTTTTTAGAAGTGCAACTGTGGCGACAAACCCCTGGAGCCGCTGTTCAAGCCAATTCCGAAGAACCTTCCCAAGGAGGAGGCCGACAAGCTCTGGAATGAGCAGGTGGGTCGAACGAGGACTACTATCCGCACTCCTGAACTCCTTATCGGTTGAAATTCCGGCAAAAACGCATTCCGGAAATCACTGGAATCGTTGCATTTTGTAGTCTGGAATAGTGTAATCATTGGTAGGTTACGAGAATAACGAGAATTTTCGAATTTTCAGTGCAAGGAAGAGGAAGTGAGGGCGACGAATGGAATGAGGAACAAGCTAGTTGCCAAGATGGGTGGATGGGGCGCGTTCGTGGATGCCTACCCCAATCATGATGTTCCCCTTGAGAAGCGCACAGACGCGGTACGGTAGACTCTGATGATGTTGATCCTTTCGACTTTAACGCTCGAAAACTCAGACAATCATCGCTATTCTTCCAGCTCGGCATCTTCGTCTACCGGAAGCAGTGCGAACTCCACGACCTCCGTCGCTTCGAACGTCAGCCCCCGAGCTTTATGTTCGCCTGGACGGACCTCGTGGATGAGAAGAAGTACCCGCTCCCGAAGCACTGGGTCAAAGATGGCGACGTCGACCTCTCTGAGGGAGCGAAGGAGGTCGTTGAGGCGCTCAAGAAGAAGTCAAACGCCATGCCCAAGCAGTTAAAGTAAGTAAACATGTATTTACAATGTTCAGAATCTCCCAAAATTAATAGTAAACAGAACAGAACAATAATAACAATACTAATAATAACAGAATACATTAACATAATACATTAATAACAGAACCAATAAAAGAAATCTTAAATAGGTGCGAGTGCGAGGATCACTGCACGAAGAAGAGCAAGAAGGACTGCGAGGAAGGCGAAGCGAAGGACTGCAACGAGGGCGAGAGCGAGTCGAAGAAGAAGGCGAAAGGGAAGAAGGGCAAGAACGTCGGCGGCTGCTGCGCGGAGAAGACGGAGTTCGCTTGGGAAGTCAACGGCAAGGGGCTACTGGCCATGAAGAATGGGTTGAGACCCTGCGGAACAGTACGTTACTAACTTATCCGCGCATTCCTAGAAAGCTCCCTTTCATGTATCACACTAGCTGTCCCCGAACTCATCTGATGAACGTGTGAAACACAACCGATAGAACCACCTATCAATTGATCAAAACGATTATGCCATATTACTGTAACACTATCGTTAGTAATAATATCGTTAGTACAATTAACACTTTCGTTCTGAGGCTAGGGTATGGGCCTGCGATCAGCCCTCGGGACCCTTACATCAGCGCCAGTTTATGGGATTTTCGCGAGTTTTGACCATTCGTGGATCTGTTAGACTCTCGTGGTCTCTGAATACAATCAATGCAGGATCTGAAAGCGTACGGTAGGGAGGCTAGAGGCCTTGCCATCTCACCTTGTGATTGCCCGTGACATCTGTGTTGATCAGCAATCATTGCAGGTTCCCGACTGCATTCGCCAGCCGTACGAGTCCCACAACGTCGCGGTGGCCGTGTGCGGCTCTGGCTGCAACTGCGACTCCTCCTGCCCTCTCAAGTTCGCCCAGGTGAGACTTCCTTCTAAGTACTGATCTACTGACCCCTCCCAACCTCGTTTCTCGAGTTTGAGCTATGCTTTCCCCACTCCCTTTCCTTCCTCTCGTCCACCTTAGAAGTTCTTTGTGTTATAAGTGCGGCGAATCCGAATGCGAACGTAGTGTCTCCCCTAGAGATTGCCTCCCATCTCGATGCGGCATCCTTGTGCCTCTTAGATATTGAATTTTATTGCTAATCGAATCCATTTCAGCGTGGATCCTCGAAGATGAGGATCATCTTCATGACGACGAACAAGGGATGGGCGCACTTCTCGGCCGAGCAGCAGATCCGAGGAGAGTATCAACTCTCTTTCTCCGGACGGGTGAGTGCGTTTGATTTGAAATCATTAACTAATTATTAAATAATAAAAACGGTTTTTTAATAAACAAAATATGCTTTTCCGTTTGAATTGCTGTATCAAACAGTGAAACGCACAACACATCTTTGGCAATTTCCCTGAAGAAGTTTCAGTAATGCTTGAAACGCTGGAAACGCTTGAATCTTGTGATGTGACGCGACATGAAGTAGGTGATCAAGACGGTCTTCAATCTCGAGCATTCCAGGTCATGACGGAGAAGGAACTCAAGACGAATGGAGTGAATATGCAGCAGGTCTATGAGATCGCGAGGATGCAGTCAGCCAAGGAGAAGAAGTTCAAGCTCACGCTTACGTCAGACGAGCGAGTGAGTTAATTAGATAATCGGGGGTCAATTTATTGGATATCTGAAAGAATAAAATAAATAATTAATATTTATCCATTGCAGTCAAATGAGTTTAGGTGCACAAATCATTCTTGTGCACCTAATTGTTTGATCGTTGCCACGTTCTCCAGCACACACGGTGAGTAGAACATATTTATTTATTTATTACCATTTTATTTACTAATTTATTCCCGAATAATCGATGAAACAAATCCGACTTCTGCTAAACCTGACCCCTCCAGTTAATCTTCACATCATTTTAAATTCATTTATCTATCTGACTAATTTACCAAGAAATCGTTCTACGATGAACTGATAATGTCTGCTTTTTGATCTTTCAGGCAACATGCTGCACGGATTCGCGATGTTCACGAGAAGGAATATGGAGGCGTATGAGGAGTATACGATCGACTACTTCAACCCCGGCGTGTGCTTCATGTTCAGACCGTGCCTCTGCGACACGTACGCGTGCCGAGGATTGTAGGGAGGAGCATCGGTACTAGGGGTGTTAGGTAAACATATACTATCGGAAATGTTCGTCTCGGAAGTTTTTGAACAATGGCTAATCTAATTGATCCTTTGTACAAAGACTTACCAGATGATCATTTCCGAGAAAAATATTACATGTTGACCTAACTCCGCGGATGAGAACATTCTGATGATAACCTACTGGATGAGCACCTAATGAGAGCGAGAGAACAACTGTTAGACGGAATTTGGTTCTCATCCAGTAGGTTATTATCCGAATGTTCTCATCCGACCTAGTGCCCTCCCCTCCTCATACCCTCATCCAATCCTTGTCGTTGTTTGTGCTGACTCCTCCCAATCTCGGTCCCACCCCATATTCCACTCCACTCTTCGTCGTTGTATGGTCTCTTCAATTGAATTATCGATTCATGATTATGGTTCTCGTGTTGTCGTGCATTGTGTTTTCATGTCCAATGACTCCTCCCATCCAATTCCGACCTCGCCTTCTCACACGATAATTGTTCATCACCGATCATCATTGTCCAGTTCTTGAGATCATTCGATGTCTCAACGATGTGTTTCTCCCATCACATCCCTATCGTTACAATACCCTTCCATGCCTCGTCGTTGCTTGATCCCTTCCATTGTGTTATCGATTCATGTCACTGCCTTCTCCTGTTTGATTATTGATCGTTTATGTGACAATTAGGTGGTTCACCTAGGCTTGAGGGCATCTCCCATCACTGTCCCATCGTTCTCTGTTCCTTCTCCGTGAAGTGCAGTGTTCTTCTTCTCCCTTCCTGATATGTGAATGTCTCGACTAGATTATTCAGTCGTAATATGTTCTCGTGATGTTTGTTCGAGTCCTATTCAATCGAACCCTGCACTTACCGATGTGTATCTCGTCGCTTCTTATCCTCTCCTTTTGTCGTTTGTCAGTTGATTTTGAGAGCCGACCCAAATGATCTACCTAATTTGTCTTACAAGATGTATCGATCAGTTCGCTACTCCCAGTCTCATGGAATTATTATTATGAGTGAACTGAACTCTGTTATTTGTATGCTCTCACTAAGCACCATTCAAGCTTAGTTTGATTGTGTTTGATGCTCTTTCCATAATCACCCCCTTTCTCAGTGGATTAATCAGATTTCGAGTTAGACCAATTCATCTTGAAATTTGATTACTCTCTGTTGTATCTCTTAGTCGATTGTTGGATACTCAGCAATTATTTCGATGTGTCCTCTCTACCTTATCATTCACAGTATACTTCGTCCTTCAATTGACCTACACTTCTTCCCCGTCTCAAATCACACCAAGTCACTCGAATGTTCTCTGAAATTCGTTCAATTTTGGTTTATCGTGTGTTATCGTATCGAAACATTGTTTTCGGTGACTTCAATTATTTAACAAACGCAATCGATGCTTCGTTGTTTCTCATATTTTGGTTTATTGTCTCGAATAATAGGCACATTGTCTAGTATCGATTATCAATTTTTCATCTCACTTTTCCATGATCCTCTCTGTACATTTCATGGGATATGTTCGAATATCAATACTATATCTCAGTTTATGCCAGCGTTTGTTGTTTTACAATTCCATTGCTTTTTAAATTGGATTCGATAAAGTTGCCTAAAAAGCATCACCTTTGTTCAATTTGGTGGTTCAATTAGGCAGCGGATTATGAGAAGGAAGCTCAAAGCAGATCCTTGCATACGCGTACTTTATATAAATTCCAGATGCTTATTGCCCAAATCTGTCTCATCTCTAGACCATCAACTTGTTTCTGCGGCATTTCAATACTCCCAGTGTAGAATGGAGATTTATCAGAGGGATAGGTTTGATGATCAGGAATCGCAAACGGTGGAGAAGAACATCGGGGAAGAGAATAAGCAACTGATCTTGAATTGGTATCGGGGTGGATTGCAAGAAGAATAGAGGACTCGGTGCATAGATGGGTGATGGCTGGAATTATGAGGAAGGAGAGGAGAATGGAGCAAGTTTGCGAGTCACACTCGCCTTACTCGCTTTTCATACCTACGGAGAAGAAGTCGCGGGAAGTAGGATGATGAGAAGGAAAAGGAAGAGGAGAAGGAAAAGGAAGAGGAGAAGGAGGAGAAGGAGAAGGTACGGTAGGGGATGAGGGGTACGGTAATCGATTGACGAGAAGGAAGCTGTATGAGGTACGGTAGGGGATGAGGGGTACGGTAATCGATTGACGAGAAGGAAGCTGTATGAGGTACGGTAGAGGCTCAGGGGTACGGTAATCGATTTACGAGAAGTGAGTGGGATGAGGGAGGAGATACGGTTGGGGAAGAGGGGTAAAGTAATCGATTGACGAGAAGGGAACTGTAGGAGGTACGGTAGCGGATGAGGGGTTCGGTAATCGATGGAATAGAAGGGAGCTGAAGGAGACAGGAGGTACGGTAGGGGAAAAGGGGTACGGTAATCGACTGACCAGAATGAAGCTGTAGGAGATACGGTAGCGGATGAGGGGTACGGCAATCGATTGACTAGAAAGGAGTTGGAGGAGGCAGGAGGTACGGTAGAGGAAGAGAGGTACGGTAATCGATTGACGAGAAAGAAGCTGTAGGAGCTACGGTAGGGGAAAAGGGATACGGTACTCGATTTACGTGAAGAGAGAGGATGGTTGATGGGTGAACATTGGGTAGAATCATAAAGGAGGAGAGGAGAATTGGACATTACTCGCGTTGTTTGTGTTTCAATCCTTATTTTATTTCGTTTCAATCCTCTTCCTTTTTTTAGAGATGGAAAGAATAGGGAAAGACAGTCTTAGAGTGTTCCTTAAGAAATGAAAGTACTTCTTTGAGAGCGAAGCTTGAGAGAGATACGAATTCGAATTCCGACTTGCCCTAGACCGATTCCTCTTCTTCCTCAACTTCCTCCTCGTTCACGTTCTCATCCTGTCTCATCACGCCCAATTCGACCCCTCGTGCTAGTCTCCTGCGAATGCAACAGAGTTCATTCTCTTTCATCTTACCAAGAACATTCTTGAAAGAGATCTTGATTCACATTAGAGAACCTGAGTTCTGGCTTTCGATCGGTGTCATTTTGAAGAGATGATGGAATTACTTACTTTACTGCTGCTCTGCGTGCCTTCGCCTCCAACTTTTCGATCCACTTCCTGCAAAGAATTGTTGACTTCGGCTCGATTCACTAATGACTCACTCGAAACAGCCACAGTGGTTGAAGCAGCAGATGGGGATAGGGACGAAAAGAATGAAGGATGACGCGGAAAAAGTTAGGAATAGAGCCCAAAGATGTCTAGTCAGGCCAAGAAGGGCGTAATCCAACTGCAAATATTCACTTTGAACAGTAAATGAATTGACTAGCTTATGAAGGCTGCTTCAACTACTGACTTGATTGGGATTGCGGCACACAAAGATGAGTTTCGCCGATGTTTCCTTGGAGTCATATACCTAAGAACAATATAATTTGAATGGATCTAAATCGCGTGATTATATTTTGGAGAGGAAGAGAGGCAGAATTGACTTCGGTGAGAAGCTCCTCATCGGAAGAGTTATTGTAGGCAGAGGACGAAGGAAGGGAGAGCTCTTGAGAAGCCTCGGAGGATGGATGAGAGATAGTGGACGACACTTCGGAACAGACAATGAGTACGAGGGCAAAAAGAAAAGTACCCATCTGAAAATGAACGAGTGAGATCAACTCATTAGTTCCGATAGCGTTAACTAGTTGAATACGGCATGGTACGAGAAAACGGGAAACAGAACAAGAGAGAACGCAACCAAATGGTTTGGATGAAAGGGTGAGTGCATAACTTCTCTTGATCGAATTTCGCAACTTTGATCTTTTGATCTAGCACCTTCCTATTCCAAACGGTCGTCCCCTCTCTCCAATCTTCTCTTCTCTGACCGTCAGACTCTCTAAATTGAACAAGCTCTCTGGTTCTGTCTTACTGATGAGAGAGAGATGATGCTACTCTGAAGGGAGAGAGGCCACTCTCTCATTGAGATGCGTCACCCTTCTCTTTACTTTTGTTACTGTTCCCTCCCATTTCTCCCCGTTCTCCCCTAGACTTGAATCCATCAGTCCGTAGCAACGAAGGAGCGAATGCGATTGGCGTCTGCTCGCAACGAATGAGTAATCTTTATCGATAACTGTGACAACAATGTGAATACAAGAGCGCATACAAAGAACAGAACATCGATGTGAATAGGCGAGTTCAGAAGAGCTGTGTGAAGGGCATCGAGTATTGCACGGTTTCATATCGATACGACTAGATTTCGAGTACAGAAAGAGGTTTCTTGCGGTAGTCGATAATCTGGTCAATCTGGTCAATCGATAGCCGTAGATAGAATAGGGATCGAGAAGGAGAACAGTTTGCAGCACAGAAATCGATAAAGAGCGATAGTCTGATAGATCGATAAAAATATGGGAGAAAGCAAAACCAGGATTTAGGTAAGCACAATTACGATCACAATCATCACATCATCGACGTCAGTCTGGACGGAGTGGGAAACGTGTACTTTTTGGCCTAAACTTCTCTCTCTCTATTGACCGCTCTGTGCGAGGAGTGAGGAGGGGAATGAGAAATCTAGGGATAAAATTCTCTATTGAGAAGTGTATAGAAGAGAGTGGATGGATGAGAAATGAACTCGCCCTCTTCCCCCTCTTCCCTCATCGTTGAGATTTCAGAGACATCAGCATTGCATATCGACAGACGAACGGAATAGAACACATAAAGCAATAAATCTCAATAATACACGCTCATGCTTGCTTTACACCATTGTTGATTGGTATCGATGATGGACGGTAGATGTGAACTCGGCCTCTTCCTCCTCTTCCCTCATCGTTCAGAGTTCACACCAGACACAGTCAGATCAAAGGACTGAGAGATATCAGACATCGATAACTCATGGACAGAGAGCATAGAAAGAAAGCGAATCGATTGAACGTAGTACACTCGTCATGGTTGAACGATATCGATGATAGAGAAGTGGGAGGGGTTGTGAACTCAGCCTCTTCTTCCTTTTCCATCACCGATGAGAGTTGATAGACATCAGAGTTGCAGATCGATAATACATAGACAGACAGAATAGAAAGGAAGCGAATCGATTGAATGTAGTGCACATCAAACCATGGTAGATAGGTATCGATGATGGGTGGGAGAAGTGGGAGGGGTAGCGAACTCAGCCTCTTCTTGATCCTCTTCCTCTTCCACTTGCACGACGATGTGTCCTGCCTCCTCCTCTTCTCTCTTAGCGACTGCAGCCTCGACCGTGCTCATCCTTACTGCTCGAGCTGTTGCTCTTCTTCTTCTCCTAGAATGAAAATATTGTATAAACCATTCACAAAACAGCCTAATTTCAGATTGAACAACTCTTGAAATCACTGCGTTGGCTGCTCCAAATGAGTCATAGGAGAGAACAAGAAGAATGCAAAAAAAGCAAGAAGAAGGAAAGAAGATAGCAAAAAAGCAAGAAGAAAGCAAAAATGCGAGAATAAAGAAAGAAGAAAGCAACAAAAGCAAGAAGAAGGAAAGAAGAATGCAAAAAGCAAGAAGAATGCAAAAAAGCAAGAAGAAAGGAAAAGAAAACAAGTAAAACATGACAGAAAGCAAAATGAGTTAAATGGATACTCACTCCTTCGCAGCTGTGCGAGCGCTCCAGCAATCGCTGAAAAGAGTAGAATTTTCGAAATACCGACCGTCCCTGATGAATCAGTGGAGGTGAGAGGAAGGGATGGGATGTGAGATGTTCAGAGTGATTTACTAAGACAGCAAAATTTTTGGCACGGACCGGGATTCGAAACCGGGGCTTCTGTTTACTGTTCTATAGTTTTACCACTGAACTACCCCTACTCTCAATTGGAGAGATGGGATGCAATCACTCTCACTCGATTTGTTCTGAGCCGGCGACGCAGCAGAAGCTGAAGATGATGAGCGCGAGGAGGGCCAGCACGATGAAAAAGATGAAGCGGACGGTGGGGTTGGCCTTGATCTGTTCGATCTCCTCGAGGATCTGGAAGAAAGCACGTGAATGATGAGTGTGAATCAGCAAGTTTTCGCTGAATTGAAGGGGCGTGGTATGTTCATCTGATTTCAAGCTCGAAATTGTTCTAATCATCCTCATGAAACTGCAACCCACCTGCACTTCCCTCTTCAACACGGCGCAATCAAACATAATCAAGATATAGTTGGGCCGTCGTTTTGGGCCGTCGCTCCTCTCCTCCTGCGAATACAGATGATTATGAAACAATCAAGTCATTCTAAGCAGCCCTCAGTAGCCTCTGCATGCCTATATTGGTCCGATTGGCATCTGTTTCCGGTGACTTTTGCCCTTCCCTGCTAATGGCTTCTAGTTCTAGTTGGCCTACTTTGCCTCACTGAATTTTCCAAAAACTGGGAAATGAATCATCAATGTCTCACATATCTCTTAATGCACTCCGATGCGCAGTCCCTCTCGCATTCAAAGTAGGCCTCGAAGGGCCGGAGAGTCGTGGGCTTTCCTGGGAAAGAAAGTTGTCCAAACCAATGGGATAAGGTCTTACTCGTGTAGGGAGAATGGCGGGGTGCGAGAGGGAGAGGCGTGGGGAGAGGAGGAAGAGGGGAAGGAAGAGGAGGAGAGAGGGAAGTGGCCACGGTCTGAATGATTCAGACTTGATTGAACCAAGAGATCGAAGTACTAACAGGCTCATTGGATCCATTGGGAAGAGGTAATCCCTGGTTGAGATCAGGTGAGAGATAAGAGGGAGAAGTGATCGGAGTGTGCGAGGTCTGAATTTGAATTGATTGAATAACGAGAACGAAGTTCTCACAGGCTCATTCGCGACATAGTGCAGTCCTGCATTGTGATCAGAAGAGAGGGGAGAGGGAGAAGTGAACGAAGTAGGCACGGTCTGAATGACTATGGTTAGATTGACAAAAGAGATCGGAGTACTCACAAGCTCATTGAATGCATTAGGAAGAGGGAATCCCTGGTTGAGATCGGGTGTGAGAGGATTGGGAGAAGTGATCGAAGTGTCCATGGTCTGAATGATTCCGATTTGATTGAATAAAGAGATCGAAGTACTCACAGGCTCCTTGGACAGATTGGGAAGGTTGAGATCAGAAGTGAGATCAACTCCAAGATCTTCCTGGTTGGTCGAGTTGAGATCTTCCTGGATGACAGAGGGGAGGGAGACTCCCGAGGAAGGATCAGATGAGAGAGCGAAGGCTGTTCCGGTGAGAACGAATACTATTCCGATGAGAACGAATACGAGTAGAACGGGAATGGTGAGGTTGCTCATCTGAAATGAACTAATGAGTATCGAATTCCCACCAAACAAAACTTACCATGCTCGTCACACGACGAAAAGAGACCATCTCCAGAGGAGGACAAACTGTACTGAATGAGTGAACGGTTGTGACCTCTTCCCTTCGACTTTCACAACTTTGTTCTTTCTATCTTTCCCCTCTCTTCATTTCGCACACTCCCTTGCTCTGTCTTGGATGATCGGACCCTCTTCGTTTCACGTGATCTCTCGGACACTCCTCAATTCGCATCCTCTCTCGCTCTGACTCACTGGTGAGAGATCAGTAGAAATGGAGAGAGTGACCTATGAACCGGCCATTTCCCATCCGATGTGCCATCCTTTCCCCACTAATTTTCAAGAACAGTCTTCTTCCATTACTTTTTCCTTTGTCTTCCAACTCCCCATTTGTGTTGCATACTCTCTTCACACTGTTTACAACTTTGCGAAGAAGGGCTGTTGGTTGGGAGGAAGGTCTCCCACACAAACGAAGTACAGTAAAACACTTTTCCATGGCAAAGACAACAGCTGATTAGAGTACGCACCCACATCCACACTAAGCCTTCAAATGGCGACAGGCGGCCGTTTCATGGCAAAATAACTAAGGTAAGAGTACTGAATTCATACAAGAAAGTCTTAGTCTCGAGAAGGAAACCGTTCCTAAACGTCAGTTACGAAACAATCCTTTCCCTCCTATGACCTTTCTACACCTACATGTGGTTGTTTCCGTGCAAGAATGACCGCTGAGTCAACGGTTGTGTTGCACGTAGTGGAATAGTGAATCATCATTAGCCAATCTCGACCATATGTTCATCAATGATAGATGGACTATGGGACTGAGAAAGGAAGGAAAGACCAATTCAAACAAAACAGGCCTCATTTTCCTTCATGAATTTCGAGACTGTCATTGCTGACAGAGTACTGACATTCAACCAAGAGAAAGGAGTTTCCTCGAGTTGGGAGTAAACCATTCCAATACGTTACGAAACAGTCCCTTCCTTCCGATCTTCCATCGACTACCGTAATCAATCGTGCCCCGCAAGAAGACTCTCTCCGATTGAGCGATTGCAATGAAGACCTGACAGGCATCAGACGATTGGAGACGGTTCCCCAACTGAGATTCCATTGTTCTTTCCCAAATCGTCGTAACTTTCCCAATTAAAGAGGGACAAAGAAAGTAAAGAGCTGTAGTTCTCTTGTAACTTTGAGCTCAAGTACTATGGGGTATTAACTTAATGTTAAGAGGCTTCTAGAAGGAACTCATCAGTCACCTGACCGAACTTTCTTTTGTCTACTCTGTCTTGAGATGAGACGCATATGAAACCATCCTCCGTAGGAAAGAGACAAGAATCGCATTCAGAGAATCCAAGAGAGTGTGAAGATCGAAGACAGTTCATTGATGACTAACTCGGGTTGTAGAGAAAACGAGTGACAGATGAATCCTTTGTATGTCATCCTCTACTTTCTCCGTTCTCCCGCTCAATTCTTTCTTCCTTTCATCGGGAACCATGCCCACTTTGAGGGAGGAGTCCCTTCTCTCCTCTCTGAGTCATTCCCAGTCTTCTTCTAGTCATCATCTGTACTCTCCCACCTTCTAGATCTACAAGTTTCCCAACAAGGAAGAAAGGAGACTGATCCTTGTGGCAGGACAGGACTTTCGACTCGAAAGAGTAGTTGAAGGATCCCGTCTTACCGCAAGGCGCTCCTCTCATCCACTCTTTCAACTCTCGACTCAGTTCTGTTAGTAGTCTTCCTTACCTCCCGTTCCTTCTCGCCAATCGAACCTTTCCTAATAAGGACCGATTCAATCTTAAGTCATCCGCCAAACCCTTCTCCCTCCGCTAGTCGCTCATCTCTCGTCTCATTCCTTATAGTTGTGCAAGGGAGCAATGAGATCAGTGTGCGATGACGCGCTCTCTGATCATACCTCGTGTCCGCGAGCGGTGGAACATCGAGGAACATAGCGCAGTGGTGAAGGCAGGCGACATGTGATCGGATGGTCACGGGTTCAAATCCCCTAGCCACCATTTGTCTTTTGCTCTCTCCTCAAACACCATTCATCAAAATTTAACGATCCGCGAGCTCGAAATCGGCTCAGAATTTTATTCACAGCTTTTTTTTGAAGAAAATAAGTAATGAGTCCGATTGTCGATGGGCATGCGATAACCCAAGGCTTGCAACGGGATGAAAGGTGAGGAAGATTTGAAGAACAGACACGAGGCTGAAGAGAGAATAATAGCGAGAATATACAGTGAGAGAATCGCCACCGCCCATCCCTTGGCTCTTCTACCCCTGCCGTGTCGTTTGGGTGGGTAGGAAAGGGAAATGAAGAGGAACTGATCGTTGTCTCTCGCCAGAATCTAGCTCTTTGTTTATCGGCAGACTCTCCCCTTCTCCTCCTCAATCTCTTCCAGAAACATCAATCATCCCAACCCGCGGATTCGAACAGATCAATTGTTTGGTGATTCGTCTCATGTGAAATGAAACTCCTCGAAGGGACACGCACAAGAGAAAGGCGAGTTCACTACTCTCCTCCGTTTGATCGTTATCATGGTCACTCTCAGTGAGGAGGCGAGATCACTTCCACCTCTCCACTTCCTCTCTCCCTTTCTCTATCTTTCTCCTTCAAAACACTCCCTCTCCTCATTCAAACGCGCCATGTGTCGTAATGCTGGGCTCCTTCGCTACCTTTCATACTACATTTCTGCCCTAACTCTGCCCATAAACGTATTCAAACTGTTGCGAGTAGCGATCGTTCGCGATTATATCACTCCACCCCCGATCGGAAATGGTTATGCACTTGCAACGGGAGGCAGAGACCGGTCACTCTCCCTCGCTCTCTTCCCCTCCCATCCCGCCAAAACGTCGCTCTGTCTGCCCTCTCTCGTCTTCCCACACTCTCTCACCCCGTGACCCCGAGCGTCTCTCTCTCTCCTCACCCCGGCATCCTTCCCTCCATACACACTCATTCAAATGTGGCTCCCCTTGCCTATTCGGTTAGGGCTTTCTCCGTTGTTTTAGGCATCACTGCTCGCCCAAACCAAATCAATTCCTTTCACAATCGCTTGGGTCACTTGATTCTTCCCTTTTCCTCGGGGGAAATAGTAAAAAAATAGCTTTTCAATGCTAATTCTTGACTTTTCCGTTAATTTCCCTTCGCTTATTTGTTTCTAGCTGTTGCTCGGGGCCACAATTCGCTCTAAAAATTATCCTTGAGGGTGTTTCCGTCCCACATTTAAACTTTGCGCTTTTGTTTGTTCGTGTTTTCTCCCTTTAGCTCCGGAAAAACTATCCTTTTCCTTGATTTTCTTTCTATTTTTCCTTATTTCTTAATGCCTTCTCACTTGGAAGTCACTCTGATTTGTCCTTCTCTTCGCTCCTCATTGCTGTTCGATCTTTTTTGTGATATTTATGAACTTCCTCCGATCAATCGCCTTTCATTTACCTTATTTGACCCACAAGCTGCATCAGGGGTCCGCGCATCGCTCTGTCAAGCAAGAGTCAAGCTGCTTTTTATCTATATTTCGAACGTTGTGCTCTTTTCTCAGTGATTTCACTATGACTTGCTTGTCAATCGATCAAATCAATAAATCGCGCCCTTCTCCTCGTTTCTCCAGGTCTTTTTTTCGCACTGATCGGCTCTTCTCTTCCCTTTTTCGGGGCTATTCAGTCTTTTGCGATGCTATTACTCACTAGCGCGCATGCTACTTTCTCGAGCTATTCAAAACGTGGGCCCTTTTCTTCCTTCCACCTTCTCGGGTTCTTTGCCATTAAAGTGCTATGAATTGCATCTCCCTTCTTCTCTCCTATCCTTACTGGGTTGACTTAGGATTATGTCCCTTCACAAATCGGCATATCAAGAAAAGGTCAAAGATCACCTTGGAGAAGAATGTGGAAAACTCTTCCTCCTCCCTCTCTCCTCCTTCTCGTTCCTTCTTTTTTTCCTCCTCTTCAAGGATTGACTTAGGGTTCTGTCTCTTCACTAATCAGCAAATCAATAAAAGATCAAAGATCACCTGGGAGATCCTGGGAGAAGAATGCGAATTACTCTTCCTCTTCTTTCCTCTTTCATCCCCGTTATACCAAGTAGAGATCAACCTCAGCCTTTGATAATTAGCCCCGTTATCCTCTTCTCCGTTCTCCTCTTTATTTCCCTCCTGTTACGACATTTCCCTCCGCACTTTCTTCTTCTTCTTCTTCTTCTTCTTTTTCACACTTCCGTTCAATTCACGTGCTGATGTGCGCTCAATCAACATTCTCATCCCTGGCGTAAGAGATTTTCACTATCTCAACTCTCGATAGCTCAATTAGCAGCTCTCGTCGCTCCTTCCCGAATTCTCGACCCAATCCCCTGTCTCCTCTCCTCAGACTGATCCACGGCCATTCCTTCGCATGTGATTGTCTCTTACTCCCCCTTCCTCCCCTATTCACGTCCGTCTTACTTTCCTCTTACTCCTCCTCCTTCCGTTCGATTCCCAATCGGAACCGGGGACAATCATAGGCACCCATCCCGTGAACTCTGTTATGAATCCATGAATTTGTGTTGAGAAGATCCCGTCTGTCCCAACTTTTGATTCTTGATAGCTCAATTAGCCCCTCCCTTCGCTCCGTCTCGAGTTCTAGCAGGAATCCCCTCCCTTTCTCATCTGACTGATCCATGGCCATTCCTTCGCATTCGAATGCCGCCCTCTTGCTCGTTCCTACCCTATTTTCCTCTCTCTTACTCTCCTCTAACTCCTCCTTTCTTCCTTTCTATTGTCTCAATTCGTGGTGAGAACCTCTCTTCCGTCTCTCTACTTTGGCCTCTTGACAGCTCAATTTGAACTCCTCCTCCCCATTCTCAGGTTCTCGCCCCCATGTCCTCTCCCTCAGTATGATCTATCCCTCCTGTCCATTCCTCCACCTGAGACCGACCCCTCCCGTCTCACTCCTTCCTTCCACCCTTACTCGCCTCCTCTTACTTCTGTCTCACCTCTCCTTCCATCCTTTCGATTCTCGATCAGATTCGGGCTCAACGAACATACCCATTCCTGGAGTTCTCACCATTTCTGATGAGAACCTCCCCTCTGTCTCTATTTCCTCTCGACAGCTCAATTTGGCTCTCTCCTCGTTTCCGTCTACTCGTCCCAATGCCCCTCCACTCTCTCAGCCTGATCTATCCCTCTGTCCGTTTCCCCCACCTGTGAATGTACCCTCCCGTCTCACTCCTCTCTCGTATTCCCTCTTTCATCTCCTTCCTTCTTCCTTCCTTTCGATTCCCGATTCCCTCCTATCCACATCTCCGCTTCTCGTCGTTCATTGCTCGTTCATGCGCGCTTGTCGAATTCGCATCTTCAAGTTCTCTTTTAGGTTTCCCGATGACCACCGTATTCGGATATCTGGAGAAGTTCTTCGTCGGAGCCTGGAACGTGGGTTCATGCTTTCCAATCCTTGAGTAGTCTGAGTAGCATGGTCCCGATTATGAATGGTTTCGTTGCAGAAAGTCGTCCGAAAGCGACCACTCCAGCTGTGGTATGGCGAAGAGAATGCCGACCCGAACGATCAGGCGAATCGGTAAAGATCTAATTCTGTTCCTCTCCTTTTTTTAAACTGCATTGATCACTCTACACTCTTTTCGTCCTTAACATCTTTTCACGAAACAATCCAGGCCGCTCCGCTCATAGAATGGTTTCAGGCCGGAGAAGAAGAAGAAGAAGAAGGAGAAGAAGAAGAATCTTAAGGAGCAGCAGAGATCGAGCAACCAGGCTGCCAACACTGCAGCCAAGGACAATCGTCGGGTATGGATCACCTTTGATTTCTCCTCCATCTCTTCTCTGTCTCTTGATTTCTCCTCCATCTCTTCTCTGTCTCTACCCTCTCTATCTGCTTCTCGATTAGTTCTTGGTCAACTTGAGACCTCACTCGCTTTCTCCTTCTGTTTCTCTGGCTTCTCTCCTCTGCTATTTTGTCTTGCTGTCCTGAACTTTGGTCGTATTAAAAACTTTTTTGTCATGACTTAGACTAAAAGAACTATTTTCCCTCTACTCGCATATCGCTACATCCAAGAAGGAATTTCGTGCAGATAGGCCCTAGCCGCGATCACTCTTAATATTTGTTTTCCTTCTCGTTCCTCATGATCTCGCGCTTAATCCATCTATCCATCCAATCGTCATATTCTCATGTACGCTCCATCTGTCGAGCCTCTCTCTCAACCTCTGCCAGGGGCGAAATGCAAAGAGGCTATCTAACCTATTTGGCTCGGGATTAGAGTGGAGAAACGACGAGAGAACATGATAGTAGAAAACCTTGCGCCTCAGGCCATAGTGCGAAAGATGGATACGATATTACCCTTTAAGGATACGGTATGATGATAGAAGGGTACGGTAGGGACTCTAGAGGAACGGTATGTTAATTGGGTACAGCAGGATCAAATGGGATTACAGTAGTATCCTAGACGAGTACGGTATGATCCTAGGTGGATACGGTATGATGATAGAAGGGTACGGTAGGAATTCGATTAAGCACGGGTACGTTATCATCCTAGACGGATACGGTATGATGATAGAAGGTTACGGTAGGGAGTCTAGAGGAACGGTAGGTTAATGGGGTACAGCAGGATCAAAGGGGATTACAGTAGTATCCTAGACGAGTACGGTATGATCCTAGGTGGATACGGTATGATGATAGAAGGGTACGGAAGGGATTCGATTAAGCACAGTAGATTAATGGTACATCAAGATCACAGGGGATTACCGTAGGATCCTAGACGGGTACGGTATCATCCTGGACGGATATGTTATGATGATAGAAGTGTACGGCAGGGATTCGATTAGGTATGGTAGGTTAATGGGGTACATCAAGATCACATGGGAATACAGTAGGATCCTAGACGAGTACGGTATCATCCTAGACGGATACGGTATGATAATAGAAGGTTACGGTAGGGATTCGATTAAGCACATTAGATTAATGGTACATCAAGATCACAGGGGATTACCGTAGGATCCTAGACGGGTACGGTATCATCCTGGACGGATATGTTATGATGATAGAAGTGTACGGTAGGGATTCGATTAGGTATGGTAGGTTAATGGGGATACATCAGGATCACATGGGATTACAGTAGGATCCTAGACGAGTACGGTATGGTCCTAGACGGATACGGTATGATTAAAGAAGGGTACGATAAGGAACCCAGGGGGGACAGAAGGATCACAGAGGAGAACGGTAGGATAATCGAGGGGTACTCTATTATGCTAGAGCTCTGAACATTCTAAACACGTGTTTGGAAATCCATTCATAATCGTCCTGCACATTAGAGCGTTCTGCATTGCTCCTCTCTGACTGCCAGAATGGTGTGACCGGTAAAGGGTTTGAATAGAATGCGATAGGTGGTGGGTTCGATCCCACTTAGCGCTTACTTTTTTGCTGACATCCTCGATCATTTCGAATATAACGTCCGCATTATGAAAGTCTTTTGAGGAGTTCCCTAGGGAGAAATCGAATCGACGTATTCCATTTTCAGTTTATCTTCTCCTTCACTGCCCCCTTCTCCTTATTCACTACAGCCCCGAGTGCTGCTAATGCGACTGATAAGGAGACGGCAAGTGTCAGAGAATTTTCGAGTCTGATACTACCCTAGGAGAGTATAGGAGAGCTTTTCCTCTCATGTGACTATTCTAAGGCCTCGGTCGTAGATAAATTAGCATTCAACCTTTTCCCATTGAAGGAGCTCAAGTGGCCCGAAGTGAACCGGAAACAAGATGAGATTGCCACGCCCGCGTTCCTCGATGAGCTTCGCCTGAAGGTTACCCAGGAGAAGATGACCTTCAACGAATACTTCTCTGCCTTTGAGAAGGTTGCCCATGACCTTCTCAAAGAGGTCAGTTTTCGCCTTGTTTGTGTTTCGTTGCTAATGATTCGTCCAGTTTCCAATGAAAAACATTGCAGCTGGCCAAGGACGAGGAGATCAAGCTGACTCCAGCGAACACCAGAAAGCTCTTCTGGTGGAGTGAGCTGGCGAGGGAGGAGCGCTCCGACAGGAGCCACTCCTCTGTAAGTGCCTAATCCTCTCCTTTAAGACATTGAACTTAATGAATCAATAAAATCTCGCAACCTAATCTCCAATGTTCAGCTCGCCTGCGCCACTGCCTGGAAGGGCAAGAAGCTCACGAAGGGACAGGCCGCCTCCGCCTTCAGATTCGTCAAACTGGGGGCGCTCTGTGAGAAGTGCCACAATCCCTTCCGCCTCGACCCCGCGACCCTCGCCAGAGTGGTGTGTTCACTATCGCTTTTTCTGTTTGCATTAGACAATCTTTCCGTCAATCAGCACTGCCATGGAGAACTTTTCCAATCGCATCATTCAAAAGATCTTGTCCAGGCCCCCAACTGCACATGCCAGCGGACGCCCGACGAACCCCTGTTCAAGATCCCATCGAACGTCTCCGTTCCCAAGGGACGCACGGAGGCCGAGGTCAAGGCCGAGAAATGGAACGAGGAGGTATGTAAACGCACCACTGAACTCCTTCTTTGCGTCATGAATAGGCATGCCAGTATGAAGAACAGCTCTCCTCATTTCACACACTCTCTCGCCTGCCTGATCGGTTAGGGAGTGTGGAAAATGAGGAGAGACATTCTTCATTCTGCCATCCTTAATCATGAATAACAGCAATGGATCTCGATTTTTGCAGAAGGACAAGTGGGATGCCCAGCTGAAGGCGGACATGAAGGAGTACCTGGTCCGCCAGCTCGGAATGAAGAAGTTCATCGAGGACTACGAGTGCTGGGAGACTCCTCTCTCGGCCAGAACCGATCCGGTACTGCCTACTATCAGTTCAAGAACCACTAATTTGGCTTCTTTCGCATCTGTTTCTTCTCTGAGAATAATTCAGAGTCTTAATTTCAGTTCGGACAAATGGCTCATCGGAGACAGGAGGAGCTGCACGAGCTGAGGAGGAGCAACAACAAGGTGCCGGCCTTCATCTTCTGCTGGGCCACGATCACGAAGCACTTCCCCGCCGACAAGTTCCCCCTCCCCAGGGAATGGATTCTCGATGGCGATGTCGAGCTTTCGGCTGGCGCCAAGCAAATCGTCGACGAGGGCCTGAAGAAATGGAGCCTCAAGAAAATCGAGTGAGTTCCTTTTTTCGCTTTTCCACTTATTTTTTTTTAAAAACGTCATTTTTCATGGCTGATTCGCTGAATTGAAGGTGTGCCTGCGCCAAGGGGGACTGTGCTTCGGGAGGCAAATGCTGCAACACGCAGTCGGGCGCAAAGTGGGACATCACCCCCAGCGGACTGCTGAAGCACAGGAGCGGACTCTTTCCCTTGGGAACGGTGAGCTACTGACTGATTGACTAGGATCACCTTGTGATTGCCAGTGGAGATGTGTTGAACAAATCAAGGACGAGGATAGAGGAGTACTGAGGGATCCGAAAGGGTACGGCAGGGAGCCTAGAGGCATTGTTATTGCCACCTCATCTTGTGATTGCCAGTGGCATCCGTGCTGACCGGCAATCATTGCAGGTTCCCGACTCGATCCGTCAGCCCATCGAGACTGGTCCGATCGAGGCAGCGGTGTGTGGCCCCGCCTGCAAGTGCAGTCCGGAGACGTGCCCGAGGAGATTCGCCGAGGTGAGAAATGCTTCGATTGAGACGAAATCACGGGCAGCCAAATTTCGTAGATTGTTGTGAGTTAGAAGCACTAATCCAATCCATTTCAGCGTGGGTCGTCAAAAATGAAGATCATTTTTATGACGCCCACGCACGGATGGTCCCTCAGGACTGCCGAGAACCGCATCAGGGGCGAGTACCTGCTCAGCTTCTCTGGACTGGTAAGTGCTTTCCGGTCTTAACTTTCTAATCTAAATTTTTATAAGATAAAATATTTATAAATATAAATAGATAATCAAAAATTGCAGGTCGCAACGATGCCCGAGATGAAGAGAGACAAGGAGAACCAGGAAATGGTCATGGACATTGCTCGGCCGGGCAAGAACACGCCGGACTCGGAGCAGCTCACGCTCTGCAGCGACGCAAGAGTGAGTACGCTTTCATATTTTTGATTTCCCGTTTTTTTCGCTTATGTTAATTCAAGCCATTGCAGTCGAATGAGTTCAGAACAGTGAACCACTCTTGCTGCCCCAATGCCCTCATCCTGACCACCTACAGCAAGAAATGGGGTGAGTATCAAGTTTTTTAGTCATTCAGATTTTTGACCTTTGCTGATCTTTGATCTTTCCTGATCTTTGATCTTTCAGGCTGCATGGTGACCGGACTCTCTCTCTTCGCTCGACGTGATCTCCTCGCCTTCGAGGAGATCACGTTCGATTACTATCTACCCGGGCAGAGGTTCCGCTTCGAGTGCAAGTGCGGAACCTACGCGTGCAGAGGGATCAAGGGAGACACGGAATGAGATCCCGTCCCATCTCCCGCCAACTAGGTATCAGAGTTCGAAATACGGATCACCAATTTATTTTACATACAATTTTGTCTCTTTCGCCTATCCGTATTTCGAGCTCTATGATATCCGTCGGATGAGAACCACCCATAGAACCACATATTTTTTTATTTTGTAACACTTTTATTTTGTTTTTCCCATAGGTTCTCATCCGACGGTGATCATCCGACCTAGTTCCCTTCATTCCGTCGTTCCCACTCCCTTTCCTCTGCACTGCAACCCCATTTCTTGTCCGTTTCCGTGTATTTTGTCGTAGGTAGTCAGGATGAGGGTATTGGGGCAGAAGGAGTGGTTTACCGTTCGAATTCGTTCCATTGCACTGTCCACTCCTTCCGTAACTCCTCCATCTCGATCCTCCTCCTGTTGTCTCGATTCGAATGTTGAGTGTCCAAGTGACTATTGATTCCATTCGTTCCCACATCAACATGTCGATCAGTTCCAATGTCCGTCTCGATTCAAGTGTTCGATGATGCTTCTAGTGTTGTATTCAAATTCGATTGTTGAGGAACGTTCAAGGTGATAGTAATAACTCCATTCGTACCCACATCAATGTTCGTCAATCACTATCATTTCGTGAATTTATCTCGATTGTCATCACGATTTTAAGTGATCCTCATCTTCCTCCACCTGTTGTCTCCACCAGTGTCGATCAGAATCCCTTCCGTGTATGTATCGATGTCTCACAATCGATGGTATTGTTAAGATGTTGTCTTGTTCTGATGAGCGAATGAGCTGCCGATCCTTGTCGTTTGTTCTTCTAGTGTTGTATTGTGTCCTACTCCTACTGATCCATTTCGAGACACATTACAGGAATTGGCTCCTATTCTTTGTATTATTTGCAGTTCTTGTTCGTGTTTTGTATCTAAGTAAGACCCAATGCCTACTTTATCAGTTCTTCACCAATCTGTGCATTGTTCAATTGTCGAGACCCTTCTAATACAGTATGTCTCGATCAGTACCATTTCCTCATAGTTGGTGATATGATTTCAACTATGTTCTTCTGATGAATATGTGACACATCGCCCTTTGTCTATTCTTAGTGATTACATTACCATAACTATTTGCTCATTATTACTTGCCCAGGCCATTGTCCCTTCACGTTTTTGTCTAAGTGGAGTGATTTCAGCTTATAACTTGTAAACAGGAACAATGTCCAGTATCATTTACAATTTTTTTATCATTGCCTGACTTTCAGTTTGTATTTGCATGATATCGCTCTTGTGTTTCTCAGGACAATATTCCTAATTGTTCTCAGTGTTAATGTTCTCTGCCTATGTAAATACTTTATGATCTCTGATTATGTGAATAAATAATGAGTACAATACCTTCAAATTGCAATGATGCGGTTTCCAACCATTTAAATTATCTTCAATCTACCAGAACTAGGATCTCCTGATCTCTTTGATCACAATACAGCGTCTCAGTAATCGCATTTTACGATACCGGAACATTAAAGGGTTCATTTTCTCTAGCAGTGCGTATGTCATCGTGCCTGATAGTGTCATCTCTGTTATGTTCTGTGTGATTCACTCTAGTCATAGCCGAGCAGGCTCAGGATATATACATGATCATTGCAAGACTGCAAAGTCATTGGCTTGGACCGGGATTCGAGCCCGGGGCTCCGGGTTCCAATCCTGGGCCGTGCCAATACATTAGCTGTCCTCCAACTCGTCCACTTTCTGTCCAGAGCGCATTGCGAAGGTCATTGCAGAGACATGGGCAACAAGCTGGTGGCTCCCGAGGCTACAGCGACTCTGGACGGTATTCCGGACGTGCCCTTCAACCAGATTTGCAGCTATCTTGGAAATGATCTACTCAATCTCAGAAGGGTGAGAAACGTGCTTTAATCAGCATAGCGTTGTACACCTCTTCCTCTTAATTTCAGGCTGGAATGGCTATTCGGACAAGAGTCGACAATTTCGCACGAGACGTTCGGTACCGTCCAAAAATCGAGAAGGTGTCATTTCGGCGTCATCAGACCACACGCAAGCGCCATGTACCCGGTCGGTGGACGATGAAGGTTCGATTTTGCATTAAAAAATATTCTCCATAAATATTAATTACAGACGTTCGATACGCAGCATTATGAAGTCTTGATTAAAGTGAATGTGAAGAATGGAAATGTCCACTAGTTGCCACTCATGCAAATCGGAGGAAAGATCGATCAGGACAATGACGGGAATGGGGTAAGTATGGAATAATTGATGAACCTAGATTAAGAGGATCGAGAAGTTTTACCTGAGTTGAGGATGTGGTAGGGGATAGTCTGAACCGTGAAGTGGAGAAGTTCTAGTGATATTGCACTTGTGTTTCAGCTGCGAACCTACAAGGTTCCACTGATCGAGCGTAATTGTGATATCCTGCAAGAAGTTCTCAAAGCTCCGATTGCTCTCGTGTACATGGACTGGTTTGCAAGGGAATTCGAGGGAATGTGGAGAATCATTTCTAACGTTTCGAAAATTCATGAACTCGATCTACAGATGGGATGCACACTCAATCAGCGAAGAGCGTGAGTCACTTCGATCAGAGTTTTCGTTAGGTACTTGTGTGTGAGTTCTCTGGAAGAACAATGGTGCATAACTCAATCTAGAAATGGCATTGCCCTAAGCGTGAGGGTCGGCGTTGGATGGTTGACTCCACCAGTACCGCTAGTTATTAGAGAACCGCCAATATCCAAAACATCCCCCTCCCGCAGGACACAAGCGCCTTAAGTACGGGGATACCTTAACCTTTACCTTTATCGTTCGAGCTTGTTTGCAAACCATTATAACATTTGCAGGGACGCCTTGCTCTCGTTCGTGAGACCTCTCCGAGTTTTCTCTGTCACTATAACGCATCTGAACTGGCAATTCAATGATCAGCGTGAGGTCACCCTTTCAATGTTTCCTTACAAAGCCAGCCTTCAGAAGCGTTCCTACTTGCACTGGCCAATTGCTCGACTAGTCTTCACATCGTGGCCTTCCTAGGATCGCCCCTGACCGATCTTCTCCACCTCGGAAGACAAGATACACCTTCACTGATTCCACAGATTCTCCAGCAGAAATGCAG
>LS512951.1:363173-384675 GCA_900490845.1 Pristionchus japonicus | reverse complement strand
CGCATCTGAACTGGCATTTCAATGATCAGCGTGAGGTCACCCTTTCAATGTTTCCTTACAAAGCCAGCCTTCAGAAGCGTTCCTACTTGCACTGGCCAATTGCTCGACTAGTCTTCACATCGTGGCCTTCCTAGGATCGCCCCTGACCGATCTTCTCCACCTCGGAAGACAAGATACACCTTCACTGATTCCACAGATTTTCCAGCAGAAATGCAGTATTCTCAAGATTCATGATGGTCATTTCGAACAGGAGTTTTTTATCCAGTGCTTGAAGGTACGGTAGTTGATCCCATCTTTCAAATCGATAACTTGTAGGAAACGATCTGTTCGAATCTTGTTGTTGCACTGCATCTACTCGTGGAATCGAGTGACGAGAACGAGCCGATTCGCAATCTAACCATCGAGGATCTGACTGCCTCCACTCCTCTCCGACACGAGCTCGTCTTTCACGAAGGAGAAGAGGACGAAATCCATTTGAATCATCTGGAATTCGATCAGGCCCAGTTCCATCTTTGAGAGATATAAATCTGACGTGTGCATAAAATTTCTCGATCATTATTATTCAAACACGTTTTTCCTTCAAAAAAGTGCGAAAACAGTGACCGAGAAAATTTCGCACTTTCTGGATTGCAATCTAGATTCCAGAGCGTAATTGATGAGTTTTTTTCGTTAGTTCGCAACATGTCTTACTCATTCAGCCTTATCATAGTACTTATTTGTTTAGTGCTTCCGAATTCTTGATAAATGTGCTTCAAACAACAGGGAAAGCGTTAACGTAGTAGTATGAATTAACGACAAAAAAATAGCACTGGCTTGGTTTTGTATTTAATCTCATTTCACTCCAGACATATCCGGGTGCAAACTTTTTTAATTACTTCTTAAACAACTGATATAATAGTCATGGAATATTGCAACTGCACCTGGCTGTCTTTGTTCCCTTGAGGCAACTTTAGGGAGAGAATTGGAGTCATCGTGGTCGAAGAGTCAACAGGACAAGAGATGGAACGTTCTTACTTTTATCATTGATGATTGTGTACAACAAGACACGAGGGAGAAGATGGCGAAGCGGTTGATTTGGGGATCCCTTGTGGAACGATGTGCGACCTGTGTTTAGGCGAAGGCTTTATCCGCGCGTCACTCCGAAGAGTGAAGGGACAGGTTTGGAGGGGAGGGACAACTGGTGGAAGGGGGAAGAGGGGTATTCATGGAGGATTTCCGTATGCGAAGCCGACCGCAATACTGTTGACATGGTAGCGAGAGGGAAGAGGGTCAAAAGGGGGATTAGGGAATTAGGTATTTTACGGCGTCTTCATCATGAAAAAAAACAGTGACCGAGAAAATTTCGCACTTTCTGGATTTCAATCTAGATTCCAGAGCGTAATTGATGAGTTTTTTTTCGTTAGTTCGCAACATGTCTTACTCATTCAGCCTTATCATAGTACTTATTTGTTTAGTGCTTCCGAATTCTTGATAAATGTGCTTCAAACAACAGGGAAAGCGTTAACGTAGTAGTATGAATTAACGACAAAAAAATAGCACTGGCTTGGTTTTGTATTTAATCTCATTTCAATCCAGACATATCCGGGTGCAAACTTTTTTAAAATTACTTCTTAAACAACTGATATAATTCTCATGGAATATTGCAACTGCACCTGGCTGTCTGTGTTCCCTTGAGGCAACTTTAGGGAGAGAATTGGAGCCATCATGGTCAAAGAGTCAACAGGCCAAGGGATGGAACGTTCTTACTTTCATCATCTTAATTTTATTTTTGTGAACAACAAGAAACAAGGGAGAAGATGGCGAATTGGTTGAGGTGGAGACCCCTTGTGGAACGATATGCGACGTGGGTTTAGACGAAGGCTCTTTCCGCGCGCCACTCCGAAGAGTGAACGTGCCAGGGACATGACAGGTTTGGAGGGGAGGGACAACTGGGGGAAGGTGGAGGAGAGGGGTATTTAAAGGAGATCTTCGTATGCAAAGCCGAACGCATCACTGTTGACAAGGAAGCGCGGGGGGAAGAGGGTCAAACGAGGGATTAGGGTATTAGGTATTTTACGGCGTCTTTTTAGGAGAATGATGATAGACTTGAAGGTACATTAACTATGTTTTGCATTCAGTCGCACTTAGTCCTTTGAGGATTTAAGTTGACCATCGAGCTGTCAAAATCCTCTGTGAACGAATAAGATCACTAATCAGGACTCCTGAACGGCGCTTTTTTGACGGTAGGTCACTAGAGACGTTGGTAATTTAACCTGTATACTACTGTTGGAGTGTACCGAGTGCTTGTTCCGAGGAGTAGTGTACTTGCTGAGAACTTATCCGATGGAGCTGTCAGGATGGCTTCAGTACACGTTGTGGATGTCATTCTCAGAAAACCCGGAACTATCTCTTGTGAAAGCGCCGTGCAACAACCGGATGCAATTCCTTATTTCCTTTTGAACTGATTGTCAATAATGCGCCTTATTCACACACGACAAAAGAAATTCGTCAATAAAAAGGCGACCAATCCAAACCAGGTAACGATGTTGTTGAAGTTCTTGCTTCTTTTCACTCTGCTTTACGCAGTTTCGTCGGATCGACTGAGATTCCACCTTGAGAATCTCCTGGACAGAAATGTCTCTGCTTGTGATGACTTCTACCATCATGTTTGCTCCCAAAAAGTAGACCCTAAGGAGTTCTTCTTATATCGAGCATCATCAATTTTTGACGAAGCAATCAATCGAACGCACTCCGACGCGATCAAAAGCAGCCCGATTGAGGTAAGAACCTGTTTGGAGATAAATACTCGTTTTTCAGTACGATATGCAACTCACGAAAAACGACACTATCGCCTTTGAAAACAACAATTATACAGCACTCGTTAGAGCAAGGCAAGTATTCCTAATTCAACTCTAAATAGATTATATTCGAGATGCAAGGATAACTTGGATTGCTATACTGCTGAGTTAAAGTTCTACGCAACCCAGATGATCGTTCTAGACGTGAGAGTTTCTCTCATACTACAAAGATTATGCCATTTAGATATCGTTCCAACCAGAATTCGATGAGGATGATGATGATGCACCTTCTGAGCAGAGGATTGAAATAGTGATTAGAGAAAACCTAAAAATAATCCAAAGTCTCGTCGAATACATTGACACTTTCTCCAAATTAGAAGAATCAATGCTAAAAGTACGCTATTTATCAATTCGAATCTAATGAGCATTGCTAGGATGCCATTCAATTCCACACTGTTATTCACGGTCGAATGCGAATTATTGAATTCATGAAAACAAACAAGACGTATGGTGATATGCACGAGGTCAAGGAGATCGCCAAGATATTGAAAAGCAAGATGATCAAAAACATAGAGGTATTAAATTTTCCAATATCTTAATGGTTCTTGTTTGATTTCAGAGTACTGCATGGCTTCGAGGTGACGAGATTAGCAATTTTATTCGCGAAAAGATCAAGGAACGAATTGCTAGCATTGAAGTCTTCCATGATTTCGACGAAAACGACAAAAATATTACAATAATGCAGAAACTAAATCGTGATTTGAATGATGCTTACTTCTCCGTTAAAAGGTTCGATAGACTTTTTTATAGGATAAAAATTTCAAATTGCAGTGACACTGGTCTCCGACGTCTAGATGTTTTGTTAAGATTGAACTATGCTTACGCAAATATTTTAAGGGAAAGTTCTGAAGAGGTATCGTCTGTAAATTTTTGATGAAATGCAGATGAATTACGTAGATTCAAAGCTTCATCAAACGAATAAATCGAAACTTTGAACTGAATGCTTTCTTCGAAGATGAGACAAAGACTGTGAATATGCTTGCTCCATTTATGAATCGAAACGCTTTCCATTCGGACATTTTGAAAGAGGTTCAGCTATTTTCGACTCCATAATATACAGATATTTTACCAGCCAATCATCACGTACTTCTTTCTTGGTCACGAACTCTACCATTCACTCTTCTCTCCTGGAATACCAGTGTTGCTGGAACTGTTCAGTAGCAGAACCAAATGTATAACTGATCACTACTCAAAGTCGTGCTCGAAATACGCAATGGTACAACGAAAATAGAGTACAATGATTGTCCAAATTCCCAGGGCGCCTGTGCAAGCGGCAAGCAAACACTCACTGAAGACGGACCGGACTTGGAATCTTTGCGAATCTTGCACTCTTTTCTCCGAGATAACTACAGCCCTGATAAGCTGGTAAAATCAGTGATATTTGAATGGCCTCGATACAATCTTGCTTTATCATAATAATGTTACAGAACGCAAACATCGAAGGTCTAGAAACGACTCTGGAACAGGCATTTTTCTACTATTTCGCGAGTGGTTGGTGTGCCGAAGATGTAAGTAAAAGATTTATTTGATGAATTATATCGTGTCTCTTGAGGAAAAACGATCAGAAGAAAAAGCAAAAGACGAACACTCAGCACTTAACATAAGAGTCAATGCAGCTCTGTCACTTATGCCCGAGTTTACAAGAACTTTTGGCTGCCAGAAAGGCGAAGCAATGTTTGTGGAAGAGAAGGACTCGTGTTATGTGTTCGGACCCAACTCTTGAGAATCGATTTCCTGAAACCAGTTTTTTTGCCATAATTGTGATAAAGGTACATAATATATTTTGTATGACCCATACATAGAACGTGCTGTTCATGCTATATTTCTCATCAACAATATTATTCCAACAATATTATATCAATAATTATTTTCAATTCAGTTCCCATTTAATTCAGTTGAACGAGCGCAACTGCAACAAATACAGATGTAATTTATAGCTTCCGGTTTTTTGTGATCGCAAAATGGATTCAGAGAAAGCATACAATATGAGTCAAGAAATGAAGGATGATGTTATATTCACGCACGGGCGCTCTAATAGCTTCCTATCCGAATTACATACATTTTGTTGAAGAACTAAACAGGATGCCGTAATATAGACAAGATCATATGTCAGCAACTATACTGGATGTATGAAACCCTTCTTATTCCGCTAACCGCACAACAACTTTTCAATGCACAAGCTAAGGATATAACATTTGGATAATCCGGGAGAATGAAATGTGAAAAATAAAGCGATACCGGAACTAGCGTCTGCGGCAAAACCGGATACATTCATTTGTTTCATTCATTCGAATTTCTCCGTTTCAATAGCGTGCGTTAATCAGTCAAAACGAAAGAAAAAAGTGCTTAAAAAGGATGTAGGAATCGAGGAAAGTAAGAATGGCTTCGAAATTTCTTCTCATTCTCGCTCTACTTGGTTCAGTCTCTTCTGATCGACTGAGATTCCATCTCGAGAATCTAGTGGACAGAAATGTCTCTGCTTGTGATGATTTCTACCATCATGTTTGTTCTCAACAAGTCGACCCTAAGGAGTTTTACTTCTATCGAGCATCATCAATCTTCAAAGAGGCGGTCGACAGACTTCATCCAGAAACTATCAAGAACAGCCCGATTGAGGTAAGAAACGCTACAAGTCATTGGTTCAGTCTTTGCAGTACGATTTGCAACTCACAAAAGATGATGTTATCAATTTTGAAGATAACAACTATGAGCAGCTTGTGAAAGCGAGGTAAAAAAACCATCAAGAAATTAAATATGTGATATTCGTAGGTGCAAGAGCGACCCACAATGCTACCTTGATGAAGTTAGATACTTTGCAACCCATATCAAATCACTGAACGTGAGAGTAGCCTTCGTACAATGAAAGCATAAGGCTTTTAGATGTCGTTCCAATCATCCATATTCAATAATATTAATGCAACCGGTTCTATTAACGAAGAGAAGGTGGTTGCTGGATTATTGGAAATGATAAAAAGTATCGCGGAATTCGTTAACACTCCCAGTAAAGAATTAAATCGATCGCTCCTAACGGTACGTTAATGAAAGTTTTATAAAAAAATTCAAGTGCGGTTCTAGATGGCTGGAAAATTTCACTCTGCAATTCATAGTCGAATTGATATGATTGAACTTATGAAGGCAAACAGTACGTATGGAGAATTCCACGAAATCAAGGAGATCGCCGAAATTTTGAAAAACAAGATGATCAATAATATCAATGTACTCAATGTTTGAGAGTTTTCTCCATCTTATTTACTTACAGACAACGCAATGGCTCTCAGGGGATGAGATTAGTGATTTCATTCGTCTGAAAATAAGAGAACGAATTGCGAGTATCGAAGTATTTCATGATTTCGACGAGACTGATAGAAACTTTACGATTGTAAAAAAACTAAATCGTGATTTGAATGCTTTGTATTTTTCAGTGAAAAGGTTGGACTGGAATAAAGGTGAGTACAACAACCTAAATTGTTTCAGGGATACTGGAATTCATCGACTAGACGTTTTGCTAAGATTAAACTACGCTTTCGTGAAGCTTTATGAAGAAAACTCTCCAGAGGTGCGCACAACAATCGTTCTTATAATTCTGGTTTACGTTGTAGATGCAAATCTTCATTCACCGAATATCTCAAAATTTCAACATCAACGCGTTTTTCGATAATAAATTCAAAACAGTGACTGTGCTTGCGCCGTTTATGCACCGAAATGCATTCGAATCGGATATTTTGAAAGAGGTTTGGCCATTTTCAGCTATATGAATAAGTCGAAAATTTCCCAGCCATTCATCACATACTTCGTTCTTGGTCACGAACTCTATCATTCACTCTTTTCTCCTGCATCACCAACCTTACTCAAACTCTTCGAAAGCAAGACCAATTGCATCACTGATCACTACTCAAAATCGTGCTCGAAATACGCAATGGTATGCATATCCAACCAGAAGATTTCAATGATTGTCTAGTTTTCCAGGGCGCCTGTGGAAGCGGCAAGAAAACAATCACTGAAGACGGACCTGATTTAGAGTCCTTCCGCGCACTGCACTCACTTTTGCTGGAAAAATACAGTAGAGAGCAGCTGGTTAGCATTATTTTCATCTTATTTTCTCAAAACATATGTTGCAGAACACAAAAATCGAAGGTCTAGAAACGACTCTGGAACAGGCTTTTTTCTACTATGTTTCAAGCGGGTTTTGCGCGAAAGACGTAAGGAATGCGTGCAAACTCACATTAATCATCCTGTTTCACTTTCTAGGAGAAACGGTCTGAAGAAAAAGCAAAGGAAGATCGACACTCGGCATTTAACATAAGAGTCAATGCCGTTCTGTCCCTCATGCCCGAGTTCTCGAGTGCATTCAAATGCAAGAATGGCGACGCGATGTATGTTGAAGAGGAGGACTCGTGTTACGTGTTCGGACCCAAGTCGTGACAAGTCGTGAATCCTCTTGTTCACAATCCATAAATACATCATCATCGTATCAATACTGTGTGTGGCTACAACTATTTTCAACTGAAATTTATAACTAACCATGAATCTTCTGGAGGATAAGATTTATACCGACAGATTATTTATACTCTTAGCCGCCACTAGGATTGTCGCAATCAAATTTTGCTATCCTATGGGAACAAATGCCTTACAAATTCGAGAAGATCCTACGAACAGTTTCCACCCGATCATTCTCCAGCAAGCTCATGACTTTTTTTAAATTTTAAGGGATATAAATCGAATGTTGCAGTTGTCATGTACGTTTTACTTTTTAAGCACGCGTCACAATGGAGGCAAGTTATTGTTTTCAGGCAAATAGCTGACTCGAGAACCTAGTTCAGAGCTCGTTAGCGCGTGGCTACGACTGTTTTCTGCTGAAATTGATATTAATAACTAACCACGACTCTTCTCAAGACGACCGAGATGAGATTAATACTACGAGGGGAATGAAGCTCATTTATTATCTCACTCCTGTTATCTCAAGGAATAAAAAGAAATGAGAGTATCCCATTTCTGTCTGACGGGATAACGTTGCAGTTTGCAGCAATTTTTGCTTTCTTATTGGAGTCACAGCCATCATTGTGAAAATTTTTAGTTGAAGCTAATAGATGCAAACAATGACAAGTTTTTTCTGGGGAACAATCGAGTGGGTAGAGGGATAATCACGAATTTGTAAAAGGAAGTTGTGACTCGAAAGGATTGCTATTTAATTGTGTTAAGAGAACGACTGGGAATAAGAGGCTGTCTATCAATGTGATGATGTGTTTATCTGCGCATGAGATCAGAGAATGATAAACAAGAAGAAGTTCGAATCAAGACATCAAGACTTGGGTCCGAGCACATAGCATGATCTCTGCTCTTCCACGAACATCCTGTCATCTTTCCTGCACTTGAATGCGCGTGTGAATTCAGGCATGAGAGACAACGCTGCGTTGATTCTGATGTTTTTGGCCGAGTGAGGATCCTCTTTCGCTAATTCTTCGGAGCGCGTTCGCTGAAGAATCAGGATTTTAAAGCGATGAACAAGAACAAAAGGCTGAACTCACATCTTTACGGCACGATCCGCTCGCGACATAGTAGAAAAAGGCCTGTTCCAGTGTCGTTTCAACACCATCGATTTTCGTGTTCTATAATAATTAATGTGTTAATACATTAAGATCATTTGAAGATACCAGCTTATCAGCGCTGTAGTTATCTCGTAGACGCGTATAGACGCGTATAGAAGACGCGTATAGATTCCAAGTCAGGTCCGTCCTCAGTGATTGTGTGCTTGCCGCTTTCACAGGCACCCTGAATGTTGGACAATCATTCCAATCTTCTGGTTGGATACACATGCCATTGCGTATTTCGAGCACGATTTCGAGTAGTGATCAGTGATGCAATTGGTCTTGCTTTCGAAGAGTTTGAGTAAGGTTGGGGATCCAGGAGAGAAGAGGGAATGGTAGAGTTCATGACCAAGAACGTAATATGTGTGGAATGGCTGGAATGTTTCTCGATTCATTCTTATAGCTGCAAATGGTCATACCTCTCTCAAAATGACGGAATGTAAAAGATTTCTTTGCATAAAAGGTGCAAGCATAGTTACAGTTTTTGTTTCATCTTCGAAAAACGCGTTAAATTTGAAGTTGTACGCTATTCGGTAGATGAAGACTTTGATCTATGTCAAAAATCAGCGTTATATTATTTACTATAATACGTACTTCTGGAGAGGTTTCGTTAAACAGCTTCACGAAAGCATGAGTTAATTTGAGCATAACATCGAGTCTTCGAATTCCAGTATCTCTGAAACGTGATATTTTGCTTTCATCACACAATTCTAAATAACCAACCTATTAATTGAGAAATAAATTTCATTAAAATCTCGATTTAGTTTCTTTACTATTGTAATATTTTTGTCAGTCTCATCGAAATCATGGAAAAGTTGAATGCTCGCGACTCGTTCTTCGATTTTTTGGCGTATAAAATCGCTGATTTCATCACCGTGGAGCCATGCAGTGGCCTGAGAAGAAGTCAGATCGCAAATAAGATATCGAAATGTTAATACATTGATATTACTGATCATCTTGTTTTTCAATGTTTCGGCAATCTCCTTAATTTCGTGGAAGTCCCCATACGTCTTGTTTGTCTTCATGAGTTCAATCATGTCAACCCGGTGATGAATAGCGGTGTGAAATTTTAGTGTTCATTGTTGAAACGCTTGACTAACGTACCTTCATGTCCGATCGCTTCAATTCCTTACTGGGAATGTTGACAAATTCGACAAGACTTCTGATCACTTTCAAAGTTTCAGCAACTACGGTCTCCACATTCTCATCGCGAGTTTGATTGGAATCAAACGAGATTGATTGAGACGTCTGAAGTTCAAAATGTTTGCTGCAAGAGGAATACTCTCACATTAAGAGACTTCACAAGCGTTTCATAGTATTGACGTTCTTCAATGTAGCAAAGCAAATTGCGCTTACATCTGGAAACACCACATACTTGACTTCATGATACTATCTTACCTCGCTTCCACAAGATGTTCATAGTTGTTTTCTTCAAATTTGATTGCGTCATTTTCTGTGAGCTGGACGTCGTACTGAAAAATTCAACCTTAGCAATTCTTTTCGACTTCAACTGAGTCTTACCTCAATCGGGCTGTTTTTGATTGCATCAGGATGTAGACGCTTAATTGCTTCGTTGAACATTGAAGAGGCTCGATGGAAGAAGAACTCGTTCGGATCGACTTGTTGTGAACAAACATGATGGTAGAAGTCATCACAAGCAGAGACATTTCTGTCGACAAGATTCTCGAGATGGAATCTCAGTCGATCAGAAGAGACTGATCCAAGGAAAACGAGAATGAGAAGAAACTTCGAAGACATTCTTGCTTTCCTAGGTTTCTCCATTCTTCTATAAACTCGTCTCTTTTGTTTTTCAATGATTAACGTGCGCCATTGAAAAGGAGAATATCGAAAGAAAGAAACAAATGAATGTATCCAGGTTTACGCCATGCGCGATTTCCGGTATCGTTTTATTTTTTTACAAACATCTTTAAAATATTGAGCATTAAAACTATGTAGCGATCGAATTTTCGATTTGTTCTTCTTGCTAGATAAAAGAATGAAAGATTATTCGAATATATACATTAAATTCCCTGATTAGAATGCCGACAGATCCACCATTATGTTCAGTGGGATTATCCCATGCTCCGTATCCAATACTGGTCACTTTTTCGTACACAAGTACCTCGAAATACAGTTCTGGTGGAATTAGAAATCCTTCCGAGAGGGATGGAGACAAAACATTCTCATGATTCCATCTCCCCTTGTGATGAATCACTATTGCGGGTACGCATACCTCTCACAACTTCAATATACTCGCGACCGAGGATGGGAAGGTGCATTATTTCGCACTTACTTGCTCCAAATCATGATTCTGTCATGTGAATTTGTCTGCCTGCTACTTAGATTGTGGGCATTCACAGGGAACTAAATACGCTTAAATTCTGCTAAATACCCTTAATTCCCGTCAAATGCAAATTGGATAAACTCCATTGCTTCCTCTCTGGCTACATAATCTTCCCTGGGTTAGGGAGGAATGAGCTTCATTCAATTTTCAACATGAACGTCTTCTGGGTCGCCTCGAGAAGATTTATGGTTAGTAATCATTGTTTATTTAAGAAGAAATAGTTGTAAGCACATGCTCACGAGCTCACGCGCAATTTTTCCTGTTGATCTGTTGAGTTATTTTTTTATCTATTCAATAATCTTGTTGAACCTGGATTCAACTGACGTTTACAAAAAGCTATTTCTGTTGTGAGTATAATTTCTTATTTTGTTACAGTCACGACAAGTTCTTCGTTTCACTTCGAAGAGGAAGTCGCACAAACGACGAACTCAACTCATCACTCGACTCCTCAAGCTCTGGTATTGATCAAAGTTTCTTATCTTACAAGTTGCCGAACACTTCGAATGAGTGTGCGCACTGATCAAACGCTGCGAATTCAAAGTATCAGCCTATAATATTGAAATATTCGGACGAGGAATAAAGCTGAACAAGAACTATCAAATCAATAATTTTCTAATCAATAATCAATAATCGAATATCTTCGCAGTTGTCTTCGATCTCCTCCTCCTCCAACCACGAGGGAACAACTGCAATCACTTGCTCTCGCAATTTCTGACTCTGTCCGAACGGCTACCGAAAACATTTGGAGGTGAGGGAAGACTGGGACGTGCTTGTGCCATCCCCTCCAAAATGCATTGATTGCTTTTCAATGGGAATTTGTCAATGATGATACATCAAATAAGAACTTTAAATTCCAGCATGATGAGCACTCTTCAGATGAGATAATTTGCTTCACACACCATTCCATAGCCTTTTGCAAACCTATTCTTTCCTGAATCATTAGTAATGACACTGCGACCCTAAACCGAGATTCTGTCACTTTTCACTCACTGCAAGTTGCCAATACTCCTTCTTGCATTGTATTCTGAACAAAATCATTAGCAATTCCCATAATTTTTATTTCATTCTCGTGCAAAATCGTTAGCCTACATCGCTCCGATATTGAGCAAAGGATGAAAACAAGAATGTGATGCAATGATACGAAAATAAGGAACTAGCAAAACAGAGAGAAACTCGAGAATTGTATAATTGCGTGACAATCATCTCTCTTTCTCATCCTAATCTAATCATCTGCATAAATCTAATCGAGACTGAATCTGACATGGCGAAGTCTCGCATCCGCGCACACGTAGTCATCAGTGATTGGTGCTACGTAGGGAACAACTTCGAACTCGTTGGGGGCATCAGTTAGATCGTCCATCTCCAGAGAGCGAAGGAAATCGGAATGCGTGCTCGAGTAAGCATGGAGAGTCACTTCAAGATTCGAAGTGATCGTTTCCTGTAATTTAATGATTTAGTCGGCGTGAGGTTTCAATCACAGCCCGTATTGTCGTTAGGAAAAAGTAATCCAGGTGCTGAGAGGTGGGAACGTAGGCAAAAGAGGTCCAACAATGAGCTTAAATGTAGATGCCGAATAGACTGCACTACTATCTACAAGAAGTTTTAACATTTGAAGATGTCATACCCTGAACAGCTGTATCCACTCCGCTTGAGTGAGATTATTGTCGGAAATCTCCAGAAGTTTACACTTCCTGAGAAACAATCTCGGGATCAGCGACGGAGTGTTGGGTATTCCGACAGCAAGAGTATTACGGATTGATCCTCCATAGTAAGAGGTAATGTCCAGATGATCGACACAAGCCGCCAGAGAGAGAACGAACCCTTCTGAATTTCGCCGTTTGCAGCTATATGCATGAATCGAAAAATGATCTTGGTCCGAACGGTACCATTCCCCCTGTTCTCCTGGATCCCCTTACTCAACATCAGCAAGACCAATTGCATAATAATGAGCTCACGACGATCATTGATGAACCAGTATCCGAATCCAGTACGAAGTGTAGTTACAGTGAACATTCTCAGGAATACGAGCATAGCATCTCTGCAAAATTGTAATTGTATGGTAATCCAGGACATATCATGGTTAACGTAATTTGATTAACAGTTAATCGATTGTGGAAAGTGAAGCTTACGCGCTTCTCTGAAACAGAGTGTAAGTCATCTGGGTCTCCACAGTGTCAATCACAGATCTGGCGAATAGTTTTGACAGTATTTGTCCTCTGTCGAACGACATAATTTCCATATTGACAACATCAATGCGTGCTCTCAGCACTTCTTGAAGGATATCGATGTTGCTCCAGAACACCCTCTTGTGTACCAGTGTCACAGTGTAGGTCCGGAGCTGAAACATGCAATACCGTATCACTCGCCTCATACCGTATCTCGTGTAAATCGTAGAACGAATATACGTCATACTCACGCCATTTCCATCATTGCGCTCCTTTATCTCTCCGATTTTCATCAGTGGAATGACGTTGATGTTCGCACAAGCAAGATTGACTTGTATCGTAATTTCGTCAGAAAGATATTCGAATTCCTAAAATTGAGCCTTGTCTACAAATATAAGCAAAATCTAACCTTCTTGGTGAATCTTCCAGTGACGTGACGCATTCCTCGATATATGTAGCGCTCGAATGAAACTTTCTCAATCCGCGGACGATTTCCAATTGCCTCATTGTACTTCTGGACTTTCCCCAGCATGGTTTTGCTCGTCTGAAATTCAGCAAATCTTCTGTTGAACTGCCATGTCTCTTTAACGATTGATCTTGGTACGATTAAAAGTTGCTTACCGATCGAAGCGCGAACAGATCCTTTCCCACAAACGAACAGATTCGATTGAATGGGTCTTCAGGAAATTCTTCGAAAGTCGGCGGAGCCTTGGGAGGTTCAGGAGCTGGTTCCATCCTTCTGAGAAATAGTAAGCATTGCTAAGCATAGCACTCAAAATGGAGCGTCGTATGCATAGAGCGCTCGCGAGAACAAGTAATAGGACTGGAGCCAGCTCAAGGACGCTGAGATATTAGAAATGGTTGGAAAAAGCGAAGACAATGAATTCATCATTTATTCACAGAATCACACATTTTTGGCGTAGAAACGTAGAGTGAGAATTACCACAGTTTGATACTACATTACTACATTGCGTCCTAGCGAGGAAGAACAAGCATTTTAAATGATATGGATGGAAAGACATAAATTGGAATTTGAGAGCCAACATCGTAGAGTAGGAACCGATGATGGCTTCCAAAAACGATCAATCAATTTCGTGAATACAAGAAGGAAATCAGCTAAATTGGATAGAGCAATTACTCGAAAGAAGGGAGTTGCAAAAAACCGAGAAATTATTGATTCTCGTGACAAGAACCTTTCTAGTCATGAACCTCATCATCATCAATATCGAAAAGGATATGATGCAGCCTGGCATCCGCGCACACATAATCCAAGCTTTCCGTTGCTTCATAGGGGACGATTTCGAACACACGAGGAGTATCTCGACTAAGATCATCCATTTCCAGAGAGTGGAGGAAGTCGGCCTGCGGAGTGGAATATGCGTGGAGAGCAACTCGCAGATTGGAAGTGATGGTCTCCTGTAAATTAACAATTTGTCGGAAAAATAGACATAGTGGGTTATCGGACATAGGGGGCTCTGTGAGATAAAAGATACAAAAGATCGAACCCTGAAGATCTGGATCCAGTCTGAATGCGTCAGACGGTTATCCGAAACCTCCAGGAGTTTGCAACTTCTGAGAAAGATTCTCGGGATGAGAGACGGGGTATTCGGCCTTCCGATTAGCAGGGCGTCACGCAGATAGCCGTCACCGGTAATATCGAGATGGATGACGCATTCAGCCAACGTCTGAATGAATGCTTCTGTAAATGGTCTGTATTGTCAATCGAAGGAAAAGATTGAACTAACGCGTGTCAGCAAGCCGCCAATCGAATCCGATACGGAGAGTGGAGACTTTGACAGCACGCATGAACACAAGCAAGGAGTCTCTGCAAAATGAGATTTTGATTTGACGCCTCCGTTTCCGTTGATTCTGTTCAATTTTCAGGCCTTTCATGCGTTTGACTGTAGTTAATCTGTGAAACTCACGCGCTTGCCTGGGCCAGATAGGAACCCATCGGAATCTCCAGCATATCGATCTTCGATTGAGCGAAAATTCTGGCCAATATCTCTCCTCTTGTTTCGAACTCCCACATCAATGTATCCATGCTCATTGATTCAATATGAGCCTTCAGAGTCTTCGCGAGATTCTCCACATTCTCTTCCACCAGTGGCACAACGAAAGTCCGGAACTGCAACATCATGGTATTTGTGGAGTTCGCCGGAATCGTATCTATCTTCCATATACCCCAATCTCCGACCCAGCGCCAGCCACTCTTATTTATAGAATGAGTAAAACATATTTCATCTTTCGGTGAACTCCACAGATGCCGATTCCTTTTTACTATCCTCACATCCATCAATCGAGAAATATAAATCTACTGCATACTTACGCCATCATAATCGCGTTTCTTTAGTCCTGCGATTTCCATGAGCGGAATCATGTGGAGGTTTGCTTGAGTGAGATCGAAACAGATGTGGATGTCATCGGGAATGATGGTCGGCTAAACTTGAACTTTATCAAAAATATTCATTAGTTAAACGAACTCTTGGTGGCTCTTGGTGCCTCTTGGCCTTCTTGGCCGCAGATGCAGAGACTTGACGCACTCCACCGCGTTGGAACGACACTTCAGCGATCTCCGGACGATTTTCAATACTTTCGGCATCGAACCTCTGGATTTGCTCGTATATCGTTCGACAGGTCTGAAATGCATTAAGTCTGGTGTTGAACGTCTCTGGAATGAACGATCGTTCAAAGAATGAATGATTCTCACCAGTCTCAGGGAGAATAGATCCTTTCCCACGAATTCCAGTAACTTGAAAAACGGCAAGTCGGGTATTTCTTCGAAAGTCCGTGGAGGCGTCGGAGTCGCTGCCATGGTTCTCTGAAATAGGAGGCATTCTTTGAGAAAAAAGTAAGAAACCCTTGGGATGACGCTGAACAACGGACTGGAGGGGAGAGAGGGGAATGGTTCAAAATTGGAAGTTTCTAGTGAGATTGAGCGAGAAGCGGCTCTTCCTCCCATTTCTGATCGACTGCACTAATCGGAGACACCTTGGGATGAAGGGGAACCACGGACTGGAGGGAGAGAGGGGAATAATTTAAAAAAATAGGAAGTTTCGAGTGGGATAGAGGGAGAAGTGACTCTTCTTCCCAATTCTGGTCGTGTGCACTAAGCGGAGAACCCTTTGGATGAGGCTGAACCACGAATTGGAGGGGAGAGAGGGGAAGGATTATTAAAAAAAGGAAGTTACGAGTGCGATAGAGGGGGAAGATAATCATCATTTCATGGACCCTAGCTAGAGGGGCTCGAGAAGATATTGGAAATGGATGTAAACCACCGACGTATTTCAATACTCGAAGAACTGTATTCATCATTTATTCACTGAATCATTAATCATAGAATACGATATCATAGAACTGAGAACAAGTGGGGATACATTCCCTAAGTACTTGGGAGATATCATGGAAATACGCACGTTCAATCATTCAATGAAATGTCAATATTGTGCTGTATAAATAGGGAACGATACAATATTACGAGCGTATTTTCAAGTAGTAATTGTGCCACGATACAATTGAGGACACAGGACAGAAGAGGACTTCCGGCCAGAGATGGGAAAGGAGAGGGAGGATGGGTGAGGCGTAACGGTGACTGAATTAAATGACGATTTGGAGTATTCGCAAGCAACTGAATATACTACACAGCGAATTACAAGGATTTCGAACAGATCTACTGGAGAGAGGAAAAGTGTAATTGGAACACCAACATTGGAAAATAGTGCAATGGTTAATTACTAGCATGTTCTGAGAGAACAATCGAAAAATTTCGTTAATAATCAAAGCAGGACACGTTGATGCTCAGTCACTCACAATAAAAATCACCGTCAGACTAACAAGAGAGAACTGATCGAGTCACATTTTAAGACAAATATTGTGAATAAACCACTTGAGCAGGACCTCAACTGAATGCTGGTACGAATAGGAGAATAATGGGATGACAGTAAACAGACAGAACTGATTGAGACAAGTGATTGGGGAACCTAGTTGACGTCTTGGCGTCATAGAGATGTGTAATGTGAACACGAGAATAGGAGAGAACATTGAGAAGGGGGAACTGATAGAGAAACATGGTGAGGTGAAGGAGTCAATCGGACTCGAACAATTGAATGATGATGCAAACGAGAGAGAATGAAATGACAGTGATAAGAAGGCACTGATCGACACAATTTATAGTAGAAACTTGTATTGGGGTCATTCAGGGGCGGATCTCAACAATATTCGATAACTTGAAATCGACATGAATCGATACATCGGGAAGTGAGAAAGATCAGAAAACATCGTCGAACTACCGAATCGAGACAACAATTATCGATAAGTTGAGAGACATTCACACAAATTGGACGGGATCGAGTACAATGGAGGGGACATATCGATGGAGGACTGGTGGAGGGAGACGGGGGCACTAGGATGAGAACATTCGGATGATGGCCTACTGGAATAGATGGAATATGCAAATGGTGCTCATAGGTTATCATCCAAATGCTCTCATGGAAGTGCCTAGTCAGTGCCCATAATACCACGGCAGCAGTAGGCCCCGCAGAGGCACGCGAAGCGGAACCGCAGGCCCGCTGCGTAGTAGTCGATCGTGCACTCCTCGAAGGGGTTGATGTCCCGGCGAGCGACGATCGTGATCCCGTGCGCTGCGTTGCCTGGAAGAGGAAGGATGAGATATGTCAGGACCTATCTCTGCGCTAATTTACCGTGACATGCACTACAAACACTTCCAAAATTGTTGAAGCGTGTGCTTCGAAAATTGATTTTTTGCATGATGAACGATCAGGAATCAGTGTGAGAACTTCCAATGCAATCCTAGAAGGGTCTATTTGTTTCATGCACTGGAGAATGCCAGTTAAATTGGGATTGAATAGAGCCGGTAATTAGGTTAATTTACTAAAAAAACTAAATTTCTCACCCCACTCGCTGCTGAAGGTGGAGACGACCAGCGAGTTGGGCGCGCACGAGTGGTTCACGCAACGGAACTCATTGCTCTGCAATTAATTGATTAAAACGTAAATTAATTACTTTTTCCAGGGATTTCAAAAATTTTCCAAATAGATTTTTATAAACTCAAATTGCACGCTCACCATAGTGTACCGAGCTAGTTAATTCATTACTCTTTTTTAGTATCACATATCTCACCCGTGCGTCCGAGGTGTGTGTGAGGAGATCCTCCTCCTTGGCCTTGTCTCCCTCCAATGCAGAGATGGCGTACACCATCTCCATATTGATGGAGTTGGGCTTGAGCTCGTCCTCGGACATGATCTGCAATGATCGAGATTAACCGAATGCCGAAACGATCAAGCGTCCCCGTTCAACTCTGGCTCGCGCATGTTTGAACCCAACGCCAAAAGTTGTGTTCCCAAGTTCCCTAGTACTTAGAACGAGCCTTTTTCAAAATTCGAAATTGAAAAGAAGTACTTACTATGCCCGAGAAGGAGAGCATGTACTCGCCCCTCACGAGTAGCTCTGCCGTCCTCACACTCCATCCCTTGTCCGGGGTATCGAAGATGATGCGGATTTTATCCGATCCTCGCTGAAATTGGCTTGATAAGTTACACTCAATCCTGCTAAGTATACACAAGAAGAGGATTTGGTAATGAGGTCAGTCCTACTGCATGTATAAGTGAAGAAGCCTATCAAATTCGGTTAAAGTCGATTAGAAATCACCTCGACGAAGCGGCTCGCGCACTTGGCCAGGTCGCACTTGCAGTTCTTGCTGCAGACCGTCACCGCGACGTCCTCCATCTCGTGAGGCTGACGGGCACAGTCCTTGCCATCCTGCAACGAATCCGATGAACAACTACTCTTCAAGAGATGAATCAGTCACACCTTCAACGCGCAAAACTTTCTCGCAGGTTGGCGACCCCAGAATGAGAATGCTATACTAAGAGTGTATACTCTGAACTTTCCTAGATGTAATTGCTTATAGAGATGACGGTTCACACTCACCGTGCCCGCCGGGAGGAGTCCATTCTTCATGGAGATGACGCCATTCTTGTTCTGGTGCCATCTCATCATGTCCGCACAGCACTCCTTCTTGGAGTCGGCAGCGCAGTTCTCCTTGCAGGAGCATCTGCGATTGGTTCTTTGTTTGTTTGTGTGAAAATTATAATTTTGAAAAATAGAGTGAAAAGAGGTGGCAGGTAGACGGAAAAAATATTTTTTTTTGAAAATACTGACTTTGGAAAGTGGAAACAATGTTACAGGTAAAAGAACTCGGGAATTTGTTTGTGAAAAAGGTAAAAATCGAAATTGGAAACTGGGTTACATGCAGAAAAAAAATTGAATGGGCCAGAAAATCGACCGAGTTCACTCACCTGACGTGCGTGAGCTTTCCATTCTTCTTCTCCTTCAGTCTCTCCACCACCTTCTGGGCGCCGGTCGAGAGCTGCACGTCTCCGTCTGCCACCCACTCTTCAGGCAGGTTCGCCCCACCCGTCTCTTTGCTTGTCCAGGCGAACAAAAAGATCGGAGGGAGACGGTCACGCTTGCGAAGGGCGTGCAGCTCCTGCTGACGACGCCAGACCGCCTGGCCGAACTGAAAGACAGATGCTACTCTATTCGATGTGGTTTCGCAGTGTCTCAATGGATCAGATACATCAGTGTGTATCGCAGAGTTACACAAGTCCGTAGGGGCACAACAACATTAATAGATAATGACAGGCCGAAGACAACGCATCTACGCATTCAAAGGGGGAGTGATGCACCATAGACCGAGAACGAGACACGAACGTACCTCGTCGGTTCTGTTGCACAGCTCCACGTTGTGCTTGGGGTATCTCCTCACGAAGGTCTTCACTCCCAACTCCTTCTTCAGCTTCTCCTTCATGCCCTCCTTCGAGTACACGTACGATTCCTTCATCTGGAATTCCGAGTTTCATTGCAGTTTTCGTTAGGCGGCATCCCTACACTTTCCCAGTGCAAAGAGGCGATGACGTTGTGTGATTAATGGGAATAGGCGTGCGGAGTGCCGATGGAACTTGGCCGAAGCATTTCGCAATACTGTTTTTGAGATATCAGTTGTCTCTCGTCTACTAAAGGTCACATCCGGTGTAGTCCCAGTGCCTATTCGGCACAGTAGTACCCACCTGCTTCTCCCACAATTCGTCCTTGACCTGTTCCTCCGTCTTGCCGGCAGGGACAGGAAGAGAGGCCGGGATCGGCTTGAACTTGGGCTCGAGAGGGCCCTGGCAGGTGCAGGTCTGCAAGAGGAATTCTATTGTATGGATATTTGATTGTTCTCCGGAACCACTTTTCTTTGTGAGCGAGCGTACCTTGCCGACGAGTTCCTCCGGGGCCAATCCGAATGGATTGTAGCAGGGCTCGCAAAGAGCCTTGATGCGGATGAAGCGGATGATGCTCGCAGCCTGCGAGACGGTCTGGGGCCCCTTCTTGCCCTCGCCGAAGGACCGTGCGCACTCGAGCTGAACATTATTGCTTGAGTTTGGCAGCAAATAGGAATATTTTAACCGTTTTAGTCGAATTTCAGCAAGTGTAATTAAAAAAAAGACGGCAATCAACTCTACGCTATCGTCAATTCAACTGTCCCTGCTGGCTCCTTGCTGCCAGATTTTTGTGTTTCGCGCATTTAAATATGTAGCGATAAAAATATATTGATTGAACAAGACTTGAAAGCAGCACTAACGGAGGCGTGGGTGCGGTGAGAGCGCTCCTCCTGGCCCATCTCCACGTCCCAGAAGATTCTCTTGGCCAGCTCATCGGTGAACGGCTCCGTGAACACCTTCGCCAACTGTAAGGAAGGATAGAAAGAGAGGTCAAGCGAAGAAGAGAAGAGTACACGGATCTCTGGTCGATGTATGGGAAAGAGTCGTCCATCAATGAAAGACAAAGAAATTCAATGAAATAAGCAATCCAACCTCCTTGAGGTCCTCTCTAGCATTCTCCTTGAAGAGAGGGTAGTAGTCGCCAAAGACGTCGACTTCCTTCTCGACCTTGACGCGCTCCTCGGCTAGCAACGCGGACGTCAGTTCCGGGTCCTTCGAGCGGTCGATGTCGATCCATTCGAGGGCCTGAGAAGTTAGCCCCTTACGAGACGATGGCAGGACGAAAACAGGCAAAACCAGTGCATTACCTCCACAGCCTCCTCCATGTCCATCTCCTCCTCTCTGTGCTCATCCTCGTCGTTGTCGTCCCTCTGTCCGGATAGTCGTCTCGCTCGCTTGGCGGCAGATTCGGCTTTGCGCTGAAGATATTTTTGTATCTAGGCTCCAAAATGTACCCTTCGAGAGTGCCACAGTACCCCTCGAGGATCCATGCACTACTCTCTAGAACTCGCTGCGGTGCCCAATAATGATCAAACAGTACCTCTCAAGGCGCCCTACCGTACCCCTCGTGGATCCCTTCGCTACTCATCAGGAATCGATACCGTACTTATCCAAGAGCCTACAGTACCCCTCGAAGATCCGTTCCGTACCCTCTAGAGCCCGCTGCGGTGCCCAATACGGATCAAACAGTACCTCCTCAAGGCGCCCTACCGTACCTCTCGTGGATCCCTTCGCTACTCGTCAGGAATCGATACCATACTCATCCAGGAGCCTACAGTACCCCTCG
>LS512951.1:309067-334188 GCA_900490845.1 Pristionchus japonicus | reverse complement strand
GTGAGAGGGGCGAAAATGGGCAGGGTAGGCAAGGTACGGTAGGCTGAGAGAGGGGGAAGGGGTGGAGGTTCTTTCTTGCGTAATAGGGGGTGGGGGAGAAATCAACAGACTGGAATACCATTCACGACACGCGAAAGTAGGATTTTGTGCAGTTTGGGCATTCGCGCAAGTCAACAAAGTTAAACTCCTGAAGTTCTCTCCTTAAGATCTGAAGAACTAACCTCGAGTGGGAAGCGGTGATCGTACACGAATTTGCGAAGATCGACTAGTCGCGCAATCTCCGCGTCCACATGAATGATGTCCATCGACGGGGCTGGAAATTGATGGTCAGGGAAGAAAATCGGAGGAAAGTAAGGAATTGGAAGGAACAAATTCAAATTTCACACATGATTCATCAAATTGTATGCAAAAAGGAGCTGCGGATGGAACGACTGAGGATTCAAGTGATCAGCGAGAGAGGAAGAGGGAGGGAGAAAGTTGAGATAGGGATGACAAAACTATTGTCCGAGTCATCCCGTTGTCTCAAGTTATGACCATCTGCGGATGCCTCTCTTTTTTGTCCATTTCTCTCTTCCGATCTCTCAATCTTTCTCTTTCTTGTTTTCTCTACCATCTCTATCTCCTCACACTCTCTCTCCTCTCAATGGAACGGCGTAACTTCTGACGCTGACCTATTCCCTCTCCTCTTTTCCCCCCTCCCATCTCATGGATGTTTCCGGCTCCCGGTCTTGTAGATTACTGCAAATAATGGCGGAAAGGGAAAGTGTGGGTCGTTCATACATGTGACGGTCCTACTGACAGCTGATCCTATCCCTGCTAGTACTTGAATGCGCGAATAGTTCGATAGATCCGGCGCGTATTCTATGATAGTTTCTGCCCCTCGCGGTAATGCCTATCGAGATCACAGATTCGAGCTCATCCTGAAGATGCGTCTAATCGCAATAGGCCCCATTCCACCTTCCACTCACCTTACCTCCCGTGGTCTTCCACTTCGCCCCTCGTCATATCGATCGAGGCGGCGCTGTCCTCTCCCTAGCTCCTCCTCCCTATCATTTGGTGATCGAGCTCACTATAGCCATCGTTCATCTCCTTCTCCTTCCATCAGGAGAGGGGGAATATGGAAACATTAGCGTCCTTTGCATGGACACAACTGTCTTGCATCCAAGAGATGGCTGCTCCATCTCTCCTTCCATCCCATGCTCTCTCTCCCTCTCTAACAGGCGAGAGATCAGTCGAAAAGGAGAGAGTCATGGTGTTGTAGGGTGAATCAGTTGTGACAAGATGGTAGTTATTCCTTCTCCTCCCCAGTTTATGCCCCTCTTCTCTCTCGATCCAGTCGCTCTTAGTGTCCTGAATCGTACAGTGCTTCTCTTTCCATTCCTTGTTTTATGATCCTCTCCTTCTGATCTACTTCATCTGTTCTATTCAGAGAATGAACACGGACAACTTGCCGCAAATCGTCGGAGTCGTCATGATCGTACTCTTCATCGTTCTCTATGTGAGTTCTTCCTCATCGACTATCTTCTGAGATGAACCTCCCTGAATATGACGTGTAATCACTCAGGCTTGCCTCCTCGGTCCCTGCAAAGCTTACTTGAGCCAGAAGGACGCTTCGGTCAATGTCAGTGTTTTACGGTTCCGCCCATTTGCATCAAATGACTTCGAAGATTGTTCAGACACGCAACGCCAACGTCAGGAAGAATACCGATTGTGTCGCTGAGGCCTACGTGTGAACCGCATCCAAGAATGTCTTATCAACGCCAATTTTTGTAATTATGTTTTAATAAAGATTCTTTTTATTCAAATGGCTCCTTTGATCCGCAAAGAAGACGCGAAAGAGGGGTTTTAGGAGAAAGGAAACACGAAATCAACACAGAGACGTATTCTTATTTCCTTCCTCTTGTTTCCTCCATATTTCTCTAGATTGTGACAGGAGGTCATGTGAGGTTCACTATCAATTGTCCGCATCTACATGGAGAATGGCCCCGTGTCGCCTCCAAAATAGAGTCTCCCTCCTTGCTGTCTCCACTTTCTAACAGGCGGAGAGATCGATCCATGGTTTGGATCGATGAATCACTTGGGACAAAACGGCAGTTATTCCTTCTCCTCCATTTTCGCTCTTCCTCTCCCTAAAGTCAATCAATCTCTCAGGTTGGGAGCTTCTTTCTCTGTTCCTTCGATCGTTTTTGTTTCGTTAGTTTACCTTCTCAGCGGAACTTTCCAGGGCCTTATCATGACCGAAAACTTGGGCCTTTTCTGTGGAATCCTTGCCGTAGTGGCAGTCGTAGTTCTCTATGTGAGTCCCATTGTCTCCATCAACGATCTTTGTAGCAGAATCAGTATCAGTATTCATCAAGAGCGGTGAAAAGTGTTGATCAGTAGCATTTACTGAGCTTATTCAGGTCTGTGGCGTCGAAAGGTTCCTCAAATACATCAATGAGATGAGAAATACCCAGGTCAGTAAGAAAGCGGTATCGATCTAATGCTGAATATTGTTCAGAACCTCAACGTCAACAGGACAGCGAACAGAAATTCTATCAGGGGCGGAAACATCGTGGAATTGTGATTGTGTTGTTCTGATTGCACATAAAACTCATTATCATGTCCATTTGAGCGATCTCTTTGATCTTAAAAGGAAAACGCCTAAAGAGGGAGTCGAAATTCTGATTGACGCCCATTAGAGATCAACACTCTGATGTTCGCTTTCAGAGAAATGGCATTTCCCCTCTTACCCTCATGTTTTCTCCCTCTCTCTCGTTTCTCTACGCCTCTCTGATCTCGCCACACCACGCAACAGTCATCGAGGGGGTACCCTCCCAACCATCCCTCAATTCCCCCTCTCCCTCATTGGTGCTCCTGATCAAGCGGTAGAATACTGTCAGGCGAGTATCGGCAGAGATTAGCTGTTTCGGCATCCGCTCTCATCTTTTTTATAACTTGCACTGTTAGCAACGTCCTCTTATCAAGCATCTCGCAGCAATAGGCGCTTTTTTGCGCGAAGGAATCGTCTTTTCTTAGCAGAGATTCGAGATCAGCTTCTTGATATTGACAGTCCGCACTGTTTTGCATTCAAGAGTCGGCTCACCCTTTATCATTCTCCCTCTCTTTTCCTAGCAGGCGAAACATCATTCGAAACGCAGAGAGTTTTAGAGTTCCTCGATGAATCACTTGTGACAAAATGGTAGTTATTCCTCTGCCTCCTCAGTTTATGCCGCTTTTCCATGTTGATCCATTCTCTCTTTCAAGACAAAAACCAATTCTAGCGCCCACTTTCAGTGTTTGAATTCCCAGGAAGTCAGGGGAAGTTATAGAACCGATTCCATCGTTCGCTCTCCTATCTTACTATTTGAGGCCACTCGATAACGAGTGATCGAAAGAATCCTATCTAACTCGTTCTCTTCCTTTATCACTGCCTATTATGACTATTATGACTTGCTGCTTCTGATTTACCTCAGTTGGTGTTTCTTTTCGCGAATAATACGAATTTTGTGATATAATTAGACCAAAATCGATTCTTGAAGTCGATCGGAAGCAAACAGTCCCGATTTGAACCCCTCACCCCTCAATACGCTTTCATTTCCCTTTGAATTATCGAGTTTATCTTGTATTACGGATGCAATCAAACCAATCGATGATTCATTTGCAGAGATCAAATGACTGCGAATCAACTGGCAATGATCCCAGTAAGTCCTTTTCCTTATAGGCAATCAAGTTTCACCATCCCATTGCCAAGGGGCGGAGCTTGAGTCCGCTGCTCATTGATCTTTGTAGACCGAAACGACGGTCGCTGTAGTCTTCACGCTGCTCGCCTTCATTACAATCGCCTTGTGCATCGTGGTGAGTAGTTTCCTCCTTTGATCCTGGATTATCCCCTGTACGTGCCCCTCCCTCTGACTTATCGTTTTTGCGTGAGGAAAAGTACCGTATCCACTGATTATCGATCAATATCTAGTGAATTTCGAGCTGTAGAACTAAGAATGACACAGAAATGGGGCGAAATGGACCGTAGTCAAGAAAAAACCGTCATTACAGCCTCTGATCATCATCCCGTGCTGTGAATCGTGCAAGGAACTCAGAAAGGAGTACAAACATCGTAAGTGTTTGTTGATACTTCATCATTTCTAGCGATTAATCCGACAGTTTCATCGGTTGAGGTTAGGTAGTGCTACCATTTCGAATTCGACTTCGAAGTCTTTGCATGCCAGAATACTTTTCGAAATTACGAAAGAGTTCAACGCCTTCTCTCTCACACCCTACCTTCCTAATTGAAGAGATGCCCTCTATTTCGAAAACTTTCTATTCGAATCTGCAACCCTAGTGAGGCGTGAGAACTGATGGGAAACGCATCTTCAGATTATCGATTCCTGAACCGTCATCCCACCCCGCCCATCAGCTTCCTCGTATGATTCATTCAAGACTCATTCAAGACGTTCATATCTTCGAAAGTTCCATTACAAACTGCTCATTCCGATAAATGTGATGAACTTATTGCATACTGTCCTTCCTAGTGACATGAGACGAGGTCCATTATTAAAAAAAAAACATCCCGCAGACTCTGGTATTACTTTTTATTAGACAACAATGATTGAGGAAAGCTTCGCAAATAAAATGTGTCTTTTAAAACCCATACTTTCGTGATCACGCATACACATTTCAACCGATGGCATTAGTCAAGAAACATCGAGTCCCTCCGAAGTTCGCATGGAAATGCATTCGTAGTGTGAGAAGTTTTGCTAAAAAGTCATTCATGCGTCGATGCTGATTCTATTTCCGGCCTCTTCTTAGGGAGTTGACGAAGGAAATGTCGTCTATTGTCTCCATTATGTACTGTTTGTCTTCAAAATACCCCATACGATGAAATTATGCCGAGAGTGATCAAGACAGGCTTGCAGCAACAAGTTTATTTATTCAACGCATGGATGGTACATGGATGGTATGGGAGGATGGTACAGTAAGAATGGAGAGAATATAAGACGGTAGGAGTTGATGGAGAGATGGAGATGGATGGAGAGGAGAGACAGAGAGAAGAAAGACGACCTCGTCGGAGGTGGACAACTGATGAGAAGACAGCAGTCGTCGTCCTTGTCTTCTCATCAGTTGTCACAGAGGAAGCACTGAAAAGCATTTGTTTCTGACTTCGTGAGTTTTCTCGGATCAGAACGATTCCCGTTAACTATCATAACCTTTTTCAACAGCTAAGATTCACTGAAAACCCAGTTGTTCTTAGTATTGCATGTGATTGAGCGCGAAGAAGTGAGAAGGAGTGATGATGGATCTTTTATCATCCGATGCTCGAAACGCCTCTATGATGATAAAAAAGATCCATCGTCGCCTCTTTTCCCCTACTCTCGCTCATCCGCATTCTATACTAAAAAGATTCCCTACAATCTTCCCCATGCCGAGAATGACCGAGTATCATCTATTGATAAACAATTGGTTTCTCTCACCTGAAGCTGACGCTCAGTGCAGGGCTTGAGGCAGCAGACGTCAGTGATCTTCACTTGTTGCCTGTACATGCCCGTCTTCCGTTCCTTGCAGTGCTTCTCAGCTTTTGCGGCGAGTTCGGGCGCTTTGAGCCCGCAATGCTGAATATTTCGGTTATCTCAGGTATACGAAGCCGTAAATCACGAATTATTGAAAAAAGGTCAACTCACTCTCTTCGATTCTCCATAGTTCTCCCATTTCTTACAGAACTGTTCATTTGTCTGAAAATGTAGGCTTTTACCGTAATCACCACTCATTTCATCATTATTCATTCCTTTTTCTCTCTCCCCTCACTCCAAAGAGTACACTCCCCTTCGAAAACACCCCTTGAGGATTGTTCTGAGTATCCCCTTGTTCCCTTTGATTCTAGCATATCGCCGTTACCGTAGTTGAATAGTCAGAACAGACCAAACTAAATATTTACTAGTAAAATATCTATTGACTCACTCCCTCGAGGGCCCTCTTCGATCTCGATCCGCTCTGCGAGTAGAAGAAGATTCCACCAGAGATGAGAAGGAAGGCGACCAGAATCTTCATCATTGTTGTTACCTGGAAGATTGAGAATGAATAGCAGTATTGACGTGTCAAAGGTAAGAAGAGTTCATGGAAAGGGAAATATAATAGGCTAGAGCTGTCAAAGGATGAGTTGTCAAAGATAAGAACATTCAATGGAAAAGGAAAGTACATAGGCTAGAGCTGTCAAAGGATGAATTGTCAAAGATAAGAATAGTCTATGGAAAATTAAAGTACAGTAGGCTAGAGCTGTCAAAGGATGAATTGTCAAAGATAAGAATATTCTATAAAAAATTAAAGTACAGTAGGCTAGAGCTGTCAAAGGATGAATTGTCAAAGATAAGAATAGTCAATGGAAGCTGAAAGTGCAGTAGGCTAGAGCTGTCAAAGGACGAGTTGTCAAAGGTAAGAACAGTCTATGGAAGTGGAAAGAATAGTTAGTTAAAGCTGTCAAAGGATGAGTCTATGGATATGGAAAGTACAGTAAGTTAGAGCTTCAGAGTGACTCTGGCGTCATGAAACCCAATTCCTCTCCTTATATCCGAATCTGGAGGCTGCGCGGCGCACTGCTCCATGGAGATATGATCAAAAAGGAGGCTGTGAGCTGACTTTCTTCCTTTTCACTCTCTATCACTCTGCCTAACGCTACAGATAACAAAGAATGGGGAGTGATACTGCATGACATTTGTGAATTGGAGCCGCTTCTTCAGCCCTTTTCCTCGAATTCGTACGCACCTTTAGTCACCAAAAAAGCTGAGCGTGGGACACTTCCTAGCAACCGAAAGGCTGCAGACTGATGCAAAAAGGTGAGATATCTCCGGGATATTTGAGATATCCTCATGATTTAGAGGAATGCACTCAGATACCCCGCAATTGCACCCAGAATGATGAACGGCATGGTTCAATCGCTCTTTCTAAAAGCCATATTCATCAATTACAATCGATCAATACCTAATCAGCTCAAGATGTGTCACGGCACCTTAAGAAAGAGGGAGACGACCCACTTTTTGCAGCGACGTGTGGGCCTTTCCCGGGCGTTTTATCGTTCAAACAGAGTGACAAGGTTGCTTAACATGGCGCCGGAGTGCCACTTTTCGCAACGATTTCACTCCCCTTTCGCATTATTTCGCAAGGCTATGTATAGACAGCGTGCGCTCTAGGCACGACGAGTAAGGTACCGGGGGCGCTTTCGCAATCACGCGTCGCGGTCTTTTCATGGGCACTCGTAACGGGCCGTGGTGTTCTTTCCTATCGGTATTACTCGAAGAGCACCATCAACAACTATGAATGGATTTGACCATGAATTGGAGCCGCTTCTTCAGCCCTTTTCCTCGAATTCGTACGCACCTTTAGTCACCAAAAAAGCTCAGCGTGGGACACTTCCTAGCAACCGAAAGGCTGAAGACTGACCAAAAAAGGTGAGATATCTCCGGGATATTTCAGAGATATACGCATGATTCAGAGGGATGTACTCAGATACCCCGCATTCGCACCTAATATTATGAACGGCTTGGCTCAATCGCTGTTTCTAAATGCCCTTATTCATCATTTGCATTCGATCAATATCTAATTTCCACCTAGAATGGTGAACGGCATGGTTCAATCGCTCTTTCTAAACCCCTATCCATCGTTTACATTCGACCAATATCTAATCAGCTCACGAATGGCTCAAAATTTGCTCTCGATGTCACACTAATGTTCATCATGAACAACTATGACTGGATTGGATCAAGAATTGGAGCCGCTTCTTCAGCCCGTTTCCTCGAATTCGTACGCACCTTTAGTCACCAAAAAAGCTGAGCGTGGGACACAAGGTGAGATATCTTTGAGATATTGCTGAGATATCCACATGATTCAGAGGAATGCACTCAGATACTCCGCATTTGCACATAAAATGATAACCAAATCGTCCATTTACAGTCGGTCAATCTCAATTTAGTACCCCGAATATCGCTTTGATCTACAACTACGGTGATTTCAATGACCTCGAAGCGACTAGTGCACCTATTGAGTTAACATTTATCGGCCAATTCACGCTATGAGGCAATCGAATAATTGGATGACGGACAAGAATATAGTATGTAAAGATAATTCATTGATAAAAGAAGAGCGAAGATTGATTTTTCGAGAATGAGATGCATTATATACACGGCGGCAAAAGCTAGACAACGTCATGTGAGGACAATTTGATTAGATTGCACGCATAAATAGTGCAATATGCAGTCAATAAAGCACATTATTGGAGTGGGAGGATGGATATTGAAACCGAGGGAACCGTTTGTAAGAGGGGAAGAAATGGGAGTAGTCATCGTTTTTGTTCAGTGTTCCTGAGCAGATGATTGGTGTGGGACGATACTGAATCAAAGGAACCGTTTGTGCAAAAAGGGGGAGGGGAAGAGGGGAGAATAGGGAGTAGTCCAAGATTCATTGTTTCTGAGCAGACTATTGAAAGAAGGGATATTGAATTGTTCGTGATCGAAGGGGAGAAGAGGAACTCCTTTGCAGTTAGTGTTCCTAAGCAGAATTTTGAATAGGGGGAGATAGGAAAGAAAGAGAGGATCGATCATGATTGAAGGACAAAAAGACGGACTCCTTTGCAGTCACTGCTCCTGTTCCTGAACAGTCGGCATTTCGGCCAACTCCACGTCCGGCTCGACGGCTCTGACGGCTCTGAAATGATGGGATCTCATCAAGAAAAGTCTGACTCTCCTCCTTTCGCGCACTCTCTCGCCCTCTCTGACCTAGGAGAGGGCAGGAACAATGAATATAGTATAGTGACAACTGCACTTCCGGTTCTACAATTGTTTTATGGGTCACATTTTGGCTACCTAGTTGTCATTTAGCCTGAAGCCCCTCTGTTTGGCCAAAAGAGGGGACTCTCATGAAGAACACATTTCGAAATGCACTCACTCCTTCGTGAAGGCCCAACGAGCGAGGATGTACAGGAAGAGGAGGATGGAGCAGAAGGCGCCCACAGTGACCGTGATGATCACCGTCTGAGGGGAGAACGGGGGAGTCTGGAAGGAGCTTGGTTATGACCTTTGGAGAGGTATTAAGATCTGTTGGAGAAGGGGGGGAGTCTGGAAAGGTTGAGATTACTCTCCTTGTCGTTCTTTGATCTCACTCTGTTTCGAAACACACAAAGAGTCGCGAAGGATCTAGTCTGAGAGACGGGGGGGGGAGTCTGGAAAGGTTAGATATGGGTACTTAAGGGGGATTGTGATAAAACCGGATGATGGAGGGGCAGTTTTAGGGTATTTTTGACCTCTCACTGGATCCATTCTCGTTCTTGGATCTCGTAAACTCAAAGGAAATGCCCGGGATAGGTCTAGTCTGAGAGTGGACACATCTGATACCCTCTCATGCACTATCGGTCTCTCTCATATTTTGAATTCGTTCCTTTCGCGTCTATGAATAGAAATCAATGGAATTGTAGTGAAACGTTGCGCGCAAACACTCAAAAACGATTCATTTTGGAATACTTCGAATGGAACGAACCGGCTTGGGGTCCCTGCAGACGAAGAGAGCAGTCGATGACGAGGGCAGATGGTCGAGGTCGTCCTCGTCATCCACGAAGGCCTAGAAAGGAAGAAGTTCATTGACGTGGCCGTGCCACCGCCTCCGCTCCACCAAGGCGCCCGCAAGGGGAATTGGTAGTGACTAGATCGCGTGGTAAAGTAGGTCCGAAGAATAGGTTAGGCCCTACGGACTGAATTGGCTTTTAAATATAGTCACCGGCCAAGTAGTGAGCTCCCGCAGAACGCAAGTGCCTTGAGTACGGGATACCTTTACCTTTACCTTCTGTCCATGATATCTTGGGGTGGAATCACATTTCTCTCTGCACGTATTACTCCTCCCATACAACCTCGTTATGACGAGGAAGCCAGTGGGGCTAGTTCGGGAGGTGCATCTCTCTATCCCAACTGGTTGGATGATAAAGGGAGGACCCGTCTTCTAGGTCCCTTCCCTGCCCAGAATCACTGCTTCGAACACCTGATTTCCTCTGCACACTCAACTATTCGCGCTCTCCTCAGGAGATCATTCGAACCATGCTCGACTAATCTCTCAAGTTGATGTCTCACATGATATCTCGTAAATGGAAAGAGGAGAGGTGCCAGGAGATGGGGATATTCGAAAGTTCCCCTCTCCCCTCTCTCTCCTCTTCCGCTCTCCCCACCTCTCTCTCCCGCTCTCCCTCTCTATCTCCCAGCAGGGTACGCAACATGAGGCAAAGGAAGAGGGAGGTGATCAGATTAGAGAATGTCTCTCTCCTTCTATTGCTCAAAGAAGGCCCGTTTGCCCAGATCGGTCATCCAAAATTGGAAAACACTCGTTTGGTCTCCGCCTTCCTTCTTCCCCTTTCTCTCTCACTCGAGATGACTGCAAGAAGCCTTTCGAACTATCTCTCTCCACTACTCGATGGATGGCTGATTACTCAAAGGAGGACTCTTCTTCTAGAGCGCACCCCGTCCGCTTTGTCTAAAGGTCGAACATGTGGTGGAAGCAACCTCTTTCTAGGCCCTTGTCCATTCCTATGCGAGAGAAAGTTTGCCTAAACAGAAAGGGCCTAGTTCCCAGGTTGCTGAGAGATCATAAGGTCCACTCCCAACACTACGAAGTTGAGGGAAGGGAACTGGGAACTCCCTCTACTCATTTCCACTGATTCGCGCGTGCGGGATCTAATCTCTCCCTCGTCGGATCAGAATGAGGGTGTCAAAATGTAGAGAAGAGACTCACGGTGCTGTTGCACTCCGTCAGGCAACGCTCCTGGCAGTCGTCCTGCTTGTCGAAGACTGAAAGGGGGATGGATTGGCAAGGGGAGAAGGGGGAAAGGGATGTCCGCGCCACACTTTCCCTGTTGAGTGAGGGGGAAAGCATCCATTGTTGCATGGTATCATGGTGCTAAATCAGCTAGAAATGCTTCGCAAACTCACTGGTGTGGTGAGACTCGAGAGGAGGAGGAGTGGAGGTGAGGAACTGGATAGGACGAGAAGGAGAGTCATCCGAGACGGGCACGGGCATCATGATCTCGTCGACTGCCACCTCGTAGTCGTCGTGGCAGGAAACACCGGTGAGGAGGAGAAGAAGACCGAAGATGGTGATGAGACGCATCTGAAAGTGAGCAAAATCAGTGATTTTGTTGCAAAAGAGGCGATAAAATTAGATAATAAGTGAGAATAGCCAGGAAAGCGAGGAAACGCGTCCAAAAGGATGAAAAACGAGTGATATTGTAGCAACAGGGTCGAGAAAAAGGCCAAAAATGAGCGAGTGAGACGCCGAAGAGCCAAGAAACCAAGGAAATTCGTCTAAAAGTTCGTAAAATCAGTGATTGTGTGTCGTCAGGGGCGCTAATAACACGGGCGGAAAAGAGAACGTTCAGAAGGATGTGCAGGGCAAGGAAAGCAGTGGATCATTGACTGATATCCTGTCATGAGACGCGGAAATCTGTCCAAGGAAGTGAGAAACCGAGCAGCTATTGAGTCATAAGACGTGCTAACAATGTCACCAAAACAGAGGTGAGAACAGAAGAGGGAAGACGTAAACAGATGCGTGGGCAAAGTGATTCGCGTGAGATCAACAACACCATTTCTAACCCCCGGATGGTAGGTCAAAATCAGAGAGGAGAAGTTGTGGTCACTAGTTTAGGGAAGAGGGGACTGTCAAATGAATAGGAGAGGAAGAAGCGAGGAAGCTCTCCTTTGTCTGAATGGGAAAGTTAGAGAGTGAAGGAATCAGAGAGAGCACGGTTACGAAATACGGCGAGTGAGACTGGAGAAGTAAGTATTGTTGTGTGGAGGGAAGGAAACATGTCATGGGTAAGGGAAATGAAAGGAAGTACCAAAAGCTAGGCGATACCGAGGTATACGGTTGTGATACGGTAGCGGGAGGTTATGGTATCAGACCCTTTCTCATCAGAACTAGACTTCCGAGAAATATTCGAATACTGTACAGTGAAAGGCAAGTTTATTTCAGCATTCTTGAGACAACTTTGTTGATCTTTACGAAAATCGAATACGATATTCAGCGAGATAAACATCTAAATAGGCCGAAAAACTGTTACTGACATTATTAGTTGCCCTCTTCTGACTGAAACTCTGATTGAGGAAGACAAAGCATGCCCCGAGTATGATGGTCTGAACGAGTAGACTGCGTCTTTGTTCCTCCTTCTCTTGTTCAAGAACCAAGTAATCAGGGGTACTTTTCTACTGAAATCTTAGCAGATAATGATGTATTTGATGTCGAGTCGTCCTTTCCTCAAAGAAACTACAGAAACAGGGAAAAGAGTACGGTAGGAGGATATCGATTGATGTCAAGTTGTCCTTTCAACAAAGAAACTACAGAAAGAGGAGAAGGAGTTCGGTAGGAGGATATCGATGTAGAGATGTGTTTTACTTTCGAATATCATGAAGTGGAATGAATTATTTATTCATTCATTTCGAGCAACATACACGCTACACATACACATGAGCAAGATCATACACGCCTGCGAAGACAAAGATTCCAAGAGTGAGGAATGGAACATTACTGGTCGGATGCGGGGACAGTTCTGAAATTAGTAAGAATTATTCCTATCAAACACGATTCGAGAAAGAGCGGAAATCGCTCAATCACCCTTTGAACGTATCAGAAAATCGAGAATGATACCTTTGCCTGCTCTCTGTTGCAGATGGAGAATGGTTGAGAGGGATCGAAGAAGATCGAGGGCGAGTCTGTAATTCAGATCATTGAGACAGTGAGATGTTAAAGGGAAACCGATGTCACGGATGGCTATAAGAGGGCTCTTCTTTACTTCGCCGGACCAAGCCCAGCTCATTCCTGCGCTCCCTGCTTCGAAGAATAAGAGAAATGATAGGGAGGTAGAGGGGGAGGGGAACCCCTGGCCAGACGAAGTAAAGAAGTGCCTATAAGAGCTAACCCGAGCAGTGTCGTCCCTGTGGTACCACCAAGCGAAGACGTCCAGACCGACATAAAGGATCTAAAGTGAACTTCCTGTTCATTATCAGTAAGAACACGACTAAGGCATCATTAGTGCGACTAAGATACTGACCACGACCGCATCACTGCCACAGCGCGTGAGGGGAAAGAGAGGGAGGTGGGGTGGCATTTTTTAGGAGAGACTCTCGCACTCCGTGCATTCGAATGTGCTGCGCTTTCAATTCAAGAAGGGACGACTAGCTCCTATCCCGCGGAATTGGCGAGAATACTTACGCAACTGAAGAGTGCAGTCAGCACATGTTCACTGAAGAAAAAGAGCACGTTCTCGAATGCCATTCTTCAAAGTTGAAAGGTCGGAGATTTAAAAAAGCGAAGAAACAATGATACACTTGAGTTACGAAATAGATGTACAGTACAAATGAAGCTCTCTTTCCTCGTCTGAGAGAAGGGAAGGATTGGAAGAAGAGGGATCGTAAATTGGAGAGGAGCGAAAGGGCCATCATTTTGTCACAAGCGTATCATCGATTCCAAAAAGGGATGCTGATATTCGTATAGCAATGCTTAGTCGAGAGCAATCGATACGGAGAGCCTTTTGGATGGAAGATACGAACTAATGACAGCAAATGATCTACTTGAATATGAGGCCGTTCGCCTAAGGTTCAACAAGGTTCAACGAGGGTTTGGAACAGGGAAAAACCTGAAATGTCCACAAAGTTGGCCCTAGGGGTTCTTTTGGACCCTCTACCCGAAAATCCAAGCCATTTGGTCGTATGTCCCTTTTCCGCTCCAAGGGCTCCACCCCCTTGTACTCACGAAAAACTAGTTTTTGGCAAGTTTTTATGCTTAAAAGTGGTCAAAATCGCTTAAAATCTCACGTCACATGTCAGAATTTCGAGCTCTATCGATTGGCTATTTTGTCATTTTGTGATGATTTTTCGTTCCCCCGAAAACTATCGATTTTTGAACCGACACTTATCAAGAGCAAAGCGGTCAGTCATAGCAATAGTACTCTCTCCTGATCATTTTGCGCCCTTGGGCGTGTTATTTGACTTTTGCGGACGGTTTTTACATCGATTTTAGTGAAAACACGAAAAATAAAAGTTCCCGTATACCATCATTATGGTGCTCATTTTGTAGAGCCGAAGTAGCCGATCATTTTTTGTTAACACATTATGCCCTTAAAACTTCATAGTAAGAAAAGCTCAAAAAGTCATTACAGTGAATCTCATGAAAATTGCTACTTTGCCCTTTTGTAACTTCTTACCAAGAGGTTTTAAGGGCATAATGTGTTACCAAAAAATGATCGGCTACTTTGCCTCTACAAAATGAGCACCATAATGATGGCATACGGGAACTTTTATTTTTCGTGTTTTCACTAAAATCGATGTAAAAACCGTCCGCAAAAGTCAAATAACACGCCCAAGGGCGCAAAATGATCAGGAGAGAGTACTCTTGCTGCGACTGACCGCTTTGCTCTTGATAAGTGTCGGTTCAAAAATCGATAGTTTTCGGGGGAACGAAAAATCATCAAAAAATGACAAAATAGCCAATCGATAGAGCTCGAAATTCTGATATATGAGTGAGATTTTAAGCGATTTTGACATCATGCATAAAAACTTGCCAGAAACTAGTTTTTCGTGAGTATAAGGGGGTGGAACCCTTGGAGCGGAAAAGGGACATACGACCAAATGGCTTGGATTTTCGGGTAGAGGGTCCAAAAGAACCCCTATGGCCAACTTTGTGGACATTTCAGGTTTTTTGTCTGTTCCAGTGACCTGTTGAATCTTAGGCGAACGGCCTCATATAATACTAAGAATAGGTTAAGATGGGAATAGACCTGATATTTCTGAAAACTAGATAGGATGATAATAAGGACTCCAAATCGAGTTTTCCCCACCCAAACTGCAGAGAAAACTACATTCAAATGTCAGTAAACGGAATCATTTATTTATTCATTCATCTCGATCAACGATGAGACTTCATGGCTACTTCATGGGGTGAGTATCATCAGGAAGGAACAATACTGTTCGGATGAGGGGACGGTTCTGAAATTAGAATTATTTAGTCCTATCACACATGATGTGAAAATGATACGAAATCGTTCAATCACCCTGGGAACGTATCAAAATATCGAGAATGATACCTCTGTCGGTTCTCTGTTGCGGATGGGGTATGGTTGGGAAGGATCGAAGAAGGACGATAGCGACCCTTTAATACAGATGCTTGGGATAAAATGAATTTAATAATGATGAGAGATTACCCGAGCAGTGTCGTCCCTGTACCAACGAGCGAAGCCGTCAAAGACTAGATTGAGGATCTACAAGAAAATTTCTTGTTCAACGTCGGTGCGAGATCTTGGCAAGAAAGAATAATTAAACCATTCATGCTTTGTCAACGCTCGATACGAAACCTGCTAATTACCGACCCCCATTCTGGAGAATTCTGAGCTACATATGCTGAGAGACCGAACTGAATCTAATACTTACGCAAGTGAGCAGTCCAGCCAGAGCAACTTCAGCGGAGAAATACAGCACCTGTGTAATTCAGATCATTGAGATGTAAGGATTTTAATAGTGATGAGAGATTACCTGAGAAATGTTCTCCATGAAGTACGACAAAGCGACGGTTAAGTAGTCATAGATGATCTACATAATAATTTCTTGCTCAATTTAAATGAGAGAGTCAACTGAGGTAAAATGTGTCGACGACTTGGTAAGGAGCGTTAATTAACTCATTCATGCCTAGCCAAGGTTACAAATTTGAACCGGATTCCATACTGAAGAACTCTAGGGCTCCAAATATTGAGATATTGAACGGAGTCTAATACTTGCGCAAGTGAACAGTCCAGCCAGAGCAACTTCACCGAATAAATACAGCACTTGTCCGAAATTTACGAGTGTCATTCTGCAAAGTTGTCGGATTAGTGAGCTCAAGGGCCATCAGCAAGTCATATTTGCGAAACATGAACGACGTTAGACATTGAGAAATGATAGATACGAAAGCTGCACTGTACAGTTGACGCTTCCTTTCTTCAACTGAGAGAAGGCAAGGATTGAAAGAAGAGGGGTCGTAAAATGAGAAGGAGCGAGAAGGGCCATCATTTTGTCACAAGTGTATCATTCCATCAAAGCAAAAAGTGGTGCAGATATTCGTATAGTAATGCTTAGTCGAGAGCAAGCGTAGAATAGAGTGAGAAGGGGAAAGGACGAATGACAGATTATCACATCGTATCACAGACGCAAAAAACGCAATTTGTGGACAGATTCCTAATTTAGAGCATTGTCCTGCCGGTCTTACGGTATCCAGCACCCCTGAAACAACAACAACAACAACAACAACAACAAGATAGAGAAAGGGGAAGAGAAGAGAACGCCCCGTGACTGGATTGAGCGAGTGTGAAACAGAGAGGAGAGAATGGGAAAAGGCAACGCTGATCAAGTGGTTGTAGATGATATTTTCGAATTTGCATTCGGATGCGTAGTCCCTGAAGATCAAAGGAGGGCGAACTATCGAACATAATATTCCCCATAATACTCCATTTACTAGCCTCATGTGAGAAGAATCGTGTCATTTTAGAGAGTTCGAATGTACACTTGAAGTGCTTGTTACTCGAGCCTGTCTGGTTGTGAATAGGGTTGATGAACTCGTCATCTCTACATTCTGAATGCTGATTTACATTTAGTTCAGAGTCTTCCTTGGTGAATCCATGATGGTATCGATACGTCGTCCTTGTTCACTAATTGATAGCCATCTAGTATGGAAGAGCCGAGGCAATCAACCGACCGACACTAAACCATCTCTCATCAACCACATTCCTATCCGTCCATCTGCATTCGAGAGTACGCACATCAAATCCGCATGCGCTCCACATCGCCGTGGGGACGAGGGGAGGGAAAGGAAGGAGCGAGTTGGTACAAAGTCTCTTAGAATCGGTGTCGGAAGACCGGACATAGACGATATCTGAATTACGCCCAACAGCTATCAGAGTCGTTAGCCCGACTGACTAGGCCTGAGTTGGCCAATCCTTGGCTGTACGTTCGAATGCTTGAGTGCCGAGAGAGGCTCTAATCTAGTACCCCGAGAGGCACAGGGACTACAAAATACGAGGTCCATGTCTAGACAATAATGCGAGCTCGAATTCCTTATCAGTAGACGCTTCGCCCCATTTATGGCCCCACTTTCATCCATGAGCCGATTTTTCAGCCGAATCTGATGTTCACGCGATTCTGTCTCATACTATACAACTCCTTTTTCTGGACTTTTCCTTTCCAGCCCTTTCTTTGTTCTTCTCTGGGGGATTTACTCCTCTTTCTCGTTCTTTCTCCCATCTCGTCAGAGAGGAGGGAGACGCTTTATTACATCGAGGGCCTCAGTGCGTTCGGTCGATTCCCATTATTCTTTCTCTCTGACTTCCTCTACTTCCTTCCAACTCTTGACTCTCTGTTCCCCTCAGTGGCTCCAATATGCTAATAGGCTCTCGTCTGCCCTGACACTACCAACTCATCCCTTCCGATGCCCCTTTTTCTCCGAAAAGTGCTGACTTGCCGTCAATTTTGAGAATTGCACCCAATTTTCTCAGCGCAAAGAATATAAAGACTCCTCTCCTCTCGATATTTCACTCGCCCTCTCCCTCTCACCCTTTTGATTCTGGAATCGTCTGATATTGCAGGGCAGAATCATGGAAGAGTGGCTCGAGGCATACTACCCCTCCCTCCAGCTCTTTGCCGCCTTTCTCGTCATGTTTGTGTCTCTCTACTTGTGGAGACTCACAAATCGAGTGAGTTTGGATGTTTTTTATTCGTTTTAGAAAGGTTTATTTACTTCCAACGAAATGCTTATCTGAGTAATTCGCATAAACAGAATGACCCTCAGGATACGCTGTTCAATGCTCCTTCAGAAGGAGCAAAGGTCGAGATTCAGGTACTTATCGATTCCCTCCAATAAATGAATATTTCCAGATTTCACAGGACCCATCTCCAATCCAGCCCATTCCAAATGCAAACACGTTAGTTGCTCTGATCTCTGTTCCTTTCCCGTTATCCATTCGTCCTTAGGGAACCCTCTCCCTCGACGATCGACGGCCCTAATCCGTCCCATTCCTCTTTCTCCAATCCATCTATTCTGGCCTCTGAGTGAGTCACCAATCCTAATTGCATCGTAGTTCTCTCAGTTCTTCCATTTCCTCCGATCCTACTCCATCCGGTACTTCCATTACTGGCCCTTCACGCACATCGTTAGCTAATTATCCTCTGTTTCCCTCCCGATAATTCATTAGCACGAGTGAAAGGGGCGTTCTTGCAGACCAGCACCTACGAATTCGATTGCACCGCTTCATACTGATCCATCGCTTCGTAACATTCATTCTCTGAGAATTGACGAGCCCTCTATCCCTTTGACTGGCTCCGTTCAAATTGCTCTCAAGTAAGCAGAGCAATCTGTCACTTTCAGTGTCGAGTTTGGAGAAACTCTCCCAATTAGCCTTTGCAGTCACTCTGTCAATTCGATCGTTGAGCCCACCACTTATTCCGAATCAAATGCAGTGCAGGTGATAATTCGTACTGCTTTTTCGAGACTCAATCCAGGTTCAGGAGCAGCCTAATTCGACCAATGCTCATTCGGAGAATGTGAATGACAACGCCCGTGAGGTACTAATTACATCCGAAACTGTAATTGATGAACTCTCCTCAGAACTCTAGCAACGATCACGAAGATACATCCTCCGATTGGATTGAAACAAGGTTAGTTGGCCATTTATTGGCTGCCCAAGTACATTCTAGTTTTACTTCTCCCCTTCCCTCAACTTCTCTAATCCTCTTGAGACTCTTTCCCATTAGACTAAAAACACCATTAGTGTGAAACAAGAACAACCTCTCTTCTAGAATTCTAGATTTGAGGGGCTTTCGCTAAACATCATCTGTTTACAGGAGGCAGATGTATCATCAGAGAGCAGTCATATTCATGAAGTGGGTTGCTCAGAATGGTTCATGAAATACGTTTGTAGTAAATAACAACTTTTTAGGGCAGACAGAAGAAGCGATCTCAAGAAAGCCATGCTCATTCAACTAATCAAGAAGGTGTGCTATTTCGTCATTAATTGCGGACAATAAGGTTTGAGAGCATGTTAATCGCATTGAAGGAACTCGAGATCAATCCCGATGCTTCGATTGTTGTCATATGTGATTGTGATAATGCAAGACTTGTCAATCTGATCTGGGAAGAAATTAGACTCAATAACGCTTCTCTCGAGTAAGTTACCACTTCCGGTAGTTTGATATGCGCATATGTAGCACGAAAACAACGACGTCCTCTTTTCCAACCGAGACATTACAGGTATTGTACAGGTAATGAGAGGCTCAATGAAGTCCAGAACATGTTCCACAAGAGAGTAGTCAGAATTGTCGTCGCATCTGTGGGCAAAATGCAGTACGTTTTAATGTTTTGGGGGAAAGTATTCTCTGTATCATTCTGTGGCCTGGGTCTCTTAGTGACAATACAGTAGGTAATAGAGTAGAGAACAATGAAATGGAAGCTTGCATATTCCTTCCAGAGTATGCATTGTGTAAAAGTATTTTGGGTCTCACATTGGCAATAGAGTGGTCATCGATGGATGAGAGATGAGAGAGGGCCGGAGAGGACCAAATTATCAATCATAATTTGGTTATTACAGGTCCTTCAACAGCAATCACGTGAATACGACGATTATGTACGAGCCCAATGGTGCGGACCAATATCTGGAGGGGTTAGTATATTTGACTCAAAGTGATTGATCGGTCTCTGACCGAACTTGACCGCTCCGAATGAAATGGAATAAGTAAATGAGAATGATTGTATGAAATCCATCTCAGGTTCCTCACAATCTGCAACAAAAGAGGGAATGACCCGAGTCAGAGCAGGAAATGCATCGTTCTAGCTGAGAGTGACCAATTCATTAAGTGTGCTGAACTCGATGAAGTGAGAAAAAAATTTGTTTTCGAAATTAATGATTGAATTAGGTGCTACTGAAACACGATAAAGGCCGCGTTAGTCTGGAGGAGATCAGGGAGGTGTTCGACGTTGGTGAGTTCCTTTCCCCACCCACTTGCTAAACATGGTGATGGTTAGGGTGATGATTTGCAATAGGAAACCAATGGTTATTGATTAGCACAATTTTTGGAGAGTGAATGGGATCTTAATTGCAGAAAAGGAGAAGCTTCTTGCTAATCAGACATCTCTCAACGCCGAGCCTTCTTCTTCTCGCCGAAATCCGATTCGAGGTGCAATTTCGAGTTTATTATATCTTTGCCTGACCATGATAACGTATCCTTATAATTGCAGTTCCTATTGACGCTTCTCAGACGCGCAAGAATCGTCCATCCACTATGAAAGTGCAGACCCGCCGAGGTAGTGATCCTCCTACTTTTGATATCACACGCAAAATGAGAACGTGATCAGTTCTCGTCTGATAAACTTCCCCTATAGGCCTACATCTCTTTCTAATTCCGTTGCGTTCAGCTCCTGTCTCTCAGACTCGCAAGAATCGTCCATCCGCTATGGAAGTGCCGTCCCACAGAGGTAGTTTCCCCCTCATTCTCCTTTTGTCATCACACTCAAAATGAGTCCAATATTCGATAACGTCTCATAAACTTTCCATATACTCAAATCTCATCATGATTTCAGTTCCTGCCGCTACTTCTCAGACTCGTCATGATCGCCCGTCCACTATGAAAGTGCAGTCCCTTCGAGGTAGTAGTCCTCCTCATCCTCATATTGCTATAGAAAGCAAAATTAGATCATCATCCGATCTCATCTCATAAACTACTCTTCCCGTACACACCTCAAAATCACTGATTTTATTTCTGTTGAGTTCAGCCCCGGTCGACGCCTCTCACTCTCGCAATGATCGCCCTTCTAATATCAAAGTGCAGTCCCTACGAGGTACTGTTACCCCCGCATCCACTTATTGTCAAAACGAGCTTCTCTCTTAAAGTTCTTTTGTGACTAATCCAATCCTTCAGATCACTTCAATGAAGAGGACTCGGAAGAAGAATTCGATCAGAGCATGAACAGAAGTGCAACATGGGTGGAGGAGATTCGTCCTCAGGATCACCATTATTAGTTTTCTTCAGTAGTGGAGAATACTGACTGCAGCGTTTCTCCCGCTCGTATTTCATTTTTTTCTTTTGATCGTTTGTGATTTTAATCTAAATTCCGAAATTCCGAATGTATGCAACGATAACTTCGATAAACGTGCTTGATACTTACGAAAGTAGATAACTGCATGAAGGAAGAAAGGAAGAAACTCGGAAGAACCTCCGAAGAAACTGTCCGACTCGAAAGAAACGGAAGAAAAGGAGAAAAAACTCCAAGGAACGCACTTCGAGATCAGTGGAGTCTTTAAGAAAAATCGGGACAGAGTGCAACGCAATCGATGTCTTTACTTGGTGTGCTACGTTCCCATTCGCATCACAAAACAATCGAGATGGAATGAGATGATGCAAAGGACAGCGGAACCGGAGCGAGGAAACGGAGATCGGCTCTGTTAGGGAAGTGGAGGAATTGGGAGGAGAATCAGGTAAGTGGAAGACTATAATTCACGTATCACTCACCACTGCACGGTAGTTGTCATATTTCTTGAACGTCATCATTGTACGGATTAGAACAAAAGAAGATGAATATGACAGAAAGGGTCGCGGATAAGATTAGGTAAAGACGTGAGCGTGAATCAAACAGGCTTCAAACTGCACGGTTGTTGTCTTCCTATGGCGTCTTTTCCTGCCTTTCTCACTAGGGAAGACAGGGATGACAGGGATGAAAGGATGCCGAGATCAAACAAGCAGGGCCTTGGGATGGTACTAGGGTGAAGTACGTCACGAAGAGTTCAAGAGGAAGATGAGAATATGACGGTTTGAATCCGGTATCAAGAAAAGAGGAGGGATGTGAAGAGGAGGGGCTCAAGGAGGAAATAGAGTGGAGAACAATAACGGCTAGTGAAAAGTCAGGTATGGAGTAAAAGTAAAAGGTAAATCACTATTGACACTATTGGACGGTAGTCGTCTTCCTCTGTCGTCTTTATCCTCCTCTCCTCACCACGAGACTACAGGGTTGAAACAAAATAAATATGACAGAATGGGGCAGAAAGGGTCACATTTGTGGGAATTAGGTATAGAGGACGAGAACCAGAGAGGAATAACTTCACTGCACAGTAGTATTCTTTCTCTGACGTCTTCTCCCTCCTCTCCTCACCACGACACTGTCCGGGTTCTGTCTTTCGTGCTCGACGTAGGCTCTGCGGAACTCGCGCACATCGAACTCGCGTGCGTGACTCTCGCGATATGCGGCGATCTAAAAGGTCGATTTCGAAATGGTTGTTGCGATTATGCTGATGAATCGATGAACTGATAGCCAGATCACTATGCAAAATAGGCTTGTTGGAACTTGTTGAATTTCCCGAAATACTGATTGTGCTTCACTCATACTTGAGATACGATTGCCTACGGGGTTGGTGGATTGGATCTATGGGGAGAAAGAACCTCTTCCGGGTAACACCACAAGATTGGCTTCTTAAAGTTCCCCTTTACACCAAAACTACCCCCGATTTTTATTTGATTTTATGAAATAACGTACCGCCAATTGCATTCAAACAAAGAAATTAGACCATACAAATCAAAAATAGGCCTCTGGTGATTTTTTAAACACGAGGGCTTGACATAAGGGACAAGTATCTCCTGCGCGGATTTCGATAAGTACGGTAGATGAGACTGATCGATCTCGATTTGCATGAGAAGAAGGGAGTAGATCAGACTACACACGCGCTCTGCCTCTCTAGTCTCTCTCTCTTCCCCACGCTCTCTCGCCTTGGGAAATCGATTCCTTTGTTGACCCGGGCCGATTGATAGGCGAGGGATCATTGATCTACCCTCCTCCCCTTCCTTTCCTCAGTTGCGGGCGAATTTGAATAGTTTGCGGGTGTGGAGGGGAACTTTAATATCGATTTGCAGTTTGTACCTTCTCTCTGATTATCTCGATCACAGTCAGGAACAGGAAGATGAACGAGTACCAGACGATGCTCATGAGGAGGATCTGAAGAAGTCAATGAAGTCGTCTCTCAATCAGCTCAGAAATGACGGAACACTGCCTACTGCCTTCTTGAGTAAGATGCACAAAAACGATTCAAGCGCGCCACTTTGGAGGAAGTGCAAAAGTAGCGGTCATAAAATGGAGCAGAAACAAACCATTGACAGCATGAAGAGGATGATCAGTCCCGCGTCGGCGGGAGTCTCAGGATCGACGAGCTTTCTAAAGTATTAACGTCCATATATTTAGTGTTTCGAAGCCGCGAACAACGTGAACAATCACAGTAAGACTAACTACAAATCACTAAAATATTTAGAAATCAGCAAATAATAATTAGCTCATTATAGTAATTAGCAGATTACGAATAATGGAATAGGTCGAAAGAGAACATAACCTACTCGATGAGAAATTGATGAAAGGGAGATGAACGACTGCTGCGCAATTGACGAAATATGCAAATGTTTCTCATGGAGGCAATCATTCACATCGTCTCATCAGACCTAGTGTCACAAACCTTCTATTTTTATTCTTTCCCTGTCTCCATCCCCAACTTTTTCACCCTATTGTCACATCGCATCTCATATCTTGCCACCCAATAGTCTCAATAGCACGATAAATGCATTAGTATTCACCTCCTCAGCCAGGTCTGCAGCAGAATGTCCAGCACTCTCTCAGCCAGCCCCTCTATTATTATTCTATCCCTGTCTCCATCCCCAATCTATTCGCCCTGTTGCCCCATGTCATCTCATAATCGATAATCTTACCACCTAATGGGGGTCAATAGCATGTAAATGTATTACTAATCACCTCCTCAGCCAGGTCAGCAGCAGGAAATCAAGGACTCTCTCAGCCAGCTCCTCTTCCTTCTTCTCCTCCTCCAACGGTGCAGTGAACCGCACTCCTTGGAACTCAGCCAAGATTCTTCCGAGTATCAGTAGCAGAATAAAGATGGCCTTGCGGCTCATCGTGGACGACTATAGGTCAGACTGAAGCGGTGTCTCGAGATATCCCCTCGATCCCAACCAAAGACTAATATTCAATTTGTATTCGAAACGATTCATGTAGACTGAAGCGGCGCCCTTTAATCTCTTCACGGACCAACCGAATATTAATTTCAATTTAAATTTGAATGAAATCGGCAGCCTTTGAGCATGAGAAGCGAAGCGAATATGGTTTGCATGTAAATTGGAAGAGAATTCTAGGACGACTGGATCGAATATGAGCCCTTTCTTGCGAATATACTGTAGGTATTCAAGCTAGTTCTACTACAATCTGGAGATTTTTATATTAAATACTTGTTCATTCATGAATACACGCGTAGCTCATGTTTGCAGACAGTCCGAATTATACGTTATGTTTTCTTTAATATTTGCGGTCTATCGTCTCTCCTTCTTATCTTATCATTCGGACTGCACTGTTATCATTCCGAGTCCAACGAATCTGCCAAACTTCGGGTAAAAACAGGGAGAGGGAGCTGCTTCAGTCTATTACAGTCTATTAGTCTGTCTGGGGCAGCTCATGTCCATCATCCAGATCATTCCATTAGCTTCCCCTCATCCCATTATTCCACCCTCGGCTCTTACCAGTAAGAGGAACCCTCTCAGACTAACCTTTACTGAATCTTTGATGACGTTGGTTATTCTTGTCCTCGTCTTCCTGTCAAGCGTTATCTTCTATCTATCTTATCAATCGAGTAGCACTCGCTATCACTCAGAGTCCAACAAATGTGCCCAACTTTCGTTAAAAGCAGAAGTTGTGAGAGAGATGGGCCACCGAAATCTATTAGAGCCTGTCTTTGAGAAGCTCATATCTCCCCTACCATTATATTCAGTCTTATCTCATCTCCTTCGATGAATATGGATATCCTTTTCCTCCTCTTCCTTTTATTTCCTTCCCTTAAACCGTTCTCCTCTCTCTGTCTTATTATTCTGCACCGTTATCACTCGGAGTCCTACGAATCTGTCGAACTTCCGTTAATAACAACGAGAGAGGGATGGGCTACTAGAGTCTATTAGTCTGTCTGGGGGAAGCTCATATCCTCCCCCATATCATTACATTAGCTTTCCCATCCCATTATTCCACCCTCGGCTCTAATGGAAGTAAGAACACATTCAGTCTTACCTCACATTCGATTC
>LS512951.1:289696-308967 GCA_900490845.1 Pristionchus japonicus | reverse complement strand
CGTTCCATTATTATACCATCGGCTCACTCATTCAAAATTGCCTATTCTGTCCGACTTTCCACCAGTTTGAAGGTGGTTATCCTTTTCTCCCTCTTCCTGGAATTTCTTCCCTGCCAAGCGTTCGCCTCTGTCTATCTTATCATTCAGGCTTGACTGCTCGCACTTACAGTGAAACAAAAACTTCCAATTTTCACTGTAGACAGATAGATCTGGACTGTCTAAGTCTGCATGGGAGAAGCTCATTCGTTTCGGCCCATATAATTCCATCAGCTTCCCCTTTTCCATCAGTCCACCCTCACCTTTCTTATTCATCCGTAAGGCGAACCCCTTCAATGCGATCTTTCATCAGTATCTGATGAAATTGGTTAACCTTTTCCTCCTTATCCCTCTTTTTCTTCCCTGTCATGCGCTTTTCTTTTATCTTATCATTCAGTCTGCACTGTTATCACTCTGAGTCCAACGAATCTGCCAAACTTCCGTTAAAAACAGGAGGAGGAGATAGAGAAAGAGATGGGATACTAGAGTCTGCTAGAGCCTGTCTGGGGAAAGGTCATATCCACCCCCATATCGTACCATTAGCTTCCCCATCCCATTATTCCACCCTCGACTCTAATGGAAGTAAGAACACATTCAGTCTTACCTCACATTCGATGAAGCTGATTATCCTTTACCGTCTCTTCCTCCTATTTCTTTTCTGTCAATCGTCCTCCTCTATCTAACTTATCATTCAGACTGCACTGTTATCATTCTGAATCCAACAAATCTGCCAAACTTCGGTTAAAAACAGGGAGAGGGAGCTGCTTCAGTCTATTACAGTCTATTAGTCTGTCTGGGGCAGCTCATGTCCATCATCCAGATCATTCCATTAGCTTCCCCTCATCCCATTATTCCACCCTCGGCTCTTACCAGTAAGAGGAACCCTCTCAGTTCGACCTTTCCTCATGTTTCTGGTGAAGGTGTGGTGGGGGTTTCTGGTCCTGTTCATACTCTTCCTGATATTTCTTTCCTTTCAATACATGCAGCACTCGCTATCACTCGGAGTCCAAAAATTGTGCCCAACTTTCGTTAAAAGCAAAGGTTGAGAGCGATGAGCCACTGGAGTCTATCAGAGCCTGTCTGGGGAAAGCTCATATCCTCCCCCATATCGTTCCATTAGCTTCCCCATCCCATTATTCTACCCTCGGCTCCAATGGAAGTAAGAACACATTCAGTCTTACCTCATATTCGATGAAGCTCACTTTCTTTCTCTCCTCTTCCTTACATTTCTTTCCGGACACGCATTCTCCTGTATCTCTGTCTATTAGAGCCACTAGCTGCTTTCCCCATTCCATTACTCCACCCTCGGTCTTCTTATTCTACCGTAAGGCGCACACTCTCAGTTCGACCTTTCTCCAGTCTCTCCAGTCTCTGGCTATCCTTTTACTCCTATTTCTGGTATTTCTTGCCTGTCAAGCGTTATCCTCAAACTATCTTATCATACAGGCTGCACTGTTATCACTCACAGTCCAACAACTCTGCCAAACTTCCGGCAAAAACAGAAAGGGAGATTGGCTACTAGAGTCTATTAGAGCCTGTCTGGAGGAAGCTCATATCCTCCCACATATCATTCCATTAGCTGCTTTCCCCATTTCATTACTCCACCCTCGGCTTTCCCATTACCCCCTAAAAGGAACCCTATCAATCCAACCTTTCCTCAGTCTCCGATGAAGAACTTAAAAAAAGGATGACTTTCTTTTCCTACTCCTCCTGGCATTTCTTCCCGTCAATCTTCTCATCCATCCATTTTATCCTTCAGACTTGACTGCTATCAATCACAATCCAACGAATCTGCTATACTTCCTTTAATAACAAAGAGAGAGATCGCCTACTAGAGTCCATTAGCCTGTCTGGAGGAAGCTCATATCCTCCCCCATATCATACCATTAGCTACTTTCCCCATCCCATTACTCCACCCTCGGCTTTCTTACTCTCTTCTAAAAGGAACCCATTCCAGTCCGACATTTCCTCCGTCTAAGATGAAGGTGGTCATCCTCTTCCTTCTCTTCTTGGGCGCTTCAGCCATGATCTATCGACTTTCCCCTGAATTCGATCATCATAAGTGGGAGGAGGAGGACCCGAAAGAGGCGAGAAGAATGTCGTGGCTCTTCAATGACAAAAGAGGAGGACAAGGTTCAAGCTCTTTCTGTTTAAATTTGTTTACTTTTCTTCTATCAGGATCCCCTCGCAAGGTCGTGAAGGCTTCCCCACTCAAGGCACGTGCCAGCCATTTCTTGATCCATCGAAAGAACTGGTCGAACTGACAGATCAACGTGAAACCCCTTCTGTACTCGTCCGTAACTGATTCCCAAACCCGTTGCATAAACCTGTGAGTGAAAAGGGCGTCAAGTTTCGATACATCGGATACACCAACACAAAAAAGATCAGAGATCATACAGACGGAAGGGGGAATGGGGGACGAATTGGTTGGCACATCACTCTGCATCTCTTCTTGTTCACGCTACAACTCTCACTCGAGGAACAACCGATCAAGAAGTAGTGATGACTCAATCCAATCTTCTCCTCTCCCACTCTTATCACACAATGGAGCGTGTGATCATTTCGAAAGGATTGTCCATGAAACAATAACAGATACACATTTATCGAGATGTTCACAATGAAGGTCTCACAATTGCAGAATGAATAGTGTGTTTCGAGAAATTACAAAATCACAAGGAAACACCGAACATCTACTTTCTACTTTCTACAGTTCTCCTGAATCCCTGGGACGATTCTTCCGAACGGCTTGCAGCAGTACTCTTCATACAAAGGCATGACGGGAGGACGATTACAGGAGGAGCCAGTGAGTTCTGCAAGAAGCAAATTGTGATTGGACTATCAGTGGGTCGTAATGTTTCCCGAGTAGTACCACTCTCAGCATTTAACAATAAATCTCCTATCAGAGAGGGAGAGAGTTCATGTGAAATGGAGAGAGTCCTCACTGGCACAATCAGACTTTCTTCTCTATTTCCCTATATCATAGATACAAAATAAGGATAATTCAAGAGAAACCATACCTCCGATCTCGCATCTCTTCTCCCTCACGAGTTCGAAAATTTGGTGGGCACAGGCTGCGATGGCAGGAGTGAATTCCTCGTCGTCATTGGTCTTGACTTCGTGGGCCTTGACGTGGTGGGCTTTGAAGGGTCTACGATCTCTAAGCTCGTAGGCGTCGTTCTCCACTTCCATCTCGAAGGGATCTGACCTGTACTCATCACTGTTGGAGGCCAGTGCTCGTTGGTGGTACTGAGGGGCTCTGTGATTGACGGGGGAGAGGATTGGTTTGGCGAGGACGTTGGGAAGTACTAGGACGAGAACTAGGAGAGCCTTCATCGTAACGTCGGAATGGTGGAATGAAGTCGAGAGTGGAGTAGGAAAGGTAGAGATAAGGTTAAGCTGACAGTTATGGCTTTGCAGAGAGGGGGTGATAAAAGCATGGGTCCAACTCTCTGGAGTACACGCAATCTCTCGCTCTGATTGACTGACAAGTGGGTGTGCAGAATGAAGAGGTGTGATCAATGCCCATAAAGCTGTAATACGCACTGGGGGTACGCGCTATAGCTCCAGGTTTGTCACGCGCATCGATTGCGAGTGTATTCCTCGATGAGTAATGCAAAATATCAAGGTGTACTCGAAATGAAAATACGCTGAATTGTTTCATAAATCCAGACCGCGTTGAATACATCTGAGAGTGAAAAGAGCGTCGAGATTCGATACATCAACACACAGTTCAAGAGATCTGAGATCAAACAGAGTAACTGGTTTCATCTTGTATTCTCCATAGTTTTCAGTCGAGATACTGCCGATTTTGGCATACTGGAGTAGTGATTACGCAATTCAGTCATCTTGTCTCCTCGCTGTACTCTTCAGGCACGCATCTGAGCCACTCGTGACAAGCAAATAGTGAAACAATAACAGCTGAGGACAGATTAGGATTTATCGATAATTACACAACGATTGTCCGAGAATTCAGAAGGGTCATTATTTGGCAATACAATCACGAACAGTATGATTCAATTTTTGTCGAATCCGCAGTCCCGAGCTATCTCAGCGAAGACGAAGTTGTAGAATTTGCAACACTTCTTGTCAAATTCCGGCCAGGGTCCAAAGCATCCGTGACTCACCACTGAAAAAGCAAAGATAGCAATTGATTGCAATTCAAATACGAACATAAGAGGGCGTCTACGACCCAGGTTGGATGTCTACGACGAAAGGACCGAAACGTCCAGCCTCATATTCTTAAGGAATATTTCTTTCTAGTTTACCCATAGCAGCGTTATCACTTCTGTTCTATAAGGAACCCAGTGTGATGCTAATAAATACGATTGAGTTTATTGCAAAAGATATTGTTGAATAAGGAAATAAATGCGCACCTCCTCTTGCACATCTTGCCTGCCACAGCCTGTCGTTCAGTGCGTTCACACAGGTCTCAGCATGCGTCTTCACTCTCACTCGAGTCTCCCTCTCAACCTCCTCACTCGAGTCTTCGTTCGAGAAGATGGGATCATCGGACTCGAGCGATGCAGAAGAAGGGAAATAGGGAACGTATTCTTCGGACTTGACGTTACGGAAGCAGGGCTTGGCGAGAACACTTGAGAACAGGCAGACGAAACCAAGGAAGAGAACAACCTTCATTGTAGCGCTGAGACGAATGTCGGAATGGGAGAGTGGAAGAGGAAAGGGGCAGATAAGACTAAGCTGACAGTTATGGCTCTGAAGCCAACAATTCTCTCGAGTTCACGCCCCCTCTCGCTTTGTCTGAAGTATAGGGGTGTGCGAAATGAAGAGATGAGATCAATACTCCACAAAAGCTATAAAAAACGTATTGGACAAAGTGCACAGGATTACTCCACTTTTGTCATTCGATTGAATGTGAATTTCGGAGTGATTACTTGAATGGCCTCGTTCTCCATCGAACTTCTGATCTTCGAAAGCTTGGAAGTTACAGATTTCTATTATACTCTGATTACTCTCACTTTCATCGTTGTGTAAGCAAGATACGTTGCGGAAAGGAACGGTTTATATTTTTCGAAAATTGAGAACAATAAGTACTTAATTCAATAATTGGGTAGCTGACACATTTGGAGTAATGAAGAGGAAGTTGGAGATTTTTGAAGCAATCAGTTCATAAACAACACCATCTGGAGACCAGAAAGCATCATTGATCGAAATACTGTCAAAAGATAGGAGAGTGAGTAGTTGTTCTCAATATGAGTATTGTGGAAAGATGGATCTCAATATGAGCACCGTGGAAAAAAGGCTAATTTGCTGATCTTGGAAATCGTTAGTGAGAAATGGAGACTATCATTTAATTGGGAATTCTGGAGACTTCAAATAACGGGAGAATAGTAATAGAAATTTACTGAATGGAAGTCGAACGATCGAATAACATGGATGAAGCAAAAGAAATGAGCGATGTAAGGAAACTGTAGGAATATCGGAACAATCAATAATGAGGGATAAAAATCATAGACCAGGCAAGAAACTGCAGTTCACGAAGAGATTGGAAGCAATCGAAGTTGGAGAACTTGGATGGTATCAGTTATCAGTGATGGGGTCTATCAGGCGCAGTTGCAGTCAGCATGACATTAGGAAGTGAAGGACAATCGAAAGAACAATTAAGGGGGAAAACTGCCCAATGAAGAGAATGATGGATGAATTATGTGGTGTGCCATTAGCAAGGGAAGAACAAACGAGTACAAGAATATTGGGATTGCTAGGAATTGCTACAGTCATCGGGCAACGGAAAGATCCACGGAGCACAGAATAAAAGGGCGAAAAGAGAGGATTGATGGATGGAATACCTGGTGTTCCATTAGAAAGGGAAGAACAATCGAACAATGCATAGAACAGTGCACATACAGCACAATTGGGAGAAGAATGATGGATGAAGTAGGCGTTGTGCGATTAGGAAAGGAAGAACAAACGAGTACATCAATCGAATAAAGAGAGTATTTGGCATCGCTACAGTCAACGTAATAGAAAGGTAGGATTGCATCAACTCACATGCATAATCAAAACAATAGACGGAGTACAGCAATAGTGGATGAAAAGGGCTAATCGATAACTTAGGCATCGCTGCAGTCATGATGCCAATAGGCAGGGAACAGCCAGAGATAAAGACATTCGTACCAAGGGGCCACGAACTTACGGTAGCGCCAGTTCACGTTGTCGAACAGTTCGCAATCCTCCATTCGGTTCTGTTTGATCCTCCACTGGTCGGCTTCCTGTAAAAACTAAGGTTGAAACAGTTAATCAAGTCTCGCGCGCACTGTTTGAGATCACGGCTACGAAATTCATGATGTCATACCGACCGTAATTATGATTGTTTTGCAACTTTTTTGCTATTTTGCATTCTCCTCTCATTTCTGCAAAATACCACAAGTGACTCTCTTCCCCATCTGATCAATCGATCAGGGTAGAGATGATATCTCTCTCGTTTGATCAACTGACCGTAAGGTGCTCGACGTACTGATGTCCCTTCATTCTTGAGAGAATCAAGTCGGCTTGGTCGAGATGTCGCGTAAACATCGGCTCTTGCTGAAATGTGCTTGCTTACCAAACAACCATTGAAAGATAATCTCAGCTAATAACTCACACTCTGATGCAAGTGTCAATGAGCACACACACTCACACACTAGAGGTGGAAAGAGATAAATGGACTCAAATAGACACACCTTCTCCTCTTCCTGACCGGCAAACCACCTTCTGCCCCAGACGAACTCGTGGCTGGAATGGAGAATATTAAGTAAAATGGGTCTGCCGATAAGACAATTTGCACAGCGAAAGAGGCTTCGTCTACTGTCGATTTCATGCGAATTGAGGAGTTAGGGAGATCTGTTTGACGTTTGATGAAGATGACACTTACTTCACACAACTTTCACCATCTTTCTCTACATTCTACGGGGTTTATAAGTGATCATTGGCAAAGATTTTGATCAAAGACCATTTGGAAAATAGACTCACTAGCGCTCGTAGTTGACTCTCAACTTCACGTGAGAAATCGAGAAGAGGGAGGGAATGTCCTAGAAATGACGGATTAGGAATGACGGAGTTTTCGAATTCCTTCTTGCCGGCTCCACGTGAAGTATAGAATATATCCGACAAAAGGAACGGAGTTTGGATCAGTACTTGAGAATTGAATGAAAGTTTCGGTACTTGTCTAGTTCTCCGGAAGAGTGTCTATCCTCCATCCACCCCGACCACCAACCCTGCGGTTGGAAATATATTATTAGGAATGAGTGAAACTCAACCATTCTTCCGGGGAACTAGACAAGTGCCAAAGTTTCACCTTGTCCTGCACGAATGCTTGATGTTGGGTGTGCATCCTGCCGGGAACGAGGTCAACTGAAACAAAATCAATGTTGACTGGACTTCTTTCATCAACTACATATTCTCATTTTGCGTCAATATTTCGACTCGAGAGAAGATTCTGAAATCTCTGAAATAAGCTATCGAAAACGCACTCTCTTTGCATACAAATTCATCTGAGGGGAAGATGTTTCTCAACAAAAGATTCATGTTGAGGGCGGTCCGGTCCGGGGTGTGCCTGAAATGATTATGTGATCGTAAATTAATCTTGGCGGCACAAAATAGTCTAAAGCAATCAAAGGTCATACTTATTAGAAATCCTATCATTTACGACCTTTAAAGAACAAAGATCTCTGAGAATATTGCTGGAACTCACATCGGGACCCTGAACCAGTTCTCGTGAGTCTTTCCCCAGAAGGCTCGCTCTCCGCCGTAGAAGCGGCTGCTCGGGCACAGGTCCTTGTAGAACTGGAAACATATTGTACTTTGAAGCGATAATCAGTCAGATCCTCTTCATCTTGCATGGTCTTACGCTCTGCTTAGTTCAGTTACCGGGCGGAATTGGGTTAGTCATTCAATAATACCACGAATCACTCACGGTAACTTACTTATACTTATACTTTATTCACCAACGAGTTTAATAAGGGGAATGACAGAGAATGGGCAACAGGTGGTATTAGAGCTCAGGAGAGCTTGTGGGCCTTTAATGTGGGAGAATTGGATGACTCACGGTGACGTTCAGATCCTTCACATGTTTGCACCTCCCGTGGAAGCGAATGATTCCCTCGAGGTCCGTGATGTTAGTGAAGGCCTTGAAGATCTCCGGGTACGCGAAATCGGGATCGATGGGAGTGGGAAGGGCGACGTAGGTCTGGAAAGATTGTGAGAATCTCTTGTGTAATCGATTGCTAGTCACAATAAAGTGATAAAATTATAGTGCTCTTAAAGAAGGTTTACTAACCCGTAGCCTTTGTTTTTTTCCTTTGTTTTCTGTTTTGTTTATAACCCCCTCGCCTTTGTTTTGTGCCGTCTCTTGGTGTTCTATTTTTCAAACAACTCTCCGTTCACGCAACTGAATGAGTATAATGCGCCAATTTTGTTGAAGTGAGTCAATTAGCCGAGATCGCTAACCGAATTCTGCCACGCGGGATTAAAGCAAGGATTAAAAAGGAGCTAACCGGATTCTGTGTCTTGTTGCTTCCGTGGATGTTCGGCCAATCGTCTCCTCTGACCACTCTGACGGTGACGTTGTGAGTCTTGACGTACTCATTCTGAATCAGATTTGTTGAACGTAGATTCGAAACGTTCCGATTCGAACGCGTTTGCTGTGAATTGGCTTTGAAATGTGTCTCGTGTTTTTCGTCACCGCCTCTCTCTCATCAAACAATGGGAACTGAAGAGACCAGAACACAAACTTGCTGGGCACTCTCTAGAGAATTTCCCAAAGACTCACAACAGCAGTGAGATTCATCTCCTTGTCGGGAGTGCCGGGAACCAGTCGGAAGGCTTTGATGTCGGAGACGGAGAGGGTGAACGAGCACTGCAAGTACTCTGTCTTCTCTCTGTGAGAAGTCGCCCCTTTCTTTCACTTTGCACTCCACACTGTCGAAATCTTACATCTAAACCCTAATAAACAAGTGCTCCGCAACAACTTATCTGTTCAACGGACGAGTAATGCCGGTTCCGGGCTTCCTCTTCCTACTGGATTAATCACTGGACTTCTCCCGCTGCGGGGCTAAGTCTAACATGCTGTGGGAAACGGACGGTGAGAGATGGGAGAAAGGGGGAGAAGGGAGAGAAAGGATGGGGAAGGAGGGATAAGAGTAGATGGGGAAGTGGCAGGGTGTGTGAGGATGGGACGAGAGTGTGTGGGGAATTGGATAGAGATGATAGAGGGAGTGGTCGTTCTCTATGCGCCTGTGGGGAGGAAGGAAGCGGGACTCTATCTCTTTCCTATTGACATCTGCGGACTCGACGCTATTGAAACGTATGATTTGCATATTGCGTTTACCCTAACCAATACTTACCGAGGGCTCCGTTCCGTTCTCCACCTTCTCCCAATCTCCATGGGAAGTCTCCTTCAGATGGTAGTTCCAGTAGACGGAGTAACCGACACGGCCGTACGGGCACACGTACTGAAAAGTGCTTTCACGCCAAGTGATTCTTATGTTGTCAAGAGAGTGATACCGACGGCTAATGACGAGATCTACTCATTACACCGTTTCCGAGCTTCTTGTTCACTGGTGCGAATGGCCTTATTCTCCTCATTTTACACAGAGATGATAAACAGAAGGAGAAGGACACGGATTCAGAAGGACACTGACCCGTCCATTGGCGTAGTAGAGGAAGGCCGAGTTCTGGTCGGGACCGACGTGAACGGCACGACGACGATGGTTCTCCTTCTCGTCCTCCTTGCCGACCTCGGACCAGAGAGTTTCCTCGATGACCTGACAAGCAGAAATGGTCGCCATCAAAGGGCGTTCACAATTAGTTGTTTAGGCGAGTGCAAAAATAGTAACTTCTGTGCGAGATATCGCTCTTGATGAGTCATCAACAATTATTCAGTCAGACAGACTTGCGTGAATGTATTTTTTTGAAAAAAACATCGCGACTCACCTCGGTCTTTATGAACTCCATCACACGTGCGTCGACGTCGTTGGAGAGAGGATGGGGATCGTTGAACTCCTGAAAGTTATAAATCGACTCAATTAATCGTCTCGATGTTCGGATTAGTCAAGAAGGAACCTTCTCCCCTCGATTCTCTCCAACTTTGAACCTTTTTCGAAGTTCCATAATTCATTCTCTCTAATCTTCTTGAAGGAAAGAGAGAGAATGGAGGGGAGATGGTTAGTCTCCCCCTCGTCTCCCCTCTAAGTCCGAACCCTCTAGTCGATTTGTCTGATAGAATATGCGTCTAGGCAGAGACACTAACAACGGTGAAAGCTGATGAAACCCACTCTCAACTGGGCAGCAATCGGTGCTTGGTAGAGGTGCCACTTCGGCTGCATCATCGTCTCCAGAAAGGAGACGTACGGCTCTGTCGGGTGCGGTTCCTGAAAAAGTCACGTGACTCTCTCAATTTCGCCTGCTCTCTCGCCTGTCAGAAATGCTTGAGGAGAAGCGGCTATTTCTAGCTCAGTCGTGAGACTCTGAAGGCTGTTGGGTTTTCTTACTTCTTCGGAAGACTATTGCGCTACATTTATTCCTCAAATGAGAGATTCCAATGCCGGAGGTGAATACTAGTGATCTCATCTTGATTTTCCAGCGTGCAGACTTTCTCGAACCCACTGCTGAGTCAACGGAGGAAAAGAGTGTGCATTGGCGAGAAAGAGTGACAAAAGGCCCGCCGATTATTCGACTAGTTTACGCTTCCAAAACAATTAAGATCGGAGGCTTAAAACTTTCTACTTCCTCGAATTTCTGCGTAAGAATGCCTAATGACCATTCATGCTGACCGAAAAGTGCTGGCTAGTAATTCGACACTCACCATTGCGCACATGTCAGACGATCACAGTGCAGTAAAAAATACGTCAAATAGGTCTCGCCTAAGCGAGAGGGGATGTCGGCATTCTGACAAAACGCATGTCGGCAGCCCGAAAAAACCCCATAAAACCATGCAAAACATCGATTTCACTTTGTAGGCAAACGTCTTAGCTACATCGGTAATATATCTCAGCTAGACCCCATTTGACGTATGAGTAAACAACAACAAACAGCTTGCACCCCGCACTTCCATGAACTACCAGGATTGGAAACGGACTGGCGCGCTCACTAAGTCACTAGCTTTGATGCTAGTCCGAAGGAGCGAAAGGTTGTGGAAAATGATTGAGTCAGACATTCTCAAAGGTAACTCGTCATTGAACTGAAGTGGGAATCCCGCATACTACTAGGAACAAGCAAGTTCACGCTAGCTGCTTAGGCTCGCATGCTCAATCTCACAAATTCCGTGAGATTTGGCCGAAAAATATGGAAATTGTTTCGAAATGAATACCTCGCCGTCATACGACAGGACGAATCCCTTATCGTGAGGAGCAGCCAGGAGAGAAACGGGGAGGAAGAGGAGGAGGCTGAGTGTGACCATGCCTGAATTGGAGAATGTTCATGGGAGTAGTCAAAAAAGGCAAAAGGGAGAAAGACAATTCGGAATAAGAAGTTGTCGACTTGAACGCGTTATTTCTGAAGAAATAACTAATAGCACACTATTAAACGGTAATTCAGAGGTGATATAGCCCACTACTCTGTAGTACAAAGTCTTCTTAGGTCAGCAACAAGTAGCGTAGAGTCACCACTCTCAAAATCCCTCCTTCTGAATTCGCGCTTTCAATTATTGCTGAGAGTGAGTACGACAAAGAGAAAAATCTGCTCTGGATTGAGCAGAACTCCACTGAAAATGTAGGAAAATGGAAATCGAGTCGAGTGCGTGGCTGCCCTTCAACGAGTCGACTGCGTGGCTGCCCTTTAACGAGTCGAATGTGTGCCTGCCCTTTACCGAGTCGACTGCGTGGCTGCCCTTCAACCCAGGCCTTCTACCCTCTCGAATAAGCTCCCCTCGCCCTTTTTATCCCCTTTCTTTCCCTTTCCTCTGAAGATTTATTGCTTCTCTCTGTTCGCGGAATCCCCTGAGTCCGCAGCCGTCCCAGTGATTAATGGGAGGGGAGAAGAGGAGGGAGGGAGGTTTCGAATTGTGAAAGGCTCTGGATTCTGCACAGATTGATTGGGATACTGCGAGTTGAAAGCTATCCTGGACCATAGAAGCTGGTCAAAAACTGGCACTGGAAGGAAGAATTCAGAGAACAATCAAGCTACATGTCTGACGTCTCGCCAGTTTCCTCACTCTCTCTCACGCTACCGGGTCGTCGAGAGAGACATCGAAAAGTGGGCGAATATAATGATCCTAGAAGGCGAATCGCGTGTTTGTCGAGTACTCTTCCATCTCAATTGTGAGAAATCGGGTGGAATTGACCGTCCTACATATTGGTGACCAAAAATTGGCAAAATCCGTTCAGATTGATTGGCTAATTGCAGTGAAACTCTGATTGTAGTCAAGCTAGACCATCCTCAACTTCAACTTGGCGATTCACTGATTGCTTCTTCTCGTCCCTTGTGTAACTCTTTCCTCTCAGTCACTTTTTCTGCCATATGCACGTCTCGTTATCCATCTCTCGAAGGGAAATTGAGAGGAACAATGAGAAGAGATGGGAAATTATGCGAATCCAATTAGATTACGCTTAATGAATACAGTGTGCATCTGCTCTATGGCCCATTTCTACTTCTCTTGACGTCTCCTTATCCATCACTCAGAGAGCTGAGGGAAATGGAGAGCAATAATAAAGAGGGAAATAATGGAATGAGTCCAATTAGATCATGCAAATTGAAAAAGTGCACATCTGTTCTTTGACCAATACCCTTCTCTCTCCAAATTACACTATTTCCTCACGCTTTTCAAGTCTACTAATCCGTCACTCAGAGGGACGACTGAAATGGAGGGGAACAATGAGGAGACGCGATCATAGATGGAACGATTTCAATTAGATTATGCAAATTGAAAAAAGTGCACATCTGCTTAATGGTCTATCCTCTTCTGTATTCTCTCCCTGTCGAATGCACAATTTCCTCCTTTTCCACCACTCTTTTCTCATCTGAGCCTCCTTTTGATGCATGGTCTTCTCTCGATTCGGTAATTCTCCCGAGGGAAGGAGGGATCTCCTCCCTCTAAAAGGACGAAAAGTTGCTACGAATATACTCTAGTTTCGGCCAGGTTCTGGGTGAGGCACCTCAGATTCATGGGCTGAGACAAAGTGGGTGAGAAAAACTTGCGTAGCTCTTTGTTTTTTTTGCAGTACATTCAGTTTCTTCTCATTTGATAGTTACTCCCCTAGATTCTTAGCTTCCCTCTAGGTAACTTTCTTGATACATGATGAGGTGAAAGAGGATGAGAAGGTCCCGGAATCCGAAAGTCAGAAGCAGTTGTCAGCCTATTCTCCAGTTCGCACATTCTCGATCTGTCAGAGAAACGGAGGATAAAGTGTAAAGGAAAGAACACAGCAGTGAAGGAAGCGGGCGGCTAAAAATAGTTCACGCCCACTTGTGAATGAACCTGAGGAAGAAATCAACTTTGTGACCATTCGATTCAAAGAGCTACTGAAATGGAGGAGGAAATGAGAAACTCGGTAACTCTTGAGATTTCCCATAGCAGGTATCCGAATTGCAAGGAAGTAGATCACCACTACTGCTGGTTTATTGATTGTCTCTTCTCTATCCTCGCTGTAACTCATTTCGGATATTTATCTCAGTCACTTCTTGCATCTTTTAAACGTCTCCACTTCCTTCACTCAAAGGATCGTGGACATTGAGAGAAAAATAGTAGGAAACCCGGAAGAGAGAAATTAGGGTGGTGTTTCTCTTTTTCCTGTAAACTCGGAATCGCATACAGGTAGGTCATTGGCAAGAACAACGCATGCGAATCATTGATTCCTCATTCTCTCTCACCGTCGCAATCCTCTTCGAGGATAGAAGAGGAATAATTCTTGCAAATGATGGGGGAAAGGAGGAGAGAAGAAGCTCCCAGCAGTTGTCTGATGTCTCACCAGTTAGTGTGCTCTCTCGCTTTCTCTGACAGACGAGTGAAGCTGTGTAACGGGAATAACGCTGCAATGATGGGAGGGAGAAGCAGGAAATGGCTCACACGGCCTGCTCTGCCCTCTCGTTTCTAACCCTGAGATCGTGCCGTTGTGTCTCATTGACGATTTCTACAATTTACGTGGATTTAGCCCCATCGGAATGGAATTGGGAGAGAAGGCCCAACTAGAGACCATTTCAACCTGATTCACTGTGCTCTCTCAGAAACATAAATGTTCAGTCTGGAAATTCGAAGAGGGAGTGAACTTGAGACTGAAATAGAACAATAGGACACTCTCCTACTTCTCCCTCATCGTTGTAAACCTTTCCGTCCTCAGACTCTTCACTCAGACTCTTTTTACTCTTCGGCAAGTCTCACAATCCATCACTCATCATTACGAGGACAGTAGAGAGAACGAACGAGAGAGGGGAGAGAAAAATGCTTAGAATTTAGTAGAAATAGAGAAGAAGACGCATCTGATCTTTGACCTTACTCACCCTTCATACCAGGGACTTTCTCTGCCTCTCAAACGTCTAATTTGGTATTCTGGAGCACGCAAAGCGATGAATGAGGGAGATAAGGACGGAGGAAAAGATGCTCCGAATAGACTCTAGTTTCGGCCAGCAACTGGTTGACAGACTCTCAAGTGGAAGAGGAACTAGCAGTCCAGGTGATGTGAACCAGGTGAAGAAGTGGCTGAAAGATTCAGAGAGGCAATCCGGAGCAGTTGTCACATTCTGACTGACCGACAAGGGTGAATGTGAAACTGGAAGACGAAGAGAGAGAGAGAGAGAGAGAGAGAGAGAGAGAGAGAGCAGCAAATGATTCTCGAAAGTGTCTTCCCTTGTCCTGAGAAGATTTTTTCGAGACTTTTCCGCCCCTATGCGCGTGCTGATCATGGTCATCGCTCTTTCTCTATAACCGCCGTAAAACTTCCGTGTTCAGTCACTTTTCTCAGTCGCTCTTTGGTCTTCTGTCACAATCAGTCTAATGCACATCTCTGCCAATTTCAGTAGAATGCACATTCAGTCTTTGGCCTTGAGTCCTAATGCACTCTCTCTGTTTCTGCAATTTGCTCAACCTCCGCCTTTTTCGCTCTCTAGTCAATCTTCTAATGCGTTTTCTCTCTCGTTTCGGGGAAAATTCGTGACAAATGGGAAAGGGCGGCTGAATGGATTAGCCTGAGACACGCAGAGGCCAGAGGCCAATCTCCTTGCCGCTCTGTTCTGCACAGTGTCTCGTCGGCCAGAGTGCCGCCTGTCGGAAGCAGGATTGGAGAGGGGCGCCGAACGTTGAGAACACGACTAGAGAGCAGAAGGTTGTGTGCAAAGAAATGGGAGAATAAGTGCGAAAGAAGGAGAGATGGAGTACATAAAGTAGAGAGTGCACAGAGAGTGCAAGTCATGTTTCTCCCCCCTCTGCTTCTCACGAAGCCTGAATAATCCAATCCCCCCTTTTCAGAGAATTGCTCATCTCATCCCATCTTGCCCTACAGTAGCCCGACCCTTGGTCTTGGGTCCTTACTTCCTCCTCTGCTCATCTATTCCCCACCCCCTAGAAGAACAGTCAACCTATACTTTTCTGCTCCCTTAGATGATACATCAACTCCTCTCTCTCAAATCTACCGTAATCCGTGGTTGCCACTTCCTCATCTTCCCCTTGTTCCCTTCATAGACGATTCGGTATCCATTGACACTCTCGATCAGTCATTCGTTCCCTTTCTTCTCGAATAGTGAAAACCTTTCTTCCCTCTCAAATCTACCGTAATCCGTGGTTACCACTTCCTCATCTTCCCCTTGTTCCCTACATGGACGATTCGGTATCCATTGACACTCTCGATCAGTCAATCGTTCCCTTTCTTCTCGAATAGTGAACACTTTCTTCCCTCTCAAGGCTACCGTAATCCGAGTACTCGGTTTCACTTCCTTCTCTCTTCATGCTTTCTCCCAAGATGGTTGGGTATCCATTGACACTCTCGATCAGTCAATCCTTCCCTTTCTTCTCGAATAGTGAAGACCTTTATTCCTTCTCTCAATACTACCGTAATCCGGATCATGATTTTCAAATCCTCCCCTCTTCTCCTCATTCCTTCCAGAGATGATTCTAATTCTTCAGTAATCAGAGTCATTGTTCTCCCTCCCCCTTTCCTCACGCATATTCCCGATTATGATATTTAATCCACTGGCACTATGGAAAAATCAATCGTTTCCTTCCTTCCTGAATCGAGAAGACCTCTCCTCCTCTTAATTCTACCGTAATCTGAGTCATGGTCTCTCTCCCTCTCCTATTCTCATGCGTATCACCAAAAATGGTCTTGCATCATTTAGCACTCTCGGACAGTCATTCGTTACTTCCCTTTTGTTATCGCGAATACTTCTTCCCCCTCCCAATTTTACTGTTATCCGATCTGAATTCAACCCGCGCAGCGGTATTTTGTAAGACACTAATCCATCAATGATGCACATCTGGATATTCGATGGCCAACCTTTCTCACTCAGACAGTGCGAACTAATGCTTACCACCACATGGTTCGCGAATTGCTTTTCTTCTTCTCCTCCAGAACTGCATCTTCCCTTTCCTTTCGGTGCTAGAATAGCCATAAGTTCTTCTCCTAAAGTAGTCCGGCCTATATTGAGGGTATCTTTTCCTTCTTCGCACATTCTGATTCGAAGTTGATTTTTTCGCAGATTTCGTCCGAATTTGACCCCTTTAGAAAGAATGGACGTATACATGTGGATTAAAATCAGAGACTCTGCTTGTCAACTTCTCAAAATCACCCACTGCGCATTATTGATACATTATGATTGACCGTAGTTTGTCTTCTTGCTATTCTTTCTTTCCATCATCTTACTTCCTAGGTTGGCTGGGCCGATCACCGCACCTTCCGTATGCCCTGAGATGTCTAGATCCATGCGTTATCGCCTCGGTTTGAGCTGAGTGGCTTTCCTTCACCTTGATTTTCGCATTCTTGTCTGTGAATATGAGAGAGGAGCCATCTCTTCACCCATGGGTGTGCGTGAATCTGAGGGCTCGGTGACCTGGCATTTTTTTGGCTCTATTTTTGCCTTGATCGACTCGGCTCTTTTCAATCGGAGGATCAGCTCTCTTTTCCTCGTGAAGCTCATATTTTCCTCTAGATGGGCCCAACCAGCACTAGTAATTCGTTGCTTGACTCTTCTCTCACACCGCTTCACATCTCATCCGTCTTCTGACACTTCTCTTAGCACATCTTTTCCTAATTCTCAGATACTCAATGGGGCATAGCCTTCATCCCACCATTCTCTAGAGCCGGTCAGAGACTCATTTTGGCTGGAGGATGTATCGTACTTCGTTCACATTTCCGAACAAATGTACACTATGTACATTTTGTGCATTTTGAGCAATCGCTGAATACACAACGAAAATTTGTTTTTATTGTTTTATTTTTTTTTGTCCACCCCCAATTCCGGGGATCGAACGGCAATCACACGGTGAAATATTTCTTGAAACCGGTTAAAAAAGGAGTGCTGTTACGGGATTTGGCTATTGCAAGTGCACTAAAAGCCGGCTCGACGGTTAGGGCGATATTTTCGTTTACGGCATTCAAATTTAGCCTATTTAGAGGAATATTTCACGGTGATTGCCATGCGTTCCCCGGAATTGAGGGTGGACAAAAAATATAAAACAATAATAACAATTTTTCGTTGCGAATTCAGCGAATGCTTGAAATGTACAAAATGTACAAAATGTACATTTGTTCGGAAAAGTGGACGATGTACGATAGCTAGGGAGCTCATCTATCACAAAATATCGGTTAAAAGGGAAGGATTGAATGAAAGTACTAGTGGAAACAAACTCATCATTCGAGGATATGTATGAGAATAGATTTTCGTTTTCGTGGCTATGCTCTTATAAATAAGAGAATGAGGTGAGAGGGCACGGAGGGTACAATGTCACTTGTGACAGTTGATATGTGCCTGCCTGACTGCTTCTCTTCCGTTTCTTCTCCGGTTCTTGTCCGCACGATCTATTCTTATCTTCTACCGTAGTCTGTCTGGAGGCGGGGCGAGGAGGTGAAGGAGAGGGGATGCGACGGGTGGAGGGAGAGGAGGGAGAGGGTAGGGGCGGAGGAGGGAGGCGCGGAGGAGGGAGGGGCGGGGCGTAGCTCCATCCTCCGATGCTCTCGAAGGCTCATTCAGTCCCAATCTTCGCAGCCCGAGAAGGTACCTTCTCTTCTGCCTCCTACCGTAGCCTGGCCATGACTTTCCTACCGTAGTCTAGCCGATGACTTCCTACTGTAGTCCGAGTCAAGCATCCCCTACCGTAATCTAGCCCATGACTCACCTACCGTAGTTTGATCCATGAGTCTCCTACCGTAGTCTGGCAATGACTCACCTACTGTAGTCTTACCCATAACGTCAGGGCAGCATCACTGTGCTTGACCATGAATCTTCATGTCATTTTGAAGAATTGCGAAACGCACCGCAACATTAGTTATCCACAACTGTACGTGGTCAGAGAATCACGAAATCTGAAAACTCTCTCTTTCTCCCATCTAACAAAGAACACATCTACGCATCATCGCAGGCCTTGTTTCTTCCCCTTTCAATCACTTTCAATTTTTTCTCACATCAATTCGCTCGTTTTCACGCGTTTTTTTATCTCGCCTGTTTACTTTTCCATAAAAAAACATTCTTCATCAGGTATTCATCCCGCAATGAGAGGGTCCCTCTCCATCCTCTGCTTCCTTCTCATCCCTCTGGTGGCCGTCATGGCGGCCCCGTACGAGGACAGAGGCTTCCCCCTCCCGACCAATGATGACCCGGACGAGAACCCTGTCGTGAGTCTTTGATCTTTGATCTCTCTCTCTCTCTCTCTCTCTCTCACACTCTAAGTGCGTTCGATATTCGATCGCTCTCTCATTATTTCCCCTCTTTCCATGTGCTTCTTTACATTTAGAGTAATTATGTTGTTCAGCCTGACTAGCTGACTAGCTTTTGGAGAACTACTCTGCTGTTGATCTTCGATCCTTCCGTCTTCGTTGCTATCTTGTTCTTAGAAGGGTTGCGCTTCTCATGTTTGTAGCTAACTATTCGCATGCGGAGAAGAAATGGAGTTCAGATCTTCTCAAGCTCAACACGACATCCCATTATTATAGGCTGCGTAGGAAGATGCAAGTAGTTGATTTTAGACCCGCATCTCTAGGAGAGTTGTTTCTCATGCGGGCCTAATCGAAATCGATACCCAAGCCTTGGGAGGGATACTGTAGTCAGAGAATGGATCTCTCCTCCCTCTCCCCTCTCTCCTCCTCCCTCTCCCCTCTCTA
>LS512951.1:224707-284851 GCA_900490845.1 Pristionchus japonicus | reverse complement strand
CTCTCCCCTCTCTCTCTCTCTCTCTCCCTCTCTCCCTGATTCGAAGCTATATCTCGAGAGCTCAAATGAAAATAATCGCTCATGTTGTCAATCGATACCTGGTGGACACAGTGTAAAATCGGTTGAATTCCTTCTCATTAACCATTTCTTTTCAGTAGTCATAAGGGGATACTCGGTGATTCTCGGCATTGGAAGATACTGGGATTCTTCTTAGTGTTGCATAGGAGTGCGCGAGAGAAGGGATGAAGAGATGAGAAATCGTATTATCATCATTTATTGAGGCGCTTCGTGAAATAGCACATCATCAGTCAGATTTAACACATGCAGCTCCACTTTTTTCAGTACCACGTTCCCGTCCCGACCCAGCCCTTCATCTCGGACCTCAACCGGATTCTGAGCCCCGTCGTGCACACATACCCCACCGTCGCCGCCCCGATGACGGTAATTCGCATTTCCTCTCGGAGTTCTGACTTTTCTCGATCTTTCTAACTCTCTGCTATTTGCATAATTTAGACTTTTCGTTGGTGATAGTTGCTCTTTCCGCAAAGAATTCATCTAGAGTATGGTTGTGTCACTTTCCCATTTCGAAGGCTTTCGAAGTTCTCGACGGGAGTTCTCGAAGAGGATCTGGACTCAGTTTCCAACACTTGGCTGTGAAATCGGATTGTCATAGTACGCTCTATAATTTCCAGGAACTCGAGGAGAACCGGACCCACTACTCTAGTCTGTTGGACGAGCGAGTGAAGGACATCGTTCGTCCCGAGGTTTGTTAGAGGTTTAATCCTACGAACAAACCTGATTTCGAAAAAGGGAATCCTCTTGAATCTCAAACAAGAGTGCATATGCGATATCTGAGGGCATAGATGATGGATAGTGCACTCTTCTGGTCATGTTCATCATTCTTATCCAGGTCATCGATGCGATGTTGTGGGACGACATCAAGAAGGCGAAGGAGGAGGCCAAGGAGGCCAAGATCCCCATCCATGTCGGCCCGAATCGGAATGCCGAACTGCACTACGCCGTCAGGGCCAGCGTTAGTTGTTTTACAGTTTTTTAGCTCAATTTCCAAGTAGCTTTCCATCCCATATGGGCTGTTTTCTTCAAAAGGTGTCGAATTTACACCCTAGGTGAAACAGCTTTGCCTTTCAAAGTGAGTGTTTCATGCGGAATCCCACCCTTTGTGGGTATGAACGCTCTGTAAACGGAGTTCATGGTGGAATTGAGACATTTGGCATTCCAGTACGTGTGCCCGAACGCGGACGTTGCGTACAGGATGGGATGGAGCTACAAGCTGGTGGAGACCCATCACGGGGACTGGCAGAAGGTCGTCGACGGCAGCTCCACTGAGGTGAGAGGAGCGATTCTGGCTGGGATAGAATTAACTCTCCTCTCTCTGCACGCTCTCTCTCTGACCGGTGAGAAAGTGTGTGAAATGAGGAGAGCGACTCTTGCTGGGATGGGGTCCAGACTGGCGCGACAAAGAGTAGGCTTTACAATGACACTAGGACTCCCACTGAGATAGGAGTGTTTCGAAAATGGAGATACGAGGAAATGATCGTAACAGGGAGGGGAAACAGGGATCAGAATAGTGCATCCGAAAATCGACTTGAGACAATTGAAGTTAAGCACTTTGAATATGACTAAATCATCTCTGAATGCGACGAAATGACTTCCTTGATTGCAGTGCATCTTCAACCTGCGGATCTCTGATGTTCACGCCCGTCGTCTGCGCCCCAACAAACCCGACGAGCAGATGGACCTCACCTGGGCCGTGAGTCTTTCGATCTTATGTAGCTCCAGTGATTAGGTTGATACGACACGGAATTTCTCACTGATTCACCATTGCATGGTGCTAAATATTCCTGATTCGTGTTTCCTTCGGCTGTATTGACTAAGATGGTTTCTTCAAAAGGGAAATTTATTGGTAATTAATCATGTAGTGGTTGAACTCCTGGAAGCACCGGGTCCGGTACTATAATCAATTTCGCGCATTCTTTGCGCAGTTGTCCGTTCGAAACAACAGCGTTAGCGCAATCCAAAGAGTTGAGTGAGTTCATCAACTGATTTCAGAACTATCACACGGCCAGGCAGCAGGGAGTGACGGTTCGCATCGTGCGAGGAGACGACTGGAAGCCCCTCCATGGGCTCGAACTCGCCCAGAACGCTGTTGGTCCATTTTGGTTGTTGGAAGAGAACTAGGCCTAACTAGGCTAACTAGAACTAGGCGAACTCTCGGCCTGGAGCTCGCCCAGAACGCTGTTGGTCCATTTTGGTTGTTGGAAGAGAACTAGGCCTAACTAGGCTAACTAGAACTAGGCGAACTCACGGCCTGGAGCTCGCCCAGAACGCTGTTGGTCTATTTTGACTGAGTTGTTGGGATTGGCAAAACCTTTAGGACAAAGTGCATGAAAGAACCACCCAGAACGCTGTTGGTCCATTTTGATTGTTGGAAGAGAACTAGTTATATCATTAGGCCTTCTAACTAAGCAAAACTGTAGAACAAACTTCAAGAAAGGATCACCCAGAACGCTGTTGGTCCATTTGACTGAGTTGTTGGGATTCGCAATCTGGAGCCTTGATGAACACGAAGTGTTGACTAGGCAAAAACATTAGGACAAAGTGCAAGAAAGAACCACCCAGAACGCTGTTGGTCTAATTTGAATTGTTGGAAGAGAACTAGCGACCTTACTAACCACTTAGAACGCGGCTGTTTCCAGTTTTCGATTAGGTTTGGGCACTATATTCGTGTCTTAGAAACTTAAAAGAAATTAACCTTCGATGGCAAAGTTCAAAGCGCTATTGGAATTACAATTGATAGTTGATTACCGATTTCAATAAGAGGACCCTAAAAACGAACAAACTTCCAGGCCTTCCTCGCCGAGCCCATCGTCATCGATGACAAGGAGACCTTCTATGGAGAGATGTACCGAGCCTTCGCCACCCTCACGAATCTAACCTATTCGGTTAGGTTCTATGCCCGTTGTGAGCACATGAAGGCGACTGCAGTGCCGGTAAGCTTAAAATGCTACATGATTTCGAAAATGGGTGATGTGTACTGATCTCTCGCAACTAGAAACGCGTTTTCGAGAACATGAAGACTATGTGTACAAAGCGGACGTTTCGCCATATCTAAAACCGATGTTTTGACCGATGAAGCGGTTCCCGATTCCCTACTCAGAGAGAGAGAGAATATGCCATTGCAGTACTACGGCGACCTCTGCCCGCATCAGGAGTTCTTCGATGGGCCACGAGCATTCTGGGGCAAGTCCCGTCGGTCAGTCATTTGTCCATTTCCTTTCGATTTCTCGAGTAGTAATTTTGAATATGCGTTCGACTCTCTGTTATCAACACTCTCTATGGAAAAACATCTAGCAAGAAATCTCTTTGTACGACTCGCTTACAAGAAAGATTCGTTTTGGTTTTCCTAAGAGTCTCGGAAACATATTAGGTTCGATAACCGCGATGCTTAGCCGATTGAGAAACGGCGCTCAGAAACGGCACTTAAATGTCTTTGATTGCAGGCTGTTCGCCCACGAGACCGCCATAAACATGCACGATCTCCTTCAAGACACCTTCCCTCTCGACCAGTGGACCTGTGACGAGCGTTCGTTTTTCTTAATAACATACTGCATAGTAGGGCAGGGGAACAACAAGCATTGCTAGATCGGTTTGAACTCAGTTGTTTTGCGATTTGTCATTAGGATGAGTACAGCTTGACTGAGCAGCGATGAAATTGAGTATGACAAGTCTCAACGACCATTCCTCAGTAGTTTCCAATGATTCAGAATTTCTGTACATCTGACTCGGCCCTTTTTAATAGAGTATTCCATCTCTACCATTCACATTCTTTGCAACACTCAAAAACACAGAGCAGTCCATAGAGAGAAAGTCCGGAAAAGGTCTAGAAGAACAAATGATTCCACCTTGCAGTCGAAAAGCTTAGCTTTGCTTGACTGAGCGATGAAATTGAGCATGACAAATCAGGATGACGATTCCATCATGAGCTACACGTGGAAGAGAGATATCGAAAAAGCGCCATTTCAAAATTTCGGTTTTCTCCTTCTCCTCCTCCCGACTTTTTCACAGTATTAGTTTCCAACGATTCCACTTTGCAGTCGACGTCGCCACTGCCCGTCTCCACACCCAGGACCAGGCGTTCATCCTCAGCAAGGTTCGTGAAGTTGTCAGTTGCCTCGGGCAGGGGGGGGGGGGAATAAGGCACGTGTTACGTTGTTTGTTGACTGAATAGATGGATACGGGTCACGGTGGGCATTGATTGGATTGAAGGAGACGGGACACAGTATGCATTGAATGAATAGAAGGGGTTACGGTAGCCATTGGCAAGATTGATAGGATAGGGTTGCGGTATGCATTGGCAAGGCAGATTGGATTCGGTTACGGTAGGCATTGATTGGATAGATGGGATCGGGTTACGGTAGACATTTGCAGGATTTATGGGAATGGATTACGGTAGGCATTGATAAGATTGATGGGAAGGGATACGGTAGGCATTGACAAGATTGGTGGGAAAGGGGTTATGGTAGGCATTGGAAAGATTGATGGGATCGGGTTACGGTATTGACTGTACAACATAGAGAGTCAGTCTACAGTAAGATAAAGAATTGTATAGATGCGCTCAGTACCGCTAGATCAGTTAGAAGCGAAAGATCAAAGATCAGTTGGACGCACCAATCCATCCAATCCAGGACGTGCCCTCCCTCTTCACGGTGGACTCGGTGAAGGTGAAGAGTAATTATGAAAGATTGTGAGTTCTTCTCTCCAAATCACGCTGACTCTCCGAGGCGGAAAGGGCGTGAGAGCGTGCGATAGCGAGAGAGTTCCTTTTGAATCAGATAGGGAATGCTTCGTCCATCAGACAGATAGGGAGAGAGCGGATTTCTCAGACAGGATTGAGAAGATGGAATTTCGAAAATAGTTCATTAATTACTCCCCTTGCAGCTACCGCACCGAGTCCATCCCACTCAGCTACTGCAACACCACCGCAGCAGTCAACGAGGTGCTGAAGGAGGCGAGTTATTCTCGAAACTCTGCTAGAGCCAGTCGTGATTCAATCCTTCAAATTTGCAGTAGGATAGTTTCAAAGGAATCAGTCACTTTGACCACTAGACCACCGTGACTTTCTGGTGCGACTAGAAATGCAGTAGATCATATTCTCTTGGCAGCTCCTTTACCTATCTCATTGCAACCTCTCCTCAGGTTGCCTCTCCTAGAAACCGTTAAACCGCAGGGGTTGTAGTTCGGCTAACAACTATCCTTACCTGTGTTACCTACCTAGCGTTGTCGTAAAAAGTCTGTGAAATCCTTTGACGTGACAACGGCTTTACCATTGATCATCCCATTGCAGGAGGTGCCGCACTTCACCCGCCACCTCGACCAGACCGACCTCATCATGACCCGGGTCCTGGGCCACGAGTTCGACCATCACATGCTGGTTAGTTTGAGCGCAAGTTCATTAGACAGTTAGTCGTGAAGGTAAATAGGATAAATAGACTGTTCCTGATGGAGGTGGTAATACAACTGAACCTCATCATGACCGGTGCACAGAGCACCACATGCTGGCTAGCAGTTCATTATTTACTCAAATGATAAAGTATGCGAACGTGATGATGATAGGATTGGGGAAACATGATGTGAAAGTAAAGAACGATTGTTCGAACGTCACATGACGGTTAGTTAGAAAGCAAGTTCAGTTAGTCGATATTGTAAATAGTGCAGAAGAACGTGCATGGTGCACGAGTTCGATCATCATTTGCTGCTTAGTGTTTGCTGATTCCACCATTCTTTTGGCAAAAAAGTGTGACTGTTCTCACTAGAGTTCTTGAGTTCTACCACAACGTTCATGCCTTCGTTTGACGAGAAGAAGTGGGAAGCGATGCGTAGAAATATTAGGATGCCGGGTTGTGAGTTTCATATTATTTCGCTTAAGAATTTTCGGACGGAGATGTTTTGAGCATCGGGAAGTCAGAAATCATATTGCCCGGCTGCAAAGAATGCTCGTCATAGATTGTTTGTCTGATTTTGTGCAAAAGCCTACGTGATTTAGTCATTGCTCCGTGAACCAAGAAACCTGTGTTATGTATAAACATGACGGGATTCTGACGTGGGAAGGCCGTTTCGATAATCCCGTCCTCACACATAATAGGCTCTAGAGTCAGGATAGCATCACATGATTTTCGAAACACAAGGACTATTCGAGTGGTCATAATGATTCCATTCTGAGATTCTAATTGCAGGACGTCGACAGGGAGCGCGTTCGCAAGAACCGCATCGCGGACTGCGAAGAGTTCGACAATGCGCCCTACCGGGCGTGGAAGGTAAGAACATCAGTCTATCTTGCAAAAACATAGTTTGGGAGTGTGAGACTAATCAATCTAGTCTTCGTGTACTGTATCAAATTAGTGTTTGAATAACCGGGCTCTACCTTCTCATAATCAAGAAATCTTTGCAGGCTCTTCCCTGGTACTCGAAGTGGATCATGTGGTTTGACTGGAGAAGCAACCACGTCAAGTGCGAGTGAGACGGCACTGCTGCGCCTTCTTCCACCTTCCGCCCTGCCATCCCCCTCCCTTCTTCTTCTCCCTACCATCCTTCTCCCTTCTTCTCCACTTCAATCCGATCCCACTTGCCCCTTCTCAATCGATCAATTCCCTACTGTAATCGACTACTACTGTCCCTTCTAATCGTTTCCCTGATCTACTGTAATCCGTATTGGCTCAGTTCTCCCTTCCAATCTTCTCCCTTCTCATCGTTGTTCCCACCGGCCACCTCAATCTGATCGTCCTCGTGTGGTTTCTTCTACCGATTCTCCACTCTAATCGATTCCCTTCTCGATCATTTTCGAATGGCTCGGTTCTCGATGCCCCCTCTTATCTGGCTTTCTAACCACTATAAAAAATAACAAAAAAAATCACAAAATTAAAAAAAAATTTAAAAAAAATCTAATCCACCGCTTATGCTTTCGTAGTCTCGATTGTCTTCATAATGTAATCCATCGACAGTTTCTTCGAATGGTCCCATCTATGCTCTCTTCTTTTTGATTCATCCCTGGAGCTCCCACTCGATTGTGTACCTCTCACCTGATCGATACATCTATTCACCGTATAGCGTTTAGCTTCTGCTTGTCTTCTATGTTTAATCTCTATTGTCAGCTGTAATCGGTGCATACCCCCTATATTAGCTTGACAATCATTATATTTCTCATCTTTAATCTCTCTATGTCTTCATTTTGATAAAGTAAGTAGCTTGTTTTCCTGTGATACATAATGGCATTTATGAGGGAGTGACCAACAATCGGAGAAATGAATGAAATAAGGGAAAGTTCAAGATCTCGAACACTTCTCCATTTCTCATGAGTGCTCAGAACACCTACGAGGAATTTAGACACGCTTCCTATCCGTGGATTCAACCAGGTTTATGTCTGCCTCGAAACTCATCTCTCTTCTATTCCATCGTATCGTCTCATCTCTCTCGCTCATCCATATCTCCTCCCCCTCTCATACGTATCAAACCTTCGTCAAAACAGAATCCATCTAAGGCACACGTCTTATCCCCATGAACTACTATACTACTCTTAGGCGTGGTTCTCCAGCATGAACCGCTAGTAGTCGGGCTCCCTCTTTTGATGACCATATTATGCATGTCATCCAGCATGCAGTTTGCTAATGTTAGTCAAAAGCCAGCACTGCTGTTTCACAGTTTTGGCGCTTGTTACGCGAAACATATCGTCGCGTTTCTTGCTCATTGAATGCTTCGCGGTTGCTGCAACGGTTTAGAACTCACTTTTACGCGAAGTCATGCTCATTACTGCAGCTTAGCGATGTGGAAACTCTTCAGCACTTCCCTTACTGTTTCTCCGCTATGAATATTGGCATTTATCAGCCATGACAAACACAATCACAACGAGATGGAAAGAAAGTTCTAGATATATATATCCCTTTTATGAGCCCGTTCGCGTAAGGATCGGACAAATCGTCAAGCATCTGGCACAGCCTAAAAAGGTCAATTCCCTGAAACTGTGTGTTTCGGGGTTCTCGACGATGCTAAAGACTGTAGACGTGGTCATTTTTCATTTTGAGCCTCCGTTGGCTCCAGACGACGTCGCATCGAAAAGAGAACTTCTTCTATTGCGCCTTCCTCTGAAGCGCTAAAATTAAGAGAGGGCGGTTCCAGACCTCAAATTTGATAGCGATCACGCCTGATATTTTCATTTTTCATTATTAACAAAAATAGTTTTGTTTCAAAATGTAACTTTTGAATGAATCATTTGAGGAAGGGGAGACCTGTATAGGAATGACCGTAGTGAGGCGCTGATTTCAAAAATATTTTTTTCAGAATTTTAAAATATATACTTTTAGAATGATCAAAAATAAAGTGGTCTGAAAACGACGTCCTCGCCCTTGTTTACTCCCTTCCTTGACCTCGCTGACCTTCCCTCCCCTTTGATCTACCCTCTTCCTCCCTCTCGTCGGTCTCCCTCCTCTGCATCTCTGGCGCTTTCTCCGCTCTCTCACTTTCACACACTATCTCGCCTCTCCTCATCTGAGTGTCTAGACCCTGGTGTGCCGTCTAAACGTGGAATCAAGTTCGTTTTGGGGATTCCGAAGTAGTCTCCAGGCCTGGGGCAACTTGGGAGCACCCCAACACTGTCAATTTCTCATACTGTCTCGCTTTGTGTCTTACTATGATTCTCTCCTTCGGCTACCATAGTTGGAGTCAAGAACCGCGGTTTAGACGGCACACCAGGTTCTAGACACTCAGATGAGGAGAGGCGAGATAGTGTGTGAAAGTAAGAGAGCGGAGAGAGCGCCAGAGATGCAGAGGAGGGAGGCCGACGAGAGGAAGAGGGTAGATCAAAGGGGAGGGAAGGTCAGCGAGGTCAAGGAAGGGAGTAAACAAGGGCGAGGACGTCGTTTTCAGATCACTTTATTTTTGATCATTCTAAAAGTATATATTTTAAAATTCTGAAAAAAATATTTTTGAAATCAGCGCCTCACTACGGTCATTCCTATACAGGTCTCCCCTTCCTCAAATGATTCATTCAAAAGTTACATTTTGTAACAAAACTATTTTTGTTAATAATGGAAAATGAAAATATCAGGCGTGATCGCCATCAAATTTGAGGTCTAGAACCGCCCTCTCTTAATTTTAGCGCTTCAGAGGAAGGCGCAATAGAAGAAGTTCTCTTTTCGATGCGACGTCGTCTGGAGCCAACGGAGGCTCAAAATGAAAAATGACAGTTTCACAGTTTCAGGGAATTGACCTTTTTAGGCTGTGCCAGCCCATGTCTGACTCTTACGCGAACGGGCTCTTATGCCAATTTCGCCTGAGTGTTCCGCACTCCGCTCGTGGATTATGTTTCTGCCTAGGCTTCTAATTCGTTCTAAGGCTTCCCCGGTTCTGTGTCTGCCACAAAACTGAATCCCTATCTCCTCTCTAATCCATCTCACAGATGCTTCCCTCCCTCATCTCTATCATCGCTTCCCTCTCATCTGATAGACCCTCCATTTCTCATCCTCAGATTCTCTGAAACGTAATCCCTCTCATCTCCTCCCCTCTCATCTCTCGTATCTCGAGCACTCTTCATTCCACACGCTCTCTCTACAACAGACCGGTGAGAGAGTGTTGGAAAGTGAGAGAGCGAGATCACTCCTCCTCCTTCCTATCTCCCTGGCAACGTCGAAATATGTTGTCGTGCGTCACAGTGAGTGTGTTTTCGACTTGAAGGAGAGATACTCGCATATCAGAATGCCTGGATGTATCTGTCAGAGAGATACACCACTCTGAGGCTGCCCCATCACATGAGTCATCATTCACTTCACCTTGGATTGCGAAATACTACCGTGTAGTTGCTTAACGGAAGCTGTATGTCCTACGATGCGCCGTTGCGCACTTTAAAGTCGCTAACGTATGAGCATGATAGTTCCTTACGAACCTGTTCAAAGATTTTCCTAGATACGCTTAGTATGCCCAACAGTACGAGATACGCTGTTCCTGCGAGCCCAACCTCAACAAAACATCTCGACGTAAAGGTGATGTATCAGTGATACATCACAGATACGGGCATGGCTCTTCAACCCGCGAGCCTTCATTGATGTTGCACACGATTTGACGTGATTCCTAGAAGCAGTTCTTCCCTTCAAAAGAAATGACAGCCTATCACGAGACTCTTCATTGACGCACAATGTCCTTCTAATATCATATCTGATTACCTGCATGTATCTGTTAGAGACATCAGAGCGTGGCTGCTCATGTGGCATATGGACGAGGATAGGAGACTGTCCCATGAAAGGCACAGCCCGAGCTACCCCCATCCGATACTACATTGATGTCTTCCCTATTGACGTGGAAAGTTTCCGTGTAGTACATTCCCGTATGAAACCCCTCGTGTGAACATTCGAGTTGTCGCCAACGTACTGTTTACTCCTTGCATTTGTTTTGAATATCGAGTTACGGTTATTAACTTCTCTCATTGCAGAACCTCGCAATATGCCTGGCAATCAGCTTGCAGCGCCCAAGGTGAGCTTTTCCCTTTGTCTCCTTTTCTCCTTACTCTTCCATTGTTTTCGATTATTTATACACTACGACCACAACTCACACTCCATTCACTCAAACTCAATTTAATCTGTTTCTCGTAGTCTCCTGACTCAACCATTGTTTTCGACTGTGGTGCATTTATAGGCTTTGACCACATAACACACTGCATGCACTCAATACTAATCTAATCTGTTTCTTTGTTTCTCTTGAGTCAACCCTAGTCTCCTCCGTTTGGTATATTTCTAGGCTGTCCACATACGCAGCATGCAGTTATTACTATCTAATTCTTTTATCCTTGTCTCCTGTATCAACTCATGCTTTCTCCGATTGGTACATCGATCGAGAATATTTCTATTTTTAAATCGAGAATTCATTTAAATGACAGATCTACGTGGACCGCGAAACGGGCGAGACGCATCCGACGCTGATGAGACGCGTGAGCAGCACCCTGAGACGTTCCTTCAGACAGGTCACCGGAGCGTTCGTGAGTTTTCTCATCCTCTATGTAATCATTAGACCCCCAGTTCCTAATATCCGGAAGGAAAGGGTAAAAGAAGCCTTAGGCGATCCTGCAGACAGGTAATCGGCGCCTTCGTGAGTTATCCCTGTTTGGAAATCTCCATTGTGGTCATTCTAAGCACTCGTCCTGTACTAAAAAGGTAAAATAGTTGGCAACACCCTGAGCCGCTCCTTCAGACAGGTCACCGGAGCTTTCGTGAGTTTCCCGTACATATTCGGACAGGTAGAACTTGAAGGCGGTGGGAATGGAGGAAGTTACCTAGTAGATTGAGACACCTATATCTCATTGAATGTGCAGTTGTTAGGTCCCTTCCTTCAGACAGGTCACAGGAGCGTTCGTGAGTTCCCATGAACTAAGCAATTATTATGGAAACAACCTCTTAAAAAGGGAATAAGCGAAAATGAGCCCTAGACGCTCCTTCTGACATGCCACCGGCGCCTTCGTGAGTTTTCTTATGTGTCAATTTGCTGACACAGCTTGAAAGTCCGCGGGATGGAGTCAGAACAGTCAGACCTAATATGTTTAGACACTAATATCAAAATGAAATAGAAATGACGGAAAGAGCAATCGCACCTTTAGACAGGTCACCGTTTTGATTTTCAGCTAGCGTAGAGTATCGTGTGAAATAGCATTCACATGTGGAAATAACGCAGCATTTCGTGCCTGCGCTGGGTATGTTGCAAGATTCGCAATGAGTCTCGAAAGATCGAGTAAACTGCGGAGCTGATAGATCTGAGATTCCAATTCAGAAGCGTCCGCTCAACCGCAACCGCCCGCAGTCCAGCTACAGATCGCTCACCAACGAGGACGTCCCCGAGGTCAAGCCGGAGGTTGGAATTATCTTCTTAATCCCTTCAATTGAGCCAAAAACATGCGTATCCGAGTGAAATCTGAGAGACTTCTCATACAAAAAGGCCAGTTTTGCATGTCGCATAGCAGTATCAATAGTGTGATGAATAGCTGCCCAAAACTCAAGAAATCGCTTGCAGGAGACTTCTCAGCAGAAGCGTGAGCGTTCCAAGTCTTGTCATTAATGGCGTAATTGCCTGAGTCTCCTCATTCCACCCACTCTCTCGCCCTATCTCGTCCTGTCTAACTGGCGAGAGAGCATGCGAAACTGAGAGAGTCTTCCCTATGAGTCACACTTGTTTGCTGCTTGGTATCCCCCTTCCGTGTTGTGACCAGATTACATGTGAATGATAAACGTAATGGATTCACATAACGTCAGGGCTGAGAATAGAGCGGAGAAATGCCGATGATGCACATGCAAATGGGTGGAAATGCCGATATTGTAAGAAAACCGCTGTGGTGGGAATCATTTGCAGCATTCAAGCCTTCTTAGAAGCATTCTCAGTGAAATATGTGTACTCTGGGTTAATTGCTGAGTAGGATGGAGTTAATTGAGCAGTTCGAAGTCAGAAAACTTGATTGAAACTTCAATTCTGCGTTCTCCAAAGCACAATTCTCGTCAACAGAACAGGACTGCAGTGTTTTGTAGCACTGGTTTGAGATTCGAGATCTCCGGCAAAAGCTAGTATTTGGTGCAAAGGCACACATGATTAGTTCACGGAGCGAAGCCGTATTTGAGATTTTGAATTCCCAAGAAATCATAGTGTCGTCAGTGACTGAAAATACATTCCTTCTCGTTGTCTGCTTCGATGACTATGAAGAGATTTGTCATAGTACGAATGCATTGTGTTCGTTAGTACTCTTGTACTTGCATTGTCAGTTTACAATCAAAAAGTCATACCTTAGAAAACGGAGATATGACTGTCGCATCAGTCTACGACTCCTACACATTCGAACTAAATTCTCACTTAACTTCTTGATCTTCACTTCAATATTTTGAAAACGGTGAAAGCTGTCGAATCTCCTTTAAGGAAAGCGATGACAGTGTGTACAAATGAAGCCAGAGGTGTCCGATACATATCCGAGTGCGAGTATGCTACTCTTTGATTGACAAGATTGCATGATTCACAATTTTTATTGATAGTTCAGATGCTTGTTCCCCGTAACGACCCTGTTTTGCAGGTCTAGAAAGTCATGAGCTTAAGTTCTCACCGTTTTCCGTGTGGGAATGCACTCTTCCCAGTCTCAAATCTGCTAAGAAACAACATCGTCTCAAAACTGCCATGCAAAATTCTAAGATCACTAGTTCCTTTCTGCAAACTCGACTCGTCATCATCAGAGGCTATCTGAGTGAACATGTATAAGGGGTTTTAAAAGGATTTTTGATGATGTCCTCAAGTCACGGGGTACCTTTTGCGTGGTTCAAAAATCCACCTTAGGAAGTCGTAGCTTCGTAAATGAAATTGCGAGTTGTTCATCAACAAACATTTATTGCATGATCTCACCATAATGAGACAAGTGCAGTCGGTTAAGTGCGGGATAAGTCGGTTAACTACGAGATATTTGGATCCGAGGCTTCCATATCTGGCAGATATCTTAGTTCTCACGATTGCCAGAAGTGCGGTCGAGTAGAGTCATGGATGGTACAGAGTTCGCGTGATTGTGCGATGCACCTGTAATGGTTGTTCAAGTAAGATAACAGATGAACCAGGTCCCAAATCCGGAAACAACAGGTTTGTTCACATAGTGCTGGGGAAAAAGAGAACAAAAAATATTCAACAGAACGTGTTTAGGTTTCAAACAAGATTGCGTTTAGCCAGGAATAAATCAATATCGGGATTTGGGGTTTCGCTATCTTCCTCAATTTATATAGCGATAGATCACGGATCTTTTCAGCTGTCGATATCGGGACGGTAAACGTATTCAAATTGAGGGATAAGCGAGACCCATTGGAATCGTGAAAGAAATTCCGTGTCAATCAAAATCCTCACCATTGATCACAACTCCTCCCTCAGTCATCAACCGATGTTGTCCATGCACTCCCAGGGACTCCACTCGTCGGCCTCTGATGAACAACCACGACAATCTCGCTGCTTCTACAGGATCGGCTTCGAGGAGTTCTTCATAGTCATAGGATGGGGAGATTCGATAGATCATGGAGTAGGAGCAAGAGAAGAGAAGGCAGAGAAGAAGTATGGAACGTTTCATGACTGACTGATGGTTGGTGAAGGAATGTCTGAGGATCTACTAGACACTAGAGGGTGGAGTAATGGAATGTGAAGCTAATGGAATGATATGAGGCTCTCAGGGCAGGACCCATTTCCCATCCTTTTTATGTGTCTGGAGAGATGTGGGAATGTCAAGGAAATGAGAACGACCCGGAGATTGGTTGATAATCTTGACGCAGTGAGTGTTGGGATGGATCGGGGCGCAGAGCGAGATTAATCTGAATTTGAAAACAGAATGAACGGTTAGATATGCAGCTCTTCCAACAATAACAAGATTCTGAGTAAGAGCAGACCGTAGTTGTTCGATCCGCAAACGATGGCTCTTCCATAAAAAAATTGGACTCATTCTCAAAATTTCTTTGCTTTGAAAATCCATTCGGTTGATCAAATTTAACTATTAACAATGTGAAAGCCTCTTTCGATGTTCCCAATGTCATGATAAAAGAAGAGCTCCCGCTTCAGATTCGCTAGGACCTGATATCTGCCCTATTGAACTGGTTCATCCTCTCCTTCCTTCTTCTTCAAGGTTCGTTGTTTCAGTGAAGCGCTTCCGTTTCATAGCAACTGGAGACCAGATGGGAGCAGAGGATGTGGACAGATATTCTGGAATGATTCGATTCGTAAAATCGATTCTGGAGTCGTAAATAACTGAAAAATAGAGCAAACTATCAAGATACCGAATGCAAGCGGTAGTAGCTATATTCTCATTCTTCAGGGTCGTTGCATCCCAGTTTGCGATCTTCTCTAAAGTAATGAGCACAATTGAGTCACCAGACACCAGAATAATTGAGGCACCAGCCATCTCTGCCCCTCCACTCTATCCCCTTGTTTCCAGGGGTGATACTGGCGAAAGCTTCCCTCAGAGAGGGCCATTCTCAGTTTTCCTCCTTTCACTAACTCCTTCTCTTCGTAATGCTGGGAAAGCTGCTGTTTCGTGAGTAGTACGTTAGTTTCACCCAGAAACTCGAAATTTCAGTTGCGCTATTCACGGATGTGACCGCAAGTGAGACTGCCTTGTTTTTTCTCGAGTTTTCTAATAAAATTCATTCAGACTGTTCCTATTTTGTCAATATTTTCGACTGTGAGGCTTCGAATCCGAAGCTGCTCCACATTTCAGATAGTGAGCTTGAAAATTGCACTAAAACCATTCAATTGCTTCATTGACAACCTAATTTCAGCCTCAGGGTACGATTGTGTCTATGATGAAATGAAAACTGCCGGTACTCCTCCGATCGTTACAAGGTGTGAAGTCACTTGCCTTGTGAGTTCTTCCCTTATGGTTCGAAATCTTCCTATAATCAGTAGGCTTCTGATGAAACAAGTGGTGACTAGAGTCGACTCGGAAAAGTCGGGGACTCGCTTTGTTAGCAGTTTCTGAGTCACCTCGAGGCTGAGTGGTCTGAACTCAATTCCAGGATGGATCGCATTTGGTTGGATACCTTCCGGACTTTGGGAACTACATGATCTTGCAGAGTGCTCACTTCAATTCGAGGACTTGGATTGGTTAGTCTACTCTCATTGCCAGAATATTAAAGTTTACATTGAACACCACTCCTAAATGGTCTCGCCGGTCTTTGGTATTTCCTTCATCTTTGCATTAACTGCATTTGAAGAAACGTTAATATGATGGAAATGCAAATGCACTGTTTGGTGTGGAAGATTTCTAAATCAAAGATGGGGGAAAATAGTTTCGTTAGCACGAACAACGCGAGAAATGCATCAGGACACCAGGGGTCTGACAACCCGAATGTGGAACTGGGACCCGATACGCAGTTTGGATGCATGGTGTGGTTTAGCTCACTTTTCAGGGATCATTTCTTCTTTTTCAGACAACTCTGCATTACGTCCAGTGAATCAGTGCATACTAATGCAAATTAAATGAGCACACAAAGTCTGATAATGACGCCTTGATATTTTCTTACGTTATATCTGTGATAAAGATTGGTCTCAAGTATGAAGAATTGAATTGGGCTTTACTCGAAAGTTGCATAAACGTGCGCGGACACTCTCAATGAATAAGCTATGAGAGCGTTATAAATGACGGAACATCTCTGTTTGTGTTGTGCTCATTTTAATCTGACATGTGTACTTATCCGCACAGACGTGTCCGCTTGCATAGTGGATGACTTTGCCATGTTTCAAGGGAACAAAAACGAATTCGAAAAAAATACCGGAATCGGTAGTAAACCGGAATCAATTTCTACGTGAATCACTTGCGCACATTCATAAGAGTAGCTCCTACGGAGTTGTGACTCAGCTGCATGTTACTACTACTCATGCCGCTTTACTTTCTTCCAGCATTACTGGTATTATCTCAAGGTAAGAAGCATCAATATTTCCCAAGTGATCGCTGATTCTAGGTTCGTGTTCGAAAGCTCCCAACTACAATGCTCAGCAACAGTTGTTTTTCGAACTGACAAAGCATTCATACGCATCTATGGCTCCCTTCTTTGCGTACAATGAGGAGAACAATATGGTATACGAGAAAATTGAGTTCGATCCCCTATCAATGCGAATCGCTGGAGTAGTTAGTTCAAATTTGAATCGATTGTAATCAAATTTGAATCACATAAGGAGGAAAAGCAACAAACGATCGATGTTGTGATGAGAGCAACTATTACCTGGAAAGACTATCGACTTTCGTGGAACTCTTCGGAATATGGTGACATCACAAAGATCGTGATGACAAGGTAAAACACAATATTGCAAGCTAGTTTATAATGTAATTTCAATTCAGGGATTCGGTTTGGAGGCCACTAGTTCTACCGTGCAAATACTTATCACTAGAGACAGATGATAATGAGAAAGGACTCGTAATGGTTACTTTTATAATATACTTGAACAGGTTTGTATCGTTCATTGGTAGGTAAACAACAGTGGCTATGTTCGTGACATCGTGACATGGTCATATGTTGCGCCTGTGAATGTATCTCTGCACAAGTTCCCATTCGATGAACATGCGCTCGAGCTTTGTTTTGATGTACAAGCACTAGACGACATGTACGTGAATCTTGTTGGTGATCCAGAGAAGAAGAGTTACTTAAATGAGGTAGTGATAAAAATGTATCTGATTATCTGATTTTAACACATTTAGACTGGGAGCGAATGGGAAATCACGCAAAATCTTACATTAAAAGCAAATAATCTCACTTCAAATGCGCCGGTTTTTTGAAAAATGATTTGTTCTTCACAAAATAATCGTATTCAGCTCTACTTCACCATTTCACTCAAACGGTATTCTACATTCTGGGTTAATCTCATCATCATCCCTTGCTTCGTTCTTGGTTTTCTAATTATTGCCGGTCTGGTGCTGAACTCCGACAATCCTACAATCGAGTCTGTTGTGAGATTGGATATTTGATTTCCTGTCAAAGTGAGTACTAGTACAGGTAAACATCGGTCTTGCTTCAACCGTATCAACTGCTGTAGTAATTTCGACAATGACGGATAACTTCCCGAAAACGAGCCAGATTCCCAGTCTAGGTAGATTAACCCGTTTTAGTACTTGGTTATTCTATTTGTGCAGGTTCGTTCGTTCGCAATCAAATTTTCATCATTCTGGCGGCGATCATAACTCTATCAATCAGAAGAAGTCTTATGACCACAACAGAAATCCTTATAAACTGTCTTGAGAAGTTCGTTATTCGCGTAATCGATTCTCATTGCTTGCTTTCAGGGATAACGGTGGTTGTCCAAAGTGGAGAACATTGCTCGCTCGAGCAATTAAAGTTGTCAAGTACCGATACTTCCTGTTCATTGTCTTTGAACTCGCCCATCTTGGTTGTTTCCTATACATGATGAGACATCACTTCTCCAAAATAGTAGAATGAGAAAGATCTCGTCAAATAGAATTACCGGTTTCTATTTTCAAGATGATAAATCACTGAAGTTTTTCGATTTGCTCTATGTGTCCTATAGAGTATCGAAGTGGCACTAAAAAAGGACGGTTGCCATGAAGAATTCTTTTGCAAACTACACTTTGAAGAATGATATCATGTTGAATCGAATCTATTTTTTTAGCCTTTTCTGCTTTTGCAACTTCGCTTGGGGTAGTGGGCACTAGTGCGCATTGATGGACTAACTATAATTCAAAATATGTAGTTATTAAATAATTATTAAAATATGTACATATTAAATACTTTGTTCTCACTATTCAATTGGAGACGATGTAAATTTAATTAATTGGAGACGCATTCAATCTAGAATCACTATTCATTAGATGTTTCCGTCGATAGTTCAGAGCATCCAATCAGAATGATGATTCACTTTGGAAACCACTTCCTTCTAACTCGTCCGGAACCATTTTGTTGTCCTCGTTTTCTTTAATGATTTGAAATCGATTTATAAAGAAACCCTTCGTTGAGATTGCAAATTGGAATAGCGCATGCAATTTTATATTCTCCATACCACTCGATATTCAATCGCACACGGACGGCCAACTTAGTTCAATTTTCAGGATGATAGTCCATTTTCTTATTCTGATTATCGTAGCTTCAGCTAAAAGCGACGATGTTAGTAACGTCGTCCCATATCACTTTCAATCGATAACTTCTTCAGAGTGAAATGGTGATATCTGCTCCACCGACAATGAAACCTGTCGATGTGGAGACAACTTCGAAGGTAAAATACACACTCTTCCTACCGGAACAGATCCCGGGTTTCAGCAAACGGAACCTGAAGAGATGGACGGTATCTTGAAATGCATCAAAGAGGAACATGAGGATGTGGATGTAAGTAATCATTCTCAGAATCGTCTGGAGAAAATCAATTCCAGATGTTGCGATGCATCCACTTCTTCTTGAAACGCGAAGAGGAGTACACGATTCCCACTGAACTTTCGACACCCTTACCGCTCGCAAACTCATTTTAAGATTGAAATAAGTTTCGAACGCTTCGAAGGTATAAAAGTTTCCCTCCAAACACTTTCGTTGTCGAATTTGCGGCATTTTATGTCTATGATACGAGTGGATCCATTGACTTGAATCCTCGCTTCTAAGAATTAAGCTGTAGGCATATGCCGAGAGCAAAAAGTAAATTACTTCATGGGGAACATAAAAGAGGATTCAAATATGTGGAGGGCAAATTAAAGCCAATGGTTGAAAATCTCCATTCTCGCGCTCGTGGCGGACGGTCGACTCTCACCCCCGCTCTCTTCCACTCCCAGTCTGGAGAATCCTCGTCCGTCAGTTTGGGCAACAGGAAGAGTACCGCCCACTTGGTAACTTCAAGAGGAGGACCCAGGACGGATCTCCATCGTCTCAAGTGATCTACCGTCAAGAAAGGCCCCATTCAAGAAGCCTGATTCGTGAAATTGCGCTAAACCACGCTAAGTACGGACTTCGGCGGCTGGATCTACTTCACGCCTCAAACGATCTCGACCAAGTGCGACTATCAATTGAGAAGATAAATGTAAGAAGATTCAATCCCTTGACCCAACGACACTTTGAGTACGAAGATCCCTATCCCCTCCCTAAAGTTGCGTCATGCAGGCCCATTGCCTGATGTCAGGATAAATCTGTATCTGTATCTGGTTGAATATCAGTAGTAATCAGCGAGAAAATTCTGATCCGTTTTCTCAAGAGTTGTCTATAAGTAAAAAAAGTGGATGAGAAGTGGAAAAGCATTCGATGACTAATGCGACGGGAGAGGAAGGAGTTGGAAGAAGTTGAAGGAAGAGGAACTGTACGGATGAGTCAGAACATTGTATGCATCTTTACTGTCAAGAAAGAGGAAAAACGGTTTTTGAGTGATTGAGTGAATTTTGAGTGATGATGCGATGTAATGACTTTTTTGTCTTCGAGCTTGCTTATTTCGGCTGTTTCCTTTACATGTTTTTCGTCAATTGATTCTAAAGGTTGAGAACGAAGGGCCTGTCAATCGAGAAATGTTAATGTCCACGAATGTTCAAATGGTACAATAGAAACACACTAGTGACAGCGGACAGAAATTGAAAAAAAGGTTACAAATTAACGCTATTTTCCTTCTCCGATGTCGTTCATCAATAGTTTCGCAGTTTTCCACTGAAAATGTTTGTTATCTACTATTAAACGGAGCTGAACAAACCTCGCATTCATCGTTTTCTGAATAATATTTATTCATATCTAAATGTGAACTGGCTGAGACATTATTGTAGTGCAGGTCTCTGGTATTTATAATTCCAAAAATGAAACAGAAGCCGTTCTCAATACCTGCACAGATTGCAGAATCCGCTTACTTGTACTTTATAATGGATGTTACGATAAGCGAAGAATCTAAGCAATACATTTTTATAAAGTGATCGTAGAAATGAACGAAATTAGACAGAAATTTTGTGAAAAGGTCTCACTTTTTGTACTTTTCTTTGTTGTGAATTGCAGATCGCAAGAAGGCAGCTAGTTGTTGAGGACTTGTAAAGTCATCGGCGGCAACAAACGCTCTACCGGGCGCTTTTTGCAGTGGGAAATTGCGCCGTAAAACGATAGGCACAATATCCTTTCTTCAAAATAGTTGAGCTCACTTTCATTTTACTCAAATCATTCGATATAAGTCAAAGAGGAATCAGTATTACAGCTTATATTCTGCGGCAATTAGTTTTAAAAAAAAAGTTCAACAACGTACTCGATTCTCCAAAACTTCTCGGTAACGTAGTCTTTGCACACGATGTTTTCGAATGCAATCACGAAGAAATGCGACTCTAAACAGATCTTAAATAACTAAATTTGCCATGAATAACCTACTGATTAACCGATCCTCATAGCCCTTCGAAATATATCTATTGAAACAATTTCCGAATTTTGACACATTGATATATCTGGAGAGTTCCTGATATACGTACAAACATCAATGGTTCTGTGATAAATAAATACTTTGATGTACCGAAGTCTGTCCGATTCTGCAACGCAGTTGGAAATTAAGGCGAGCACTTCTCTTTTTTTATTAGAGAATATTTTTTCAAACTGTTTCTGAAAATGGAATTTGAGATCAAAAGTTATTTAAAACTTAGTTTGATTCGCATTTGAAAACCAACATCATTAAGAGGCCTCATCCGTTTCCGATCTTCCTCTGTGGATACTGGGACAAAGTACGACTGATCAAAATACGTAAAATTGTTCCTGCGATAGTCCACAGTAGAGTTGAAGAAGTTTCGGGTAAACTAAATGTAAGCGAAAGTTTTCAACAAGTTCACAAGTTTGAATTACGTCTTCTATGTTTTCAGCTTCTCCTTTATGAACTGGAGCTTCTTTCAAAAATGAAACGTAGATTTGACCAGAATTCCTCGTTTTAGGAAGTTCCATGTTGTGAAAAATTATATCTATTATGAAAGATTGGATGCTTCTCCCCTTTCGAAGGTCACGGAAATGAAATGCGATCGCGTCGGCTTTTTCTTCTTGTAACCTACAACAGGGCGAGTAACTACACCAATTTCTCGATATTATGTTAGATCAAAAGTCATCCTAACTGTGATCGTTCGTAAACGTCGCAATGATATGGACAGGGAAACCAATTGATTCTTCCTGCTAAGCTGTCCGAGAAGTATCGAGTCCACGCAATTATCTGAACACGAAGAAGAAAGGTTGAGCACGTTTCGAGCTCAGTAACCTTTGGCACGCGCTTCCTTATCTGTTTCGAATGATTCAGGGCCTTCACTGGTGAGTTGTCGAATTCTGAAAGCAATCATCTCATAAAGCTCCAAAACCACCACCTCCGAATTCCGACTGCATACTGAACACAAGTAACAGAACAGCTGAAGCAATCTAAAGTGACGCCATCATTTCATTACTGCTGAAAACCCTCACAATTAACACAACGATTATTCGCCAATGCATGGTGAATGATTCACGCCTGGTAGTGTGCAAGAATAAGCCTGACAATGTTTCATCACACTATTTAAACATGGATACAGTCTCAATACTACCTGCTCTGGATCGAAAATTACAGACGAAAGAAAAATGATTTTTGCCTGTATCTAGTATACTTCACCAGTGACAGTAAATTGACCTTCATCGTCTTCATCTAATTCGATTGCGGCATTTTTAACTTTCTCCTACTTTCTCCTCCTTTCTAACTGATATGAAGAAGCGGAAACAATAAGCGATTAGCCCACGCATGATATATTGAATGAAACTCGCATTTCTCACAATGTACACTATCAGCAATGATCAGGTGAGGAGAAAACACGGAGAAAAAGGTATCAAATGTCAAACACTGATGGATTCACTTTTCCAGTAGTTTAAGTGCTTTTCCTTCCAATTTTATGATTAAAGAGCGTTGTCCATCCTCCCTCTGTAGAATTCTATTGCATTCGGACTGTTTACTTGATAGGGAACTACTAATTAAGGAAGAACTAAGAAAGGGGAGAAACACTTGATGACTAATACGATGGGGGAGAACGGAATTGGATGAAGTGGAATGAAGAGGAACTGTACGAATGACTCAGAATACTTTATGCAGCAATTTCGTTGGTTATTAAGTGATGCCCGATTTTGATTGTGAATTAATTCTCTCTAACATCTCTATGACCATGTCTGTAGTATCATGAATAGTATCCTTGAACTCTATCTTCTCATGTTTGAATCAAAAATGTTTGAATCAGCGCCGCGAAACAATCAAAAATTAGCAGACGAAAAATAACACGTTTTGAAGCTGAGCTTCCTTCGATACGCGCTTTCTTAAATCTTTTCGAGTCTTGACCGGAGAAATGCTAAATTCTGAAAAAATAAGAGATGAAAAGGGGCGATAGTGAAAGATGACAACTTCTTGAATCCGATTGCATATTGAATACAAGCAACAGAACAGCTAAAGAAACAGAAAGTTCTGTCGTCAATTCAATAATGAAAACCCTGAATGCCATTATGTTCTTCATCTCCTTTTTTGATATAAACACCTTGAGTACCCGACTAAAATTAGGTATCATTTGCACATTAACTATATTGAATAAAGTGATGAGCTATTTGCTGCTTTTGCACACGGTACGACACTTTGCAAATACCTTAACTTCCAATAACTAAATCAACTAAAGAAGAAGAATAGAACTGCTGAATCACATGATGACTAATGAGATAGAAGTGAAGCGAGTCGGGAGCAATGGGATGGAGTGGAACTGTACGAAAGATTCAGAAAAACTTGTGAATAACATCACTTTCAAAGATGGGTAGATCTATCACATACGCACTTCATCTATACGGACAAGATTGAATAAAGATGGCGAGTAATGGTGACGTTTTGACTGCGCTAACACGGTATTAGGTCGCTCAATGGCAGGCTGTTTCATACATGGGCTTCACAGATGGCGTTAACTTCTCTTCTTCTCTTCGCTGGCAGTTTGATCATGGTGAACGGGACAGGGAGTACGAAAACTACGAATAGGAGGAATAAGACGTGATATTAGTAAGTTTATTAGTAAGTTATTAGTAAGATACGAGTAAGTCAAGAAATAAAATTCGTTAATATTTTCTATTGCTTTCGATGCTTATTCGATGCACGACGGACGCCGTTTCACGTGGCCATTTTTGATTCTTGTTTTGTGAAAAAAAAATTAGTGTCAATATTCAGGGAAGATTTCTAACAACGTTTTGTTTATCTAATTACTTGCTGGCATTACAATTCAAACAATTGTGGGATAAATTCGATAAATTATGTACCCGTGATTATAACCTTGCGTTCTGGACTACGGTATCTGAGGATTCCATATATTCGTCCGGGAAGCCATCACATTCGAAAGGTTCAGCTTCCTAGAAAATATTAATCATTTTGCTCAACTGAAACTGTTATGACGATTCCTCCGAACTTCTTGATGACAGCCCTACTGAATCACTCACTGCAAATTAATATTCATGTCTTGTTTATTACCTTTCCAATTGAGTGGAGTTGTTCTCTTCCGACGATGATTAATAACAGGTACTAAATCATATCGCAGAATTGCGGTTCAGAAATGAGTTGGTATAAACAGCTGAAACAAATCATACATTAATCCGAACATAATAGAGAGATTTGCGTTGAAAAAGCGTTCACAAAAAAAAGAAAAGAAAAAGAAAATAACGCTCAGATTCATTTGCAACGAATTAGCAATGCCGATTTTGTGAGTAATGTGCATTACATTTCGCTGAAGAGCACATTTTCTTCTCTAATTAGATACACTGTTCCGCTCTATTTGCTCACCATTCAAGGAATTGAGACGAAGATAACAACCCTCTCCTTTCTTCCCTCTCCTTTCTGATTGATACTGATGTTGTTTGCCTTCTCACTGATTTCACATTAGTATGTATTCTTCCGTGATACAAGTTTTAGTACGGTCCCATGTGAGTGTTCACGTTTACGTTGATTTTGCTTAAATTCAATTCTTGAACACAATGGGTGAAACAAAGTGAGAGATTTCTTCATTACTAGGAATGACATTCTGCGGTGCCGACAGTGTCATCCAATTTCGTTCGTCCTGCTCCTTTCATCGCTTTGGTTGCTCGTTCATGTTCTAACCCAGATCATTTCGTCAGAAACAATCAACTTCCGCCAATATTTTGCGCGAAATCGATTGTCTACTGTTGTACTTATCGCAGTGGTTCTCATAATTTTTGAGTGAATTTCCTGTCAATTTACCAATAGAGGTGATTATAATCATTGCTGAAACGTACATACTATTTCACCTTCTTGTAAAACTAAGTTGAGAGGAAGAGGAAGAGTAATAACGTGTGTTCAGAAGGCGCCGTTCATCTAATCTTACGGAAAGCTTATCAACGGTGCATAATTCTCTCAATGAGGTGAACATTATTCATTCATTCATAGCGCCTGTAGCGAATGTGCATACAGACGTGGAATGTACCTAATTTTTGTTAATGAATAGTATCGTAGAATAGGAAGAAATCCTTTTTAGACTCATGTTTTCATATCACAATAATTCAATGTTTTCTATCACACCATAATTCAATGTTTTCTATCACAAATTCATGTTTTCACAGATGGAAGACTCGGAGAGACTCGTATTGAACGACATTGATGAGGGTCTATTTGAATGCAAGCATAAACATCGTTCCTACAAAATCAATGTTGGCTCAGGTAAACGTGCACTTTCATTATTGCGATGTTTATTTGGTGATACATTTTTATTCGGATGTTTCCTAAGGCCTTTTCGATTTCAGTTATCCAATGCTTCTTGGAAAATCTCGTTTCATTTTATCCTATTTTAGTTTTCTTTATCATGATTAGGGCTGGAGTATGCTTTCTTTTTCTTTGCTTATTTTTTAGGGATAATGCAGAAATAATGATTAAAATAGAGAAATCAGTGTATTTATTGAAAATTTTAATGTAAATCGTTTTTTCCAGAAACTGCTCCTACACCGGAATGCACACCGAACTCGGAATACAACCATTTCACAATGATTAAACATAAACGTGGAGAGCCTGGTGCATAGGACTTGGGTTAGTGCATATGTTACGTTACATAGTGTAACTAATTTGAAATTATTTAGGTTGGCGAATATCGAGCCAGTTTTTTTAAAACTAAATTATATAGTTCGAGAATCGCTTGAACTAGCACATTTGGGACAATAAATATAATATTTTTAAAGGTCGATGTAAAATATTTCGTTTAGAACTGTTGTGATAAACAAGATTACAAATATACACAAATATATGGCATGTATCAGCTTGGCACCTATGTATTTGCACAAATCATTCAAAAACAAAATTTTGATATTGGACTTTTTTAATCTTTGAGTAAAACTTTACCGTAAATAACCATTGCCAATGTATAATAAATGTACGACGCTTGTTAGTTAAGAACCTATCAGGAGCCGCTTCTTCAAGGCAGTCTCTCCCTCTTGGATAACAAGTAGTAGTTGAGGCCGAGGCACCCCTCACTCTGCGCCACATTGTAGTACTGCAGATATGTTAAATCGTTCGTTTAGCGATGCAAAAATTGATGCATATTGAAGTGAAGCTTATGCCAATTGAAAGTCTTCGCTTAAGTATCCGAATTTTGCATATCAAGTTTAAAACCAAGTAGAGTCTGATTGGAAAAATAGGAGCTTACCATGTGTATTAAAAGTGAAGTAGGAGAGACACGAGACCAAGGGAAAACGATTAGCAGAATCATGCTGCAAGCAGCTCATCTGCACAAGCTCTCAATGATTAAATTCTATGTAACTAAAACTGTTAATTTCTTTTCTTCTCAACTGGATTTCAAATTATGTCGAATACAACTATCCAGACTTGTGGTTCCTAATTTTATTAAAATTCATTCATGTTAGTATCCCAGTTAAGTTCTTTCAAAAAATATATAATTGACTCATCTTCGGGAGAAATATTAAATTACAGATAGCTCTATGTGAAGAAAGGAAGAATCTGTGTTAGACCTTTAGTATGCAAATTACATCTAAATGGTAGTTCTAAGATAGAAATTTTAAAACTACGGGGTTGTAGTAAGCATACCGATTCGATGAAATAGTTCTTTCTGAACAGCGGACACGTTTCAGCTCTCTCCTTTTTTTCTTTTCTCTGTTTTCTCCTTCATTTTTCTGAGAACAGATTCTGAAGGGCACATTGATTGGAAGAAGATTCAGAAAAACGAATTAGAACCATTAATTAGATGAATCATCCATTTCTTTTCAAAGGCATCAAGGGCTCTCGAATCTCATATAGTTGTTGCTGTACTAAGCTGCCGACGTAGCATTTATGGTCTTGCATGCATTTCTTCTTTGGTGTTCTTTTTTTCTTTTTTTTCGATGAATTCTCTTTACAGATGGCAAAGGTAAAACGGTCTGATATACAAGGAATTCGAGGTTTGCTTGAACACAATATGCATTATATAATAATTATTTAGGTTTGGCAATCGCTTCTGTTCTTGCATTTCATCTCAACGAGAAGCAGTTCCCTTCTGGTTTTGTGGGTGTTGATATGTGAGTTAACAAACATTGAATTTAGATATTCATTTATGTTCCAGATTCTTCGTACTTTCTGGGTTTTTAATGTCGTCTATTCTAGCTCGAGAAAGAGAAATAAACTTATCAGGTTTTGAATTCAACTCAGCATTCTCATAGATATTGCATTTAGTACTGGTGAAATTCTACACTCGTCGTTTCAAGAGAATCGTACCACTCTACATCATTCTAATTCTTTGTCTATTCATCCTGGTACCTCTAATTCTCCTAGAGAAAGATGTTATGAAGCAAGTTGTAAATCAAAGACTTTATAAATTTAATTATAAACAATGTAGATTCCTCTCCGACGCTATTTGGGCCGTTACATTCTCAACTAATATTCACTCGATTGTTGAACAGACTGATTATTTCGCAGAGGTGTGTGTATAAGGATTTAGAATGTTTTCGGTTCTTCAAATTTACAAGACTCAATGAGCGAAATATCACACAATTTCAGAAAAAAATAATTTATCTAAAAATATTTCAGATTTTTGATTCAAATGTTCTTACGCATACATGGTCTCTAGGAGTTGAAATTCAGGTGGGATAACTGATAGTATTTTTTCATTATCCTTATGAGCGTCTCATCAGTACTATCTCATCGTGCCACTGATAATATCTTGTCAACGTTTCCTTGGAGAACGCCTCACTATTCCATACTTTTCTTCTCTCATTATCGGTTTGATTCATAAACGAGGATTATATATAACGAAAAAGTAGTTGTATTTCAGCATCTTTCTCGTTTCAATGCTATAGCAGCACACAAATGTCGTTTAATGGACTACCTTCCAGAGTGTGGCAATTTATCGCAGGTGGAATGGCTTACGAAGTGAATATATCTTAAATATTGAAAAAAATATTTTGTATTGAAAGTGAATGTTCATAAATATAAAAGAAAATGAATGTTCATGAATATAAAAGAAAGTGAATGTTCATAAATATGCATATAAGCTTCATCAATTGCTCATACTTGCAGTTGATGAGTTTTCACTCTGAACATTCTGGCGAGCGCATGGTGAGAATAATAAATTTTTCCAAACGTTCAAATAGGAAAGTATTACTTTTACTTCTGGAAATTAGGGCCCTTGTGGAGGAAGATGAATAAAGATTGAATCCCCGGATGAAGAAGGGTGTTTCGCTCGTTCTAGATATATCATTCTCTAGAAAAGAATTGGTTGCCGGGGATGAATTCTAGAGAGGTATCATTCCTCCACAAGTACTCCACAAGTACCAAAATTATTTAATTTATGTGCTTATATAATTATTTTTATACTCATTGACTAATAATTATAATTACTTGTTACTTGTGCTTCATCTTTCATTTGTGTATGCTTACAGGACGAGGGAAAATTGTACTCTCATGTGCCGATTGCTGAGGCCAACCCTCTTCTAATGGATGAAGTGACAAATGACGATACTGGGATACGATTCAAATCTTCCATCGCATCGACTTATTGGAAAAACAGTCAGACTTTCTTACTTAGTTGCACTGATATAATGTGATGTAGATATTTAGTATTAGAAATATCATCGTGCTCTCTTCACGCACGGTGTTTAACTTGACAAAATATTTCTTAGGGGTGATAGTGAATTATCTTATAGGATTTCCTGCCGCTTTGAACGTTATAATGGCCGTTACACTTATTTTCATATCCCTGGCATGTGAAGCAATAATGCATGACAAGCGTGAGCAATTGAGATATATCTTTATTAATGTTTTACCAACTGATTCCTTTGCGATTCAGTACTGAGAGCTGTTGCAATTATGCTGACATCAATTATTCTTGTTCTCGGAAACTCTGAAAAGTTTCAGCCTCTTGTTTTGATCAATCGGTTCGCAAGAGAAGAATATCCCTGTAATATTACGTGATATTTTAGACCAATTGTTTATCTTGGAGATATTTCATATGTTGTATACCTTGTTCATTGGCCAGTGATCATCATCTGGAAGAGCTATTTCGATCTTCCAGAGCTGCCAATACGAGGTTCTCTATAGCTGATTGAATATTTCTGTTCAACTTAAGAATACAAAGCGTCGAATAGTACACAGGCCAAACTACACCAAATCAGGCAATTGCAGACACGGTGTACATACTCGGTATAACCTTCACCATCTCCATTTTTATTCATCACACTCTGGAACAACTATTTATCAGGTGAGCCTTGTTTTTAATATAACGATCGTAATACTAATATAGTGCAACTACAACGGTATCTCTAATCGTAGTATCTGCAATCTACTTGCTAATGTTATGGGCTGTCATTTTCAACATTCCTCAAACCATCAATAAATCAGTCGAGTCACACTGTGAGTATATATTCTAGAGCATTAATATTTTTTATGAATCGCGTAACACATTTCTCAACAAAAAAACCTAAAGAATATTTGCAAACTAGTTGAATCTATTCAGTTCCGATTAATCAAATCGTGGCGGAAGCAATGAAATGGAATGAGCACGAATCGCATACTTCTTACTTTAGAAATCGACCATTCCCAGTAAGATTCTGAACAGTCGAACTTGTAGAATGGAACGCCACTAAAAGAATGTACGCAGGAATGCGAGAACGACCCCGAAGGTATTAAAATGCGCGACGGATTCACCAAACAGCCGCAATACGAATGTGTCTGGGTAAGCTCTGAAATAACTCGCTTTGTTTTCATTCCGGTTTCGTTTACAGAAACCTAAACGAGATTCTGGTACTATAAGAATCCTCGTTGTTGGCAACTCTATTTCACACAGAGCGACGAAGATTCTCTATCCAATTCTGAAGAACAATAACGATGTCAAAGAAATGAGATTATTCGCTCAATCTGGTATGTTTTATCTATGAACAAAAAATGAAGCATGCAAGGATGAAAGTACACCCTCGAGCTAAAAGAGTACGCTAATAATCTTGAAAAGATGGATATTTTATTTTATTTTTCTATTTACGTCAATCAAGCTAGATATTGCTTCATGAACCGCTGTACCCCACATGCTCTTACAATATTGAAAATGCCCCTTTTCAACAATTAAAAAAGCTGTTTTGTTTTCAGCTTGCAGGCCGATCGAAGGAAACTGTCTGACCTTCTTTGACGCAATGATGAAACTAGTCAGGAAAATGAAACCAGACATAACTTTTCTAATTTTCGATGAGTACGTTATTTTTTAATAATTGGCTTTTTTGCGAAAGCTTTGGAAATTAATCATATTTTTCTTCAGCTCAAGACGTCTTTCTCAACCAATTCACGACATTGAAACTGATAAACCAGTTGCAGAGTTTGTTGAATTTCTCAAACCACTGAAGTAACGATATTAAAAAGTGAATGCAAAGTTTAAACAAACACTTTCAGGGAAAATTCTAAGTATCTTGTATTGGATGAGTTCTACCCAGGTGCTCACACAGGTTTCAATTTTTACGTATTCGTTGTTTCAAGGATATAAATGGTTTAGCCGTTGCTGCGAGCATGTTTAAAAGACTACTAAGAAAGCAATCACTTGAAGATCTCAAGGGGCGCTATGAAGTGAGTGTCATACTGAAAGGAAATGCTGAACAGTCTACAGGATTTCTTGAAATCGCATTCACTCTATTTTCGCCGAATGAATAAGCTATCCTCATTCTATCCTGATCTCATCCGCCACAACACAAGTGGATTGCTTTGCTCTGAACAGCCAGGGTGGTGTTGGTGGTAATACTATTTTTTGTTTGTTCTGTTGACAGTGTTCTTTATAAGGTATAATAGAAAAAACCTGCATGCATACTTCACTGATAACGTGCATTTGTCAGCGGATGGATTGGAGTTGGAAAGAGAATCATACAACAGAATTATCAAAGATCTGATTCGCAAAGTGAAGAAGAATAGTTAATTTCATATGATAAATGGTTTCTCATAAAAAAACGTACTGCACGTGGCAATCGGATGATTTTCTAAGGTATCGAAATTTCGCTGTTGCGCTTCCCTTGATTTCATCAAAGAGTGATATCCATAGCTAGATCGACCTCAATGTCTTTGCTTTTCGTTTTTTCGGTTTCAAGAATCTTTTTTTGATTCATCAACTTACTTTTTCGTAGATATTAGGGAGCGTGTGTTGTTGAGGGGGTCTTCCCTATTCCATCTCCTCCCTCATTTCCCCTTACATTTCGGTTAGATCTGAATGATTAAGACTCAATAGAACTTGTTTTGAATCTCACGAATTTATTGTGACAGAAATATATCATTAAAAAACAACAGAAGAATAAAAATGTTAGCGGAGGTCAAAATAAACACTTATAAAAGTCGAGCATTTCCAAGCGAACTTTGTTTTCGAGAGCACTTGATGAAGCTAATGTATTCAAACGATATTATTGGCCTAATCGAGAAAGCACAAGCTTTAGAATCTTCGTGTATGATTCTCGAACTAATTCGAGGCCATCAGGCGTGAAATGAGTGTGATCAGTGAAATAAGTATGCAGATTGCTTCGATTGTACCTTCAAAATATATTTTAGTGTCAATAAGCAGTTTTCATTAGCTTGTATTGCTCCACATGAATAATGTTGGAACATACTACGTTGTGAACTGTTTTGGTTCCTCACACACCAAGATTTCGAACATTTCTTCGAATTTCAAACATACAACAAACAAATAAATTTCTCACCACCAACACCATCCCTTCTCCTCCGCACATATTGCAGCACTGGTGTTATGCCTTATCAGATTGGGAATGCGTAGTAAGTCAAGGCGAGCGAAGTAATTGGCATACTTCTGCTTGAACGACTGAAACATTGCAATTCATTGTTTGTATATCTTGCTTAATTTAAACATCTACAACAGTTTACAGTTTTTTCACCTCATAGGTGACTTTAAGGTTGTCGATTGCTTGATGTCGGCTTAGTCGCTTTTGCATGGTAACGCCCATGCCTGCCATTGTCGGAGGTGGCCGTGGATAAATCTCATCGAGAACGACAAAGCGGGATGCGTTTCTGAAAGCATATTAAAATGAAAATGAGAAACACTTACCTCGGTATTTTTTTCAGTTTTAGAGCTTAAAAGCATATATGTTAGTTCCAAATTCTTTCCATTGGCATAGTTTCACCAACTCACACAATCGGATTCAGGTATGCCACAAATTCTGCAGTTGGTTTATCGATCGGCAAGTCTACTATCTGTTCATTCAGACGTTTTGAGCTAAATAATAATTGAAAGTTTCCATGGGAATGATGTGATTCTTCTCACTCGTCAAAGATTATGAAAGTGAGGTCGGGTTTCATCGCTTGAACGAGCTTTAGAGAAGCTCTGTGAAATCCTGGACAGTTGCTGGAGACAAACTCAATCGGGTGGCAACCTGCGTTTCATATTTTGGCATTACGAATTTTCGAAACCACTTGTTCTTACCAGGCATGGCGACTAATCGGATAAGTGCAACTTGGTCGAAATGATTTTCCTCAATAATTGATTTGATAATATTTGTCGCAATTTGGGCAATTGAATTTCCAATGACAAGAATATTGACAGTGCCGTTCATGTCTTCTCGTTTCTCAAAATATTTACAGATCTTCTGGGTTAAAGGTGAATATAATATTAAAATCGATTCAAATACACAGTCATTCTCTTGCTAAACTGTCAGATGCGAAGCACAATAAAAGCTTACCCATACACATTCAAAGTTAGGATGACCTCCGTAGCCTCCTCTCATACGCCTTCCTTCGGGGTCATCAACACACTCCTGACCAGAATAAAATTGAACGTTGAAGATTTGAAAACTTGTCTGTGGTTGCATCAGAATACCTTGAAGGGCTTGCGAGAGGTGTATTCATTTCTCGCAGCACGCTGGTTCCACGCGATTGCTGCAGCAAGAACGGCATTGTCTTCTAAATTAGAACGATAATATATGATTTAAAAAAGGATCGACTGTATGAAAGCATCAACAACTCACCACGGAGGTCCAGTATCTTCTTGAAGCCCATGGGCAGATGGAGCACCAAGCCAATAGCTAAACATCCATATACCACGCCAACAAATATCACAGCTGCGTTCTCATTTGACCTGTAGATGTCACAAAAGAGTCGCATAACGCAATTGTTAAAACCTGATAAAATATTTCTCAATCGTTTCGTGTATCAGAATAGAAATAGTGAATGTGATAATCAGACAATATAACATTGCTAGAACAATGTTTACAACTTAAATCTGATCGTGATTTTCAAAATCGCACATCGCAATTGAATTGCATGCACATGCATACATCATTTGTTGAAAGGACTCACCATGAATTGATAGCTTATCAATATCCGCGAAACTCTTCCAGATGATGATGACTGGCCAATGAACGAGGTAAACAACATAGGAGATGTCGCCCAAATATACCAAGAACCTAATTATTAAACTGATTACATGAAATCGTCTGGTAGCAGAAGACTTTCACGCTAGCGTGGCGCATTATTTGATAATACCTGTTCGTGAGTAGAATTCCTTGTTGATCATTTTCGGTTCCTTGAATAAGTAATCCACTTGTTATCAGTACTGCACAAAGACGAAGCACGGAAGACGGGAACTAAACATATAAATATTGTATATCATGTACATGGTATGGTTTCTCAATTATATCCATAATGTGAATTTTTCGTGTTAGATGTATTTTTTGAAACCTATTTAATCAATTTACTCACTATCATCCAAGGTAATAGAACAATTAAGAATAGAGCAGGGGCTAATAATCTAGCTATCAGTAGACCTTCTGGAATGATTTATTCGTTAGTTGAACGCGCATGTGCATTTGCAAACCTCCGGAAATTAGTCGCTGGGTTTTACTGTTTTCTTCAGTGTTCTCAGGCTAAACATATAATTTTCTCTATATAACACTGTAACTACTAGACCCACCTCCTCTGTTCCAAGAGGTTGATACTTAACAGTGGCGCCGAAAAAAGAGCAGAACATGCTGTTCGAACACTGTAATTATTTCAGTAGAAATATCACAGGCAAGAATTACACACTTTTTGTGCAAGAGCGCCAGAGAGAAATTGCCAAACCCTAGCTGGTAGCAAATTGAATGAAGTGATTGGGGAGGAGAGCAATTGGAAGGTAAATGAGGCTGGAAATTCAATATTGTGTATATAGCTGCATGAAAATAGAACCTTGCAGTAAAATCAGAAGAAATGGAGAATACGAAAACTTCTTAGACAGTTTACGCTCAGCAACAACAATAAACGGTACAATAAAGTAGTACTGAATTTCAACACCAAGCGACCACGTGTGAGTGAGAACATTAGAGTCGAACAACTGAAGAAAAAAATAAATCTTAAGTCAGTCTTGAGCTAAAGTCATTGGAGTGAATGAACGTGTTCAAACTTGATAGAGATAATATCTCACTCGTTACTTTACCTCAGTGAAATAGTCCTTTTCCTCAAGTACAGTCTGAATATTAGTCGCAAATGCAGCAGCCCAAGGAACATCTTTGCAAAACCTAAAAAAATGTAACATAAGGTGAAAAGAGAAGCCACACAAACTTCAAGACATCTCTCATGAGAAGATAATAGGGTACAGCGACGGACAGTCCGATAATCAGAATTGCGTAGAGTGGAACGATGCGTTTGAAACGGCGAATGTAGAAACCACGAAATACTAAAAACAATAGGCGTTACAATAGGCGATCAAAGTATCACCTGTCATATTGAAGTTAGTCTCTTTCGATAGAATCATAGACATCAAATATCCTGATAGTACAAAGAACCTGGAATCCTACCGAGAATCATAGAAATAATAGTTGAAAGATCTCAGTTGAAACGATGCTTAAACTCGAAAAAAATACGAAATGTCTCACATATCAACTCCCACAAATCCGGCTGGAAAAGAGTTTTCATCCAAATGAAAAGCAAGTACAGCAGCAATTGCGAGACCTGATAGGAATTTGAGTAGTAAACAATTCATTCAATCACAAGGAGCAATTTCGAAAGAGTTTCACCTCGAATTCCTTGAATGTCCGAACGTTTCATTATGGACTGCCAGCATTCATCGATTGAAAATTAAACAGTGTTCATTGACTAGTCTTATAACTTTCAAATAGAGAGGTAATTTTGGTAGTCTGCTAAATGCCAAACCTTTGCTGGATATGGGGAAGAGCCTTCTTACACGTATGGAATGAGTCAGATTTCCAATTGAAAATCTAAACCTTATTGAGATTCTAATTAGATGGTGAATGTAAATGCCACCATTTCTAAAGCAAAGAGAGTCGGGGAACTGTGGGGATGAAGCTGAAATGTTCGAACCATGTATCATACTGGATCATATTTTCATTCACATAATTAGAATAAGAAGACAATTAATTTAGCCACTTTACAGGTTGCTCTAGGCAAGTCGTAAATTGATCAATTAAAGTTCTCCACACCACCTGACTCAAACAATTCATATTTGGCAAGCAATACATTTGAATGAGCTTTCTTTTGATGACTTTTTAAGAACCTGTTACTTCTTACTGAGAGGTTTTTAATGAGTTACCACAAAAAGATCAGCTACTTCGGCTGTACAAAATAAGCACCATAACGATAGTATAAGGGTATTATTACTAAAATTGATGCAACAAGCTTCCGCAAAAGTCAAGTAACACGCCCAAGAGCGCAAAATGATCAGGAGAGAATACCCTTGCTACGACTAACCGCTTTGCTCTTTGTAAGCGCCGGTTCAAAAATCGAAACTTTTCGGGGAAATGAAAAATCATCAAAAAAATGACAAAATAGCCTATCGATAGAGCTCACAGTTCTGACATATTGCTCGATATTTTGTACGATTTTGAACATTTTTAGGCATAAAAACTCGCCAAAAACTAATTTTTCGTTAGTATAAGGGGGTGGAGCCCCGGGAGCGGAAAATGGACCTATGACCAAATGGCGTGAATTTTCGGTTTGAAAGTCCAAAAGAACCCCTAGGGCTAACTTTGTGGAGATTTCAGCTTTTTAACTGTTCCAGACTATCGTTGAACTTTGTTGAACCTCAGGCGAACGGCCTCATATATCGAATTATAAATATGACCATACATATAAAACTTTCAAATAAATGTTCTATGCCTTTGCCGCAAGATTATTGTCTCAGTGCCCCGTTAGAGACCAGATCGTGTTAGTTTTTTCACTTCACCTTTCCTTCACCTTTCTATTCGTTCTGTTTCAGTAAAAACTACAATAGTACTGCTGGGTATCGATGAGTGCTAGTAAAAATTTATACAGCTAGGCACTCGAGACTACAAGCAAACGAAAAGAACATTCGATTAAACATACATTGTATTAGATACCAATTTGAGCTAACACACTTTTAAGAATTTTCGTATATGATTCTCGAACTAATTCGAGACCATCCGTTGTGAAATGAGTGTGATCAGTGAAGTAAGAGTGTAGATTTCGACGATTGTACCTGTATGTTCAAAATTATTAACAGTATCTTACTGTGATGAATCCGAAATCAATAGCATAGGACAAAATGAACTCTACTGTTAACATGAGCATATGCTAATCTAAAAAACTGGAATGTCGAACCACAGAATTACCCACCACAAACACCACCCTTTCTTTTCTCCACAAATCGCTGCACTTGTGTTGTGTCTGATTAGATTAGGCATGCGCAGTAGATCAAGGCGAGTGAAGTAGTTGGTATATTTCTCCTTAAACGACTGAAAAATCCACATTACGACTTTGTTTTGCTATTATTTGTTGTACGCTCACCTCGTAAGTGGCCTTTAGATCATCGACCGGTTGATGTCGACTCAATCTCTTTACCATGGTCGCTCCCATACCCACTACCCTCGGTGGATGCGGATAAATCTCATCGAGAACGACAAAACGAGAAGCATTTCTAAAACCTTTTTCCTGTTTCTGGAAGGACTTTCCTATCCTCTTTGAGAGAACTCACATAATCGGTTGTAGGTAAGCAGTAAATTCTGCCGTCGGTTTATCTGTGAATACGTCTTCAATCGGTTCATTTAGACGTTTTGAACTTAATTTGGGTTGAACAATATCGTGGGAATATTGCCAACTAACTCGTCAAAGATAATAAAAGTGATATCGGGCTTCATTGCTTGAACGAGCATAGGAGTTGCTTTGTTGAATCCTGTGCATTGACTTTTTGATAACTCAATCGGACGACAAGCTGAAAGAGCGTACTTCTGTTTCAACCAGTCTGCACAATTCTTTTAACAATCAATAAAAATCACCGGGCAGTGAAAATAACCGCAGTAGCGCCACTTGATTATAGTTATTTTCCTCAACAATTGATTTGAGAATATTAGTTGCAATTTGAGCAATCGAGTTTCCAATGACTAGAATACTTATAGTTCCGTTCACGTTTTTCCGTCTCTGAAAAGTGTAAAGGTCGATGTTTCGATTTTATATCTCTCATCCAAAGATCAAACGGCGATTTCGATGTTCGGAATTTTCATGTGTTTTGGTCGACATCGCTTCAACCACATGTAAGGGGTAGGATTGAGACTGATTGGGAAATAATGTTTTTTTTGGAATTGAAACAAACAGGCAAGGGCCCAAAAGTCAACGCAAAACATACCCAAACACATTCGAAATTTTCCATTCTTCTAAATCCTCCTCTCATTTTTCTTCCCTCGGGGTCATCAACACAGTCCTGATAAGATTGAAATTACTTAATTTACAATGTCTTTTGCAATCTATCGAACACAGAATACCTTGAAGGGCTTGTGATTAACATATTCATTCCTAGATGCTCGTTGATTCCACGCAATTGCATCAGCGAGTTCCTTATCATCTTCTAAAACAATGTGAACCTTTTTTGAGTCAGGTGCAAAGCAATAAATGACATGCCTCGGCCTTCAATTTCCGTCCTGAATCTCATGGGTAGGTTTAGCATCAATGCAATAGCCAGACATCCGTATAGAACAGCGACTAGTAACGCAGCTTCGTTCCCTTTTGTTCTAAGAACTTATTCCAAGCTATCAACACAATGATCCTTGCGAACCTTATGCAAAACTTCTCGATAGTTTCGTGAATCAGAATGGAAATGGTAAATGTGATAATCAGGCAATAGAAAATCTCTAAAAATATTCATTTATTTTACCGGCGCTGTCGTATGTTTGTATTGTAGGATGTTAGAACTCACAGTTCATTAGGCCATATAATCTTAAGACTCTCACCAAGTAGTGACAAGGAATCGATATCAGCAACGCTCTTCCACATAACAATAACTGGCCAATGAACGAGGTATATAACATAAGAGATGTCGCCAAAATATACTAAGACCCTCGAAATGTTGTCGGTTGTGACACGAAAGAATAGGCTAAGCGCAACTGTTTGGTAGCACACTTGTAGCTTTAATTTTCTTTATTAGCACCTGTTCGAAAGAAGAATTCCATGCTGGTTAATCTCAGATCCTAGAATAAGAAGTCCACTTGTTACGAGCACAGCGCTGAAGCGAAGCAATGAAGCGGGTAACTAAAATAGGATTGGAAAATGTTCGATTCCGATAATCTAATGCAATTGTTGTGTTGAAACAACTATTGGATTAGACGTTTTTGAGCATGGGTTCATTCGAATCAGTCAACTTACAAACATCCATGGAAAAAGGACGAGAAAGTACATAGCAAGAGTTAAGATACAAGTAGTTGGGAGAGCATCTTGAATATATTTGGTTCCTTGTTATCTGAATGCTTACTAACCTGCGAGAACTTTAATCTGCACCCTTTTGCAGTGTATTTTAATATCATCCGGCTGAATTAGAAACTTCATCTACTTTGATCACACCATTTTCACCTCCTCTGTTTCTAGTTGTTGATACCTAACTGGACTCCCAAAAGATGAGCTGGTACTGCTGTTCGAGTACTGAAAAATTATTATTCTGCAGTAACTGTAAATGCGAATTACATACTTTTTGCGCGAGGGCTCCAGAGAGAAATTGCCAAACCCTAGCAGGCATCAAATTGAATGAAGAGATGGGGGAGGAGAGTAATTGGAAAGTAAATGAGGCTGAAATTCCATTATTGCAAGCGTGTCACTGAGATCACATGCCCAGTAGAAGTATGAGTAGGAATGGAAAAGATGCAAACTTTTGAGACAATTTGCTATCTGCTAAAACTATGAACGGCACAATCAAGTAATATTGAATTTCAACGCCAAGCGACCACGTGTGAGTGAGAACATTGGAGTCGAACAACTGCAAATGAGAAGAAAACTTAATTCAATCACAATTCAATCGCGACCTCGGTGAAGTAGTTTTTTTCTTCAAGGACGGTTTGAATATTTGTTGCAAAAGCAGCAGCCCACACAACATCTTTGCAAAACCTTTGAATAAGGCCCTCAAAAGAGAAAGAAGGGTTAAAAAAACTTCATAACATCTCTCATAAGCAGATAGTAGGGAACAGCGACTGCTAGTCCGAAAATCAGTATTGCATAGAGTGGAACGATACGTTTGAAACGGCGTATGTAGAATTCGAGGAACACTGAAGACAAACGTTTCAATAGGCGATCACAAAGGCACTTGTCAGATTGAGGTTTGTCTCTTTTGCGAGAATCATAGACATCAAGTATCCTGATAGTACAAAGAACCTGGAATTCAACATAGAATTTTCTTTATATTTCTCAGATAAAAGATGAATATATTCGAAAAAGAAACAAATGGCTCACATATCAACGCCGATAAATCCTGCAGGAAAGGAGTTCTGATCCAAATGAAAAGCAAGTACGGCAGATATTGCAAGGCCTAATCGAAATTTGAGTTGCACATTCATTCAGAGTGAGCAATTTCAAGACGGAACAGTTTCACCTCGAATTCCTTGTATGTCCGGACGTTTCATTGTTGAATACTAGCATTCATCGATTGAAAATTTAACAGTATTCCTTGATTAGTTCAATAACTTCAGACTCTGTTTTAATGGAGAGATAATTTTGAGAGTCTGCTAAATACAAAGATTTTGATGGATATGGAGAAGAACCTTCTTACACGTATGGGATGAGTCAGGATTCCAATTGAGATTCTAATTAGATGGAGAATGTAAATGTCATCATTTCTAAATCGATGCGCGTTAGGGAACTGTTGGGGAAAAGAATAAGACATGTACGACACTTACTTGTTGAATAATTCCGCTCTATTAGAAAAATGAAATTATCTTATTTTAAACTATTTTTAGGCAAGTGTCAATGAATCGCTGTTAAAATACCCGAGTGCGTTTCAATTTTTTTAACAAACAATGATCTCCCTTTATGTCTATCAAATATCTGATCCTTGGTCATGATCTTGCGAGTATCTCATAAGATTTATACTGATGGGTAGTCGAAAAGGACTATGGCAATAAAAAACCACAGGCATAAAAACAAAGTCGTATACAATCAAGTGACAATTTGGGCTAACACGTTCCTAAGAATCTTCGTAAAGGATTCTCGATCTAATTCAAGGCCGTCAGTTGTGCAATGCGTAAGACCAGTGAAAAGGTGTTCTTACGCAGAACGATGATATCTGTTTCTCGCTCCTATTTTGATAAAACCCGAAATCAAAAGGAATGGACAAAGAAAAAGTAGTTAAAATTGTCGGTTATAAAAGTTGTTAAACTTTTCGTACGAATAATCTCGTCGAGTTGCTTTGTTACATATTGTGTGTTAAACCACATTCATTATATTACGCATTTGAATTCTAATCAAAAAGTATTCATCACTGTACGCCACTACCATTGATCTACCAAATCCATGTCATATCACACATTTTTCAGATTGATTTGCCTTCGTCTGTTGATTTCATGATCACAGAAAGTGTTGGACGGCATCTCTACTTCCCAGTTATTTTCACGTCGATTTGTAGTACTTAGTGGTACCGAGTCAACTTCCAGTGTAGTCAAATTGAAACTGAAATAAGGTATTGCTAAATCAAAATATTCTATATGAATAAACTTGAAACTTTTGATTCCCTCTTCTAATCCAATTTTCATGGCAGCCATTTGTTGAGCATGGAACTTGTTAAGAATCATGCCGGCAAATGTTTTCTGCATGGGATCTTATTAAATATACATATTTTCAAATAATTCCTTACTTCCCTGCTGAAAAGTACGCAGGCGTATCGATCTCTCAAATTCTCTTTGCACTTCTTCAATAAAGCTGTGAAAAGGTCACTTTAAGAAGAAATAACAATTTAATACCTTCATTTACTGTGATGGTCCAGATTGAATCGGATAAAAGAACTGCGTTGGTGCGTGCCGCATCTACTGCCGTTCTACGCATGGCGTCAAGTGGGCATGCCTGTTTTTGATGAGATTGTGTACAAACAATCAGAAACTAATTTCAAAAATAATCAAAGTCTTTGATCGCATATCGAATTATTTTGATAGCAAAATGCAACCAACGTTGAATCGCTGATATGTGAAGTGTATGTCAAAAGAACCATGCAGTGGCGTTGCCATTAAGAATGCACTGAAAGTAAACGAAAATTATTAGTGATTTTACGATGGCATATTTTGCATATTGCCCCTCCCCTGCAAGACAATAAGGTTAACGTACAGAAGTTGAGCTCGCTCCAAGCTGTCTCCGCAAACTACAAGCGAGACTGGACCAATCCAATTCGAATTCACTGGAAACTTGATTGCTCTAAAAACATGAAAGAACTCACATTGCAATATAAGTCCAATCGCATTCTCGTATGGTACATGGGCAGCCACTGTGATATCGTCAGGTGATACCTCTTTTCGTTTCATATTCCGTAAATGGATGAGTGTTCGATGATTTCCTCTTCCTTCCTTTAAATGTGAAGTAATGCACAGCTTACTTTTACGCACTTACTCCCTTTCTGTTTTCAAAGTCATATCCATCCATTTTCTGGAAACAACGGTAGATTGGCGTGAACATTTTTGCGTGCCCTCCGGTTTCATAGTACTTCTTAGATCCAGTCCAATGCGGAACCTGTATCGAGATTGAGAAATTCATCCCTCTTACTCTACCTTAGCTGTCCATATTTCAGTTGTGTTCTTGAGGCAATCCCATAGTAGTGCGCCCTAAACGCAAGAATGTGGAAGAATGTTCAAGAAAGTTAATTTTCATTTAGCCAATTACTGACCAAGCACTTGATTGCTTTTCAGAATCCTCGAACAACGAACTTTGAGTTTAACCAACCAGGTACTCACTCATACATTGAATTCAAATACTCACCGATCCAATTTGAAAATTGTAAACGCAAGGCAACGTTCGAAACAATTCCGGTCTATTTATAGCAATCACCGCAAGCACATCCTCGAATTAGTATTCATAAACGGTCCCAAATATGCCTCACTTGTGGACAGGCCAGAATGCGATTTTTCTTCATCTGTTCTACTGCTGCTTCTCTCCAAATACTTGCCCAGTCATCTAAAAAAAATGAATAGTACGTAAGAAATTATTTAGAATCTTTAGAACCTTCTCGCATTTTCTTTAAATTATAAAGCAGCAATCCACTGTTGACACTTTTACGGCTTGCTCCCTGATGAGGTTCTTCAAGTTGTGCGTGATATGTTGATCAACTAACTTCACCAATTGTTATCTCGAGATTTTTCCTTGCGTATTGATCTTTTGTAGCTGAGAACATAATTCCTGAACGATGAACGCAATAGCCGAACGTTTAATAAGTACAAAAATTCATTGTCGTGCATATCACTTTTCTTACAAAAGGAACCTTCTTTCTCCATTGTTGCGAACCGGGAATGCAAAATTTTAATATCCTCCAGAAATATCATATCAGTATCGATAAAAATAACCTATAATTAAGGGTATATGAAAGAGTTTAATTGATAAATATCACCTTTTCAACGTATTCCGGAAGAATATCTGGTAGAATGTACTTGATTTGTCCGTAGCCGCTTACTTCGTGGCCAGATTTCACCTGTTATAAATATTAGTGTTGATAAATTGAGGAACTTTATTACCCATGCGAGGGACTTCTGATCGCTTTCAACATTGTAAAAACTTGTGCGCACTCGAATAGCAGGTTTATTAAAAATAAAAATTGATATTTGAAAAACCTTTTGCTAATGGCCATGTTCGGAAGAGAGTGGATAGAATATCTCCAGACCTGTAATTTTTCGTGTATGTGTATATTGTCTACGTGGATGAGCATAACGTAACAGGACACAAACATATTTTTTCGTCGGTCGTGTATCTTGTTTCTTATGATCAGTGCAAACGATAAGTACAAATACTTGAAAATAGCAGAATGATCACAACCACGTCGCAACCAACCTAGTACTCGTAAGTAGATGTACATGCAATGATCCATCGTAGAATGTTAGAATTGACTTCAAAAGAGTTTCAATCCTCTCACAGACAGAAATACCATCCTTGTTAGGAGACTCATTGTCCACTACGATTAAGACAATATGAATAAACTGCAATTGAACTAGTAGAAGAATAAGATGAATTTAGATTCTGCTTCAATGCAAACTCGACACAATATTTAAAAAAATATTATTATACTGACAACCGTATTTAAATAATCAGTTTTCTCAAATCGATAATTGTTACCTACATTGGATTTCGATTCCGCTTTTCTTAACATGCGTAAACTTATCTCTGCACATGTTCACCTACCTGCGGAGGAACTTCAGTGTCAGTTGAGTAGGACAAGATTGAAGAAGATGATCTGATAGTGCCTGCAAGGAAATGCTTTCTCAAGAATCAAAAATGCCCTTTAGAATCCGCACCTACTGAAAGCCGACAAATCACATATAGAACATATGTTGTGATAAAAATGGACGTAAAAACTAGTAGCTGGTAAAGTTTCATTAGGTTTGATAGAATGGTTGGCATTTGATTCGCAATTGAAATGTTTTGTCTGTGAGATTCTGACATTTTCTGCCTAATTTCTTTGAAATGGAAATTAAGCGGCTGCTATTAAATGTATTTTTGCAATATCTAATAGTCACAATGAAATGGGAAGATAGGTAGGACCCGCTGGTGAGGCCAGCGGTTAGACGGACTACAATCCTATGCTGACCGATGCTTTGTAGGGGAGGATTATATTCCGCAACCGAAGTCACAACCAATTTACCGACTCCGGAGGGATAAAAGGCTTGATTTGCCTAGGCGGAGATGGAACTCGGCAACTTCGATTGGCCGGTAGCGCCTCACCCTACTCAGCAATCCCTACTCTCTCGAATACGGTATGAAAATACATTGATTTATGTGTTTTGATTGCTTTCAATCTTACATTAAATCGTTCACATCACTGTCAATTTGATATTATTGGTGCGAATATAAACGGTTTTCATTATTGGAAGAGAATTTCATTGAGAATTTCTAATATCACTGAAAGTACAGTGGATATTTTAAATTATTGTTTAAGCTGTACACATATCACAATCAACAATTTATGAAAAATCTTCGTCAAACAATTGAAAACTATTATTTTGAGCAATTTCATCTCGAAGAATGCATTTTTTATAGAGGGCCGAGCCATGAAATTTGCTCAATTCAGATGAAGCAGGATGAGGATAGTGAGTACTGAAAACTGACGGAAGCAAGGATAGTCTGAATCTGAAAAAATATAGACGCATTCTTCCATTTGTTTCCAGTCCCACTTCTTCTGATGGAGTGTACTAATATGTGATATATGATTCCATCCGTAGCCTATTAGTCTCTCATCATATAAAATGACATTCTGAGCGTATAGTACGATAGATTCATATCCATGATTCCAATTAACCTTAAGTTACATTTGTTTTGGCTTGATCAGTATTCGTGAAAACCTCGAACGTATTATTTGAATTTTTCCACTTCTCGTAGTCTGATTCATGTTGGATGGTTGATCGATTGCCTTTGAGGTACGGCCGAATCTAGGAAGCAAATATTTTCAAAATATTTCTCTAATTTTCACATTATTTTTGTTCCAAATGTCGAGTATATCTTTCTTCTTTTTCGGAAGTTGATGTTCAGAGAACACTTCGAAAACAGGAACGATCAAAGCATTATTGATCATATCTTGTTTTCCCAAAATAGAACGAAGGTTTTGATATATACCTTAACAGTTGACCAACCATTGAAGCTGGAGAAAAAAAGGTACCTTCTGAAGGAATGAAATCAGAATCAGTCATATATACAAAATGCGTATGTGAAGATTTGAGTGCAAGATTGCGCAAGAAATTAATAGGATAGTAAAGCTCAAAACAAGATTAAATGCACTGCGAATTATCTAAAAAGAAGACTCACTCCTGTCTTGAATACAGCATGCAACGCAATGTTTGTCCTGTTTTTTAGCAATTGCGATGATTTAATATATTCTCTAAATAACTGAAAATATTATTTCCTTCAGAGCAACTAACTTAATTTGCACAAGTTCAGCATCAGTGCAATATAATGCTGCAGCCACCGGACCTTCCCAAGCATTGAGCAAAAGACGGAAAATATCAAGACGATCGATAGACAGTTGTGTGACCAGCGTAACATCGTCATTCACCTTCTAGGGTGTAAAATATGCCTCCGAAATCAGAATTAAATGACAAACCGATTTTTGAAAAGTATTAATATGAAGGAGGATCCGATATGTTTTGTTCATCTCTTTTTTGAGAGCTGCACAACCACTATCCTTTTCAACTAACCCCGTCAGATTGGGAAACTTCTGAGAAAAATTGCAGATGAATTTCCGAGCAATTGCATTTGAACTCTCGGAAATAAAAAAAATAAGCAAACGAACAGCACAAAAAGTGGGATGCTAAAAATCACCGATATATACGATCCACATTCTTCTCTCTGCCGAAGGGTGTATCCGTCCATTGACTGGTAGATATTATAGTAGCGAGCAAAGTGTGCTACGAATCTCGATTTCAGTTTCAGCTTCTCTTGAGAATTAAAGTGAATCATCTGTAAACTATAACTGTAGGCTTTGTCAGATGGTTCAAAATATTACTTTGATGGTTTGTTCATTCGCCGAACACTTGAGTGGTTCAGAAGCTCTCCCAAGCTGGAAGTTGTACTCACACGGGAGTTCCACAATAATGTCCGAATAAGTAACTGTGAGAGCGTTCAGAATGTCCTGAAAATAGTCGTTTAAATACACGTTTAGATCTGGATATATTTCATAAATACCTGATCATTTGCATATTTGTACTCTTTCATTCTGATCCTTGTTTCATTTCTCCAGACCTCGTTCCAATTCACCTCACGCATTCTTTCTACGTGAGCGAAAAATACTCCTGCGTTGTATCCGCGCCCCTAATTGATTACTCGCATCATATCATTTAATATGCACTCACTTTCGCAGGCCACCGAGAAGCTAACGGCCCATTAGTGTACCATGGAGACATGTTGGCTCCCATGGCAAAAAGAGCAGACTGCTTGGTTCCTCTGAAGACATCAAAAATTGGAGTGATATCTTTGAGAACTATCACATCAGAGTCCAGAAATAGAACCTGCATAACAAAATCTACTGTTTTTAGTGTGAATAAAAGCTAAAACCTGCTTCACAATTTCTGGTAGAATATCAGGGAGTAATAGCTTCATAAGGCTATAAACTGACGAGTAATGTATATTTCTAATCCAATTTACTTTAGGCTTGTGTTTTTCCATATCGTATGTGGCAAAACGCACTGAATCAATGAAAAAGGACTGGGGCTTCAAACCGTGGTACCTGATGGAAGATCCCAAGTCTCGAAGAGAGCGTTAAGAACCTCTCCAGCTCTTTTATCTGTGATGAAGTGGAAGAATATAGGGCCCTGAAAAAGACTTGAATTGCTATCGAACGCTAGAATATTTTTATCTACCAATAAAAACATACTCGGTGATGAAACAACAGACTCTTGAAGAGTGCAGTAGCCCGATTGACTGATTTGTAACCTCCAAGAACCATCGCGATGTGATGTTCTTCGCAATTACTTTCAGATGAGTTCTTTGGATTCGGAGATTCGAGAACTCCGCTCGACAATTGGAACATCTTAGAGTTGACATCTGAATAATAATTGGTGAATCATATTTTGTCCGAGCCAATTACAGTAGCGGAAAAAATATTTGGTAACTTTTTAAACTGTGGTACTTCTTGTCAGTGTTTGTTTGCTAATGATTTTGTTTTTCGCTCCCACCAAACTTCTAAAGTAATGAGGTCCAGGTCGACCCAGATAAAAGATCAAGTTGATTGTTGCACTTGCTGCTGCGGCTGCAGGTTTGCTTTGCTGAAATAACTCGGCTTCTAGGCAGACTGTTGAACAATGTACTAATCTGCTTCTAATGACCAGAATCGATGATCCTGAGAGTATGATCGAGATTGCTCAACATTTGCCTTTGAGATCCAGACGAATCCCTTTTTCACACCATCCAACTTTGAGGGCTCACCAATGGTGAACTTTGAAAATTCATGGTTCCGGTGCATGGGTATTCCAAGTCCATTCTACCATCGGTGCTCAAATTTTTAGGATCCTGCGATAACTCTGCAACCTGTGGGGATCGATTTACGAAGGCACACTTAACCTGAAAAAGCTCGCTCCTCCTCCTTTCGCATCCGGATAAAAATCAATACTTTTCTAATTTTCTAATTTGTCTGAGATATTAATGAGGTTATGTGCCTTCACCTGACAGAGTTTACCTCCGATTGAACTCCTCTGAAAATATTGGGGCGAAGCGAGCTATTTCAGGATAAGTGAGTCTTCTTAAATAGATCCCCATAGGAGATATCGCAGAGTCCGAAAAATTTCAGCGTCGAAAAAAACGTGGATTTGGTATACACCGGAACCATGTATTTTCACAATTCACCCGTTAAATGGTGAGCTCTCAAAGTTATGCCTTGTGAAAAAACATGACTCATCTGGATCCCCGAGGCAAATGCTGTTGTCGACAAATCTCACTATCAACATTTGAAACACTGAGGGACTCCCTGAATATACTTGAAATCTCAGTCTTGAAATCTCAGGCAAAAACATTAAAGCAGTTTGAAAAAGTGGCCAAATACTTTTTCCGTTACTGTACAAGTCTGGGACTAATGTCAAAGTATGTGTATCAATACTACAACCACAACAACGTGTTGAACTACGTACTGTATTACGGAACAGAACTATTCTAAAAATCACAGCTTGAAGAAAGCACAAACCTTCAAAAGAATGGTAAAGACAAAGTGAAATGGCTATGCAAACAACTACTCCCACTGAGAGTATAATACGTCGAAGCGATACAACGCGGGGCATCATATCAATCTAAAGTAGTGGTTACTTTGGAAGATATGAAGCATGAAAACAGAATCATGAAAATGGTTTCGATGAGCTATACATTCGTATCAATCCAAAATAACGAATGAAGAAATGAAAAAAGTAAGTCTGATCATCAAGGATATTTTAAGACTCGAAAAATCTATTTATGCTGCCTTCAGTGTCGAAAATTGATCACTTTAGGGGGAGGGTTAAGTTTGGGGGTCATTTTCAGAAGCAATTTTGATTTGTCGATTTTACGGATCACTCTCTCCCCTGTCCTAACTCTAATTACTAGCTCATTCTTCCCCTTCTCAACGAGTGGGCAAAATTTGAGGGAAGTGAGAAAAAAAAATATAGAGGAAGTTTGGATGCAAATGGGGTGAGGGGCGATGTTTTGTTTCGATGTCGCCCGCTCGAGGTTGTTCAGAAGGGGAAGAGTGAGGGAGAAAGGAGTGAGGGGAAGTGAGAGAGTGACCCATCAAATAATTAAAATGACCTCTGGAAATGGCCCTCTCCCCAATTTAACCCACCCCATGATCAATGTTGGACACTGAAGGCATTATTAAAATTAGACGACCAATTATCAGAGAGGAAAATGTCCTTTCTAATGGTTCCGTTATTGGGAAGAGAAGTAAGTGTAATTAGGTGACTCAGATTCTCTCTCTCTGATAAATCACACTTAATGTTGTTCTCAACAACCGCACAAGACGTGGCAAACGATTCACAATGCTTTCTCGCCTGTCGTTTGTCCCTGTGATTAGCGAACACAATTATTAATAATTAACGATAATATATAAATCGGAGAAAAGAACGGCCAGATTAGTAAATAATCTTTCGGATGCTTTCGAGCGAGATATGGCATAAAACACTTGTGTCATTTCCGGGCGATAGTGCTTCAAGATATTCAGACGAGATTTTCCATGGTGAGACTTTTATGAAGCACTGCACAGAGAAATTTAGATGAGCGATATTGATGTATGTTGAGTTTATGTGTTCGATATTGTGAAATCAAAATGTTTTCCGCTCCATTATAGAAATCGTGCTCGAAGAAAATACTGTTTCGGATTCGGTGAAATTCTAGCGAATAGAAAAGCTGAAATCAATTAGACGAAATGCAGGAACGAGGCATTTCTGATCGCGCTCTCCGATCTTAATTGCATGATCATTATATTCCTTCATTCAATTTGAAACAACCGATTTGGTATATACGTGAATAATGATATAATAATATCGTTTGCTTCCATACTAATCATAATGTCTCCGATCATAAAAAATAGCGCCGTCGTTATTCTTAAGGCAAATGAACCGGATCTTCAATTTCATCGTCTTCATATTTATCGGATCGTTGATTACCTTTATTCTTGATTGCTTGTACTCCACGGCAGATCTTGCCGTACCCGAAGAACAGGAAAGGTTGGAGAATTTTCAATTCTGTGATTTATTTCTTGCAATCAAGTGGTTTCATTCAATTCATAGATTCATCTACGGTGCTCTTATGACTGTGGACGGTACTATTGGAGGAGTTGGCAACAACATTTTTGAGCTGCTTGCTCTCTTTGGAATTGCCAATCAACTTGAGAGGTTGTAACGCTATTAAAAACAGAAGTGTAATCTCAATACAGAACACCAATCATATCTAAGAAAGCTGAGATACATATTCGCAAGTTTCATTCACATTTCATAAATCTGCTGAACGGCTTCGTAATATCGGATCTTGTTCGATACGTTCACTGTCAAAACTGACCAAAGTTGTTACAGCCTGAATATTCTAAGAATGTGAATTTTCCTCATCCGTGTTGTTCATACACTGATCCGATTGGAATATTTGGCCGTTTTCGCAACTATACCATAATCAACACAAAACTAACGTATGCTCAGGTACCACGATATTTTCCGAAATTTAAAAACAAATCGTCAAGAAGTTCTCATTTTTCAGAGTTTCAAATATTTTCAAAACCTTTCTCGTATCGAAATACGTGAGAGATTAAGAATGAGCTCTGAAATTGAAGAGTATGCAAGCAAGCAACAGGTGGATCCTGATTTTTTGAGCGGAGGAGATCATAAGTTCGTTGTTATTCTGAAAATATTTGCCGATTGCTTGTTCGACAATTCGCAAATTCCAATGAAGACACGTTTTCAAGCATTTGCGTTCATTTGCGAAGAGGCGATTTCATTCGATCGACCATTCATGCTCATGCAACCGAGGAATTCGCAGTACCAGCTCTCATACTGCTCGAAAAACGAGGTCACAAATCTTGAAATCTTTAAAAAAATCTTTACTTTTTTCAGTTCGCAAAAAGCATGCCAGCAAGAATCCATTAATTGTGATCATTGGTGATGACATGCAGTTTCAAGAACGATTGATTACTGAACTACTGCCCAAAGAGTCAGTTGGAAAATATGATGCAATCGCGATATCAAAAGCAGCCATTTCAGTTTCAAAGCGACGATCTCTCGAGCCAACAAGTCCTACCCTGCCGAGGTCGATTGGGAGTTTAGTAGGCAGTTCTGCGATTCTGTTCTTTTGGCAGGTATTCGTCATTCTCCAGCTGCACTATTTTATATTTGTCTTCTCAATAACAAGAGCGAAAATTCAATACCAACATTATGAAAAGAACATTACTCAATTAAGCGGATCTCATGGTAATGTTCTTCTTGTAGCTTCTGGTTCGACATTCGGTTGGTGGCTAGCATATAATTCACGTGGCTCCAATGTTTACTATAACAATGTGTTCTCGAAACCCGGAGGTTTCGGGGGATCCTTCACACCGGGTAAGAAACTATAGTTGTTTTCATTATTTCATCGTCAGTCCTTATTTTTCAGAAGACTTCTTCCCACCGGATTGGATACCGTTAGAATACGACACAAGTACAAAACAAGTCGGATTGCGGCCACCCCGTTCCTGAAGAACAATCAATAGTTATCAAATTATAGATTCTTATTTTTAACAAATTCGCTGTTGTGTTTGTTTTTAACAAATATGCTGTTGAAGTTTTTAAATAACAACGAATAAGCTCGATGAAAATTTCATTGCAACCGTTTTCTCCACGTTGAACATAAAAGGAAGTGAAGAAATATTGTAACCAATAATGCTAGATAGAACTCGAAGCTGTGTCGAAATTAAGTATGAAATAAACGACTGTTATATTTGAGGTTTGCCGGTAAAGCGTGCCTCTAGAAAGATTACCATGCAGTAATAGTAATAAGGGTAGTGATAAGGTAGTAAGGTAGTAATAAAGGTTTCTTTCACTCATAAGTCCCTGTTTCTGCTCCTTTTTGCTTGCTATATGTAGCTTTAAATTCCTAAAAAATTTGGTATCCTATAGATTCCATTATAGAGAAGAAAAGGAGAGGAGGTGATTTACATGATGACTAATAGTTGCCGAAAGAAAAAAAGAGAAAAGCCGCTGTACGAACGTATCAGCATGATTCATGGTTCTGCTTTACTTTCAATAGATTGAGTGGGAATACTTAAACGCTCAATTCGTGTTAAATTAATAATGAAATATGTGACTGTGCTGTAATCACAGCAAATTCATAGTACTCTTTATTTCTTCGTAAATTGTGATTTTGTTTTGGAATATTGTCACTTTATCTTTACCGAGATTTTTTTATCTGATTTTCGATTTTCGTCCGATTTTCTTATCCAATATATCATACGATGCCATTTGAAGACTCTTCATGAAAAGCAATAAAGAAAGCGATAGTTAATTACACCGCGAGGCATTCAAGTGACATTCGCATTCTCAACCAATTGCTTCCTTTCCGTTTCTCCCTGATATATTGGTATGCAATCGCCTTGTGCTGCTCTTATTACTTTATGTTCTTATTCAGATCAATCTATCGTGTGCTTAGCGGTAGTCATATTACTATGACTACCGATGACGATGTGGAATCAATGACTCTCCCATTCTATCCAGGTGACGGATTCAAAGAAAGGTAACTACTTTTTTTCATCTACCACTGACATGATAACTTCTAAGGTTGTATGCTGGTATGGACAGCTCGAATTCGGAATACAACCATTTCACAATGATTAAACATAAAAGTGATAATCCAAACTGGCCCAGAGGGCAAGGGTAAGCACTACGTTCCATGTAAAAATTGAACAATTTTATTTCAGGTTTACTTGTGCACTCATTACGAGGATGGACAGTTCATAGACTACTTAAACTCGTAAAGGTACAGCAACTAACAGAGATAATGTATAAAATAACCTATTCAGAAACTCTCTTCTGTATCTATATTCACATCACTAGAGTAGTACAATACGGAAAGGAGAATCGTTTAGAAAATTGATATAAAGGGCATTAAAAATAAACCATTCTGTTTTGATTCTTCGTTAATTTGAGTTGCAAAAACATTATCAAAGTATTAGACAGATAAAAATCAAGTGTAAAATGTTCGTAAAAAGAGAATTGTTAAAGAAATTAGTTTGGTGATTCAAAGTGAATTATAAAACGTTTGGTGTATCTCACGAATAAAACAGTACAAAATTCACAGCAACATATATTTCTTTTGAAATTCAAAATGATAGTATCTTAAACTTTTGCGATTATCTAGAGATAAGAAATATTCAAGTTCTCAATACGATGCTTCTTTTGAAGACATATAAAATCAGCTGGATTGAAACCAGGTAGTCGAAGTTGACGTTGAAAACGAGCCTGATTGTTAATTATAATAATATAATCGGAATTACATTTCTCACTTACATAATCGCTTGTCAAAAAGTTATCTATATCATCATAAGAGGGTTCGCTGCCGAGGTTTCTCTTGAGCAGAAGTTCATTGTAACATTGAATAACGCCGTTATCAAAAGATGGGAGCATCTATTAATTAACAGCGCAGTTTGTATATACAATTACAACATCTTTTCACCTTATTTATTAGAAATTGATGAGTTCTTCTGAGTGCAGGTAAATCTTCGATACCGAAAACACAAACGCTGTGTCTGATATATCTTGACTTGCACCATTTCAAATCACCCCACACTACGTTGCTGAAAAGCGCTTTCTTCAAATATTTTATAATGGGTCGTGTATTATACCGAAGCTGCATCATCGGATAGCCACAGTTAGCAGTATATCGTCCTGGAATCTTCAGAGCTTCTGTAGTAGTCAGTGTCGCAAAGAGTTGTTCGTCTCCAGCAAACTATAGTAAATTTAGATCTGCTTAGGGCATGGCGAAAGCATATTTTAAATCAAGAATTTTTCAAACAGCTTCACTTTTTTGTTGAACATTTCCACGAAAAAAGTCGTATTGATTTCATTAACAATGAAGTCACTCGCGGCCTTGGGAAGTAAGGCCTGTATCAAATATATAGGATTGATATCAAATAGAGGACGACGCACCTGCATTCCTCCTTTCATATAAGTGATATTTGCTGCCCTGCATGCAGCCACTGTTGATGGCATATTTGTAACAAACATGAACTTTAGATGATATATTCAGTGATGGAACTCACACTCTTCTGTGCCAAAAGATTTTGGGCACATTCCGAGATCCCCCAAATTCCTCGGGAAATTTTTCGTACATCTATTCGGGGGGCAACGCCCTTTCTCCACAACAGTAGAGCCTGCATATTGGTGTTTTCGAAAAATATAATGATAATGTGTGAGTTTCATACCTTCAAGAGCTGGCAATATCTTCGACAGTTCGTGATGGGTTCGCGTTATTATATCGTGATTCTAAGTATTGTTTGTCTACAGAACGAGAACATATTCTTACTTGAAGCAGGAATATGTACTCAAATTGTTTTGAAGCGAGTGTTTTCATGCAATCGATATGAGCATAGTTCTGGTTCATTCCACCACCGCCCACTTGTTTCGAGAAACTTTTATTATATAGACATAATGAAAATTATAAACGCTCACTTTGAAACCACCACATTTGCAAGGCAGTTCGCAAGTTGATTGATTTTTCGATGAAACTCTTCTGAAGATTTTAGATCGATAGAGAAGCAATACCAATTGCCAAGCGTGTATCCGTTCCATATTTGCTGCTCGATAAATTGATAGTCCTTGATTTTGAATTTCTGATTCTATAATTGTGTCGTAACGCTAACTTTGTAGACTGTTCTTGTGTATGCTATCGAAAACGGTTGATTTAGTGATGGAGCTAAGTGGAAGCGCTTCTGAAAGGAGAATCGAAAAATATATAGTTGTGTCATACACACTTGAATAGCATCACAACTCATATCCAGTATTTCGGCTTCCAGTGTTACTCTGCGACGTGCAATAGTCTTTAATGAGTGAAATCTTGTCGCATTCACCTAATTTTTCAAGTGTTAACCTTTGTGTAGTATTCATCGCCAGCCAATACTCGATCACAGTCGATTTGATGAGGAAAATATGAAAACAGTTGAGTTGATGAATCAGTTCTTTGAAACAGAGCTAGATAGGTGAAAGAGGAGCACAAATTATCTAAAATTAAGGTGAATGCTCAGTTATGCTATTCACATCACAATTTTTTTGTCTAATTAATTAAACCTACACTGAAAAACATATAATGCTAGATATATGAGTAATGATATTACTATCGTATACAACGCCGCTCGAGAGCCTGGAATAGAAATATTGAAGTTTAATACTTTCCATTTTTTACTTACTCATCCAATCTAAAATTCTGCGGAAGAACCAAGAATTCCGAGTCAAATTAAAGGCTTTCATCTTGCACAGTGAAGATGACCTTTCAAAATAATTAAAGAGAATTCTCTATAGAACTAAAGAGAACTAAAGGGCATGTTAATTAGTTGAATGAAATGGGAGTTTTTATTGAAGAAAAAAATGGCATGACACTATTTTGATTTGAGACCACTGTTCCCTCAACCAACATAAACTTTTGAAATAATAACGTGTAGAATGCAAAAGTAAAACTGAGCACAAGAAAAGAAAATCTACAATCGAAACGTAGATGCTATTGATCTCACGAGTGAAGAGATTTGCAAATGGATTATTTTGATATTCATAAATTATGGTGCGGAACTTCACTTTTCTGTTTCTTTTGTATTTATTGTTAACTACAGACGAACACTGTGATTATTTGACCCGTTGAATGGATACTTATCAATCGAAGGAGTATCACAAGGGAATAAGTAAATGCATAAAATTTATTAAAACAATTGTTTGGGATAGCGCCATTGCGAAATTGCTCCCAATCCTTAATAATTCAGCAAATCAAACAACAGATCATAAACAAAATTACGTCCAAAATTTATGAATATTACATTACTGAGATCTTCAAAGAAAACCTATGTAGCACATAGAAATTTCAAAGATGAATCTTAACTGACGTTTTACCGACGAGTGTCATCTGTAAACAAATTTCAAATTCAGTGTTTGCAATACAGCATACCTGCTTCTGTAACACCCTGTTAGCCATTCCATCACAAATTTTCCTTCTCAAGGTACTATCAATTTGCAGACGACCCTCCATCAGCCATCCCTCTTCGCTTGCCTGAAACTTTGAGAAATTATCGAATGAAGTAAGAAAAATGCGACCTTGCATTTGTCGACGTTCAGTCTTTTTAAAACCGGGAAGACGATATGACATGCCCCATTTGCCTCATAGTTTAGTAGCGATGATCTACACTTCTCCTGATCGGCCTTTTCCGAAGGATATTGTTTTAGTTGCTGGATGAATCAAGATTTATCTAGCGAAGGTTGAATTGAGTTCGGTGTTTCCACTCAGAATAACACATATTTTATTAAACGACGTGTTCATCAACAAGGGAATGTGTACATACGTTCTCCTTCATAGAATGTACCATGAAGTCATCAGCGGACCAATGAGAATGAAATACCCAAAGATCGTGAGCCCATCCATAGCCCTTCAAATATTTTTTTCGATCAATGAGAAAGCATAGCGTTTACCTTTGGGAAGATCTTCACTTTTTGTTCAGGAAAATGAATGCGTTCACCAATCACCTACACGTGTAAGAAATTGTATGGCAGATACGCTGCTTTTGCGTGACTTACCATTCTTGTACACGCTTGCATTCCGAACAGATCATCGTAAGTGGATGAACGGTTCCACAACGAAAGGCAAAGTTCGGCCATTCTGCACAAATCATCAACTTCATAGTGATAAGTTATCAAACCTGCTTCTAGTATTTGGATTCACAGTTTCTGGCACAAGGTAGTGCATGAGAAAAGGGTGCAGTGCGCCATTATCGGTCCCATGGAAAGAGCGAGGAAGCTGAACATTTGATAAACGAGTGAATAAATATTTTATCAATCACCTTGAACTCGTATTTAGAAAACTCTTCGACCCAATTCCTCCCTCGCTCGTTGTTTTTCACTAGATACGATAGAGCTGCGTACTTGATTCAGATTTAAAAGCATATTTTAATGGTTTTCTCACTTCCCAATTATAAAATCTGTCGAACAGATATATTTCGTAGCCTTCTTCAATATATTCTTCAATTAGCCTGCAATAGACGTTCAAAACGCATATGTTTAGTTCGTACCGATTTGGGTTCACGACAGCGACATCACCGTCGATAAAGAGTGCCCATTCATCATCGTTTATCTGAAATCATTTTGGAAACACACAAATGAACCATTACTTACTTGAGTCTGCATGAGTTTCAGCGTGTGACAGTGACGACGGAAGAACTTCTGAGAGAAATTTTATTCAAAAGGCTGTTAAGTACTATGTTTTTGCGCAGTATTTGCGTTCAACCTATCAGGCTTGTTCTTCATAAATTGAAATGGAAAACTTGCATCTTTGTGGATAGAACATTCCTCGAATTTATTGTCATACTCGACCGAGAGAGAGTAGCCATGAAGCGCTGCGTAACACTCAATACTATAAAAATTAATGGCTTCACATCTTTTCCTTTTCAAATAGTGACCTGTTTATTGCCGTTTGGAAAGCCGATGTATTTGTTCCCAGAGTGATGACGATTACAATAGTTACAGATACACTGCAAATTTATTGTTCGTTGCACACTTCTCAATGAATAAACATGTGGTAATTTGTAATTTATGAAGACAGGATAGCAAACCTTTTGTCTTGTCGAGATTTAGGAAAGACATAGTAGGGTTCATTTTTAATGGTTTCTCGTGAAGAAACTTTTGCAGATGTTTTAGCAATTCTGTGCCTCGTGTTTGTACTCTCACTATGATGACACGAATTAACTCGTATCGGTCGCATCGCATGCTGAAAGTCTTTGCTATTTACCCAAGAACTCTTCTGTGAAAGAAATGAACCTTATTGTAGACAGAAATAATCATCAGGAACGATAAGATGATTGCAATCGTACCAATAATCATTTGCCATAATCGTCTTCCCATGTCTCTGTAACCGAAGAAAGGATTGTGAGCAGAGGGGAGACAAAGAAAGTGCCGTTTGAATGATTACTGTCTAGATTGTTAATTAGATTCTCTCTTCTTCCAAGAAGAGATAGTCAATACAGCGCTAAGTGTTCATAGTGCTGAAAGGATGAAGGCTCCAGTGGTCCTTCTATTCTCTTCGCTTTTGCTAACTTTATATTATTTATATTTCACTTCTACAGTTCTCAAAGGTAATCTCGAATCTCATCTACTTCATAATTATTATACCTCAGATCAAATTGAGCAAAAACCAGATCATGGCTATTCCGAAACAGAGGCGAGTCTTTTCGAAATTAGATGGAAATTTTCATTCAATACATAATGCAGGTCGTGAACGTAGTTCTAATTGTGGTAGACAACGCGAATCCGAAGAAACCCGGAATTTCTGTATGCGAACGCATCGAAACGTTGATCAAATCAATTCTCACGTTCTACAGTGGAGAGTTGCATGTTCATTTATTCACGAGTCTGAGGTCACACATAAACATGAAGCGTTGCGAAGCAACCCTTCCCGTTATTTCAGATCAGGAGAGGTTCTCTCAACTCTTTTTCGAACTTGGCTTCTTACAAGAGGTACTGCGGTAGCTAGCAACGATTACCGAAATGAATTACAGTCAAAACTAGCTTCTATAACATACAAGCCGATCAGGAAACGATTTCATGGGTAAATTATATAATCACATATGTCAAATTTTGCTTGACTAATAGGTGAAATCAGTTCATGAGGTGAACGGGCTCGGTCAGTTGAAGTACATTATCCCGGATATTCTTCCCAGATATGTTCACAAAGTGAGTATTTTGTAATCACAATGAAGGCGTAATTACTGTTAATCAAAATCTTAGGCAATATTCATTGACACTGACATGCTGGTGCTTGAAGACATAAGCATTTTGTACTCGAAACTTGCAATTATGGAGCAAAAAGGTATCTATTTCGAACTTTCATACCTCATTGGATTCAGTAACTCGAGTTTCTTATCAGGAATACTCTTTGCTGCGACACGCGATCAGTACAATCGAGTGGACCTAGAGAATACAATTGCCAAGGTCGTATCAACCTCGTTTTAAAATAATATTCAATGTATAGGGTGCGAGCCACAAAAGCGTCAACAGCGGATTAGTACTGTACAATTTGAAAGGAATGAGAGAAGGCATGATACCATTCTCATTCTCCTGATGCAAAAGACCTGGATTGCAGGAAATTGGAGTGAGTTATGGCGGGAAGCCGGAGTAAACCTAATGAACAAAGTGAAAAATCTTGCATGCCCCCAGGTTAGAGTTTATCTATTCATGGACCGATTCAAAATGAAATCGCAGGATTTACTGGCTGCCTTAGCGCTCTCTAGACCAGATACGTTCATGGTTTTACCATGCATCTATAACTTTCAGATCGGATCTGTGAGTTCATTAAGAATCTCAAAAATGAAGAAACCGCATGGTTCCTTTTTTAAGGGAGCAAACCCCGACTGTATCAAGAATTCAACCGATTTATGGAGAGCCAAGGTGAAGCTTGAGGAAATCAAGTGCTAAACTTTCACAGATTCCTCACTGGTCTGGACCGAAAAAATATTACGAGACTCGTGGTCATACGGCAATTTATACTCCCGTATATCGGTGCTTCCAGAAAATGAACGGATATGATTTTGAGAATACGGTTGTATAATGAGCGATGTCAAAAATAACGAATTCGTTTAAGAGTTCGTCGTATCGACTATTGACTCATCTGCGTAATACAAAACGAAATGAGAATGTCGACAATATCACGCTAGCCGCGTACGTCAATTTCGATAAATCAGTGGAGCTGATTTCGCGACGTAAGATAGTTCATATAACGGCTTTCCTAAAGTAAATCAACTTACAGTAAATGTGAATTGGATGGGGCCAATATCACTAGTTGTTTGTGGAGGGAGCTGGGAGCGAGCAGAACTTCTGTGAGGGAATTTCAACTGCTATTATATTCGCTTGAATTATTGAGTTCAGCGCTTTTCTTTCAACCGTAACATTACAAGACACATTTGATATTCACTACATGTATCAGCGGAATCAAGTGAGATTATATATCATAAGAATCAGGAGAAAATGTATGAGCCCCGGAACTAGAATTTTCAAACCCATTTGAAATCGACCATATCATGGTGGATACATACCCTGGTGACAAGGATTCGAACTGTGCGGTCCACGAGTCCCACAGCCGGCTTTTAGGGATTTTCCGGTTCTGAGCCGGCTATAGTGTATCTCACGAGCCCGTTGAGCTAGAAACTTGTTCTACGGCTCAAAAAACGCGGAAAAATATGAGAAACAATAATCTTTTAAGAAATCGATTTTTCGATTTTTTTCGAAAAAGTTATGATGAAAAAACTGACTCAACTCCTGATTTTTAATTTTTCTACCCAAAATGGAGGTCGAGTCCAGAACTTTTTATTTTCTCAAATGGAACAATGAACTAACATATGTTTATAAAAAATATAAAAAGAGTATTTTTTAAGGGTCTTTTTGAGATACGATGCGTCAAAGTTGACGAATCACGATGCTCATTCTAAGAACATGTCGATAGAACGTACTCTCAATGAGATTATTCCGAAGTATCATCATGCATGATAATATTACACCTTCATGCGAACATTGAACACCATAGGAACCGATTCCGCGACCACGAGTTTTTTGGACCATGACCCGGGGTTCA
>LS512951.1:149318-222777 GCA_900490845.1 Pristionchus japonicus | reverse complement strand
TGAACCCCGGGTCATGGTCCAAAAAACTCGTGGTCGCGGAATCGGTTCCTATGGTGTTCAATGTTCGCATGAAGGTGTAATATTATCATGCATGATGATACTTCGGAATAATCTCATTGAGAGTACGTTCTATCGACATGTTCTTAGAATGAGCATCGTGATTCGTCAACTTTGACGCATCGTATCTCAAAAAGACCCTCAAAAAATAATCTTTTTATATTTTTTATAAACATATGTTAGTTCATTCTTCCATTTGAGAAAATAAAAAGTTCTGGACTCGACCTCCATTTTGAGTAGAAAAATTAAAAATCAGGAGTTGAGTCAGTTTTTTCATCATAACTTTTTCGAAAAAAATCGAAAAATCGATTTCTTAAAAGATTATTGTTTCTCATATTTTTCCGCGTTTTTTGAGCCGTAGAACAAGTTTCTAGCTCAACGGGCTCGTGAGATACACTGTAGCCGGCTCAGAACCGGGAAATCCCTAAAAGCCGGCTGTGGGACTCGTGGACCGGATAGTTCGAATCCTTGTCACCAGGGTATGTATCCACCATGATATGGTCGATTTCAAATGGGTTTGAAAATTCTAGTTCCGGGAGGGGCTGTTTTTCATACATTCTTTCCCGATACCTATGATATGTAGTAAATTCGAATACGAACAGCACAGAGTTGTCCATCCTACCTATTGCGAAGAACAGCAGTTGATCTATCCCGAACCAAAACAATATTATTGTCAGACTCAATTGGTGATATCATTTTTAACGAAGGTATTATTCGCATCTCTTATTTTTCTCCTCAGAAATTGAGATTTTACAGATTTTCGAAGCAAGTGTGACAAAATACAGAAGCATGTACAAATTCATATTCTACGTCTGAAAACGGTTTGTGAAAATGTTGTATCACTCAATCTCAACATTCACAGAGTAATGCCACTGTGAGTGTGATTGCTGAGAGATCGATAGCTCAACGACTCGCTGCATTACATACGAAAATAAATGAAGGATATCATACGTTGAAGTAGCTGTTTTATTCCTCAATTCAAAGTTTCAATGAAATATTCCATTCAGAGTTGATCGATCGACGATAGAGATAGATGATACGAAGTCAGAAATTTCGGCAATGAAAGTTGAAAGTTCATGGCAAATTGACATGCCGTTGGATAGTTTCTGCCAACAAGAGATTGACAAGAGGAGATATATGGACAATTACACAATGTATTTAGAACACTAAACTTTGTTTTTTTTGTTTTCGAACTTTTCATTGACTGCAGCTCAAATTTTTACATTTTGCAATATTGAAAAAAACAGACCTCCATTCTATCAGATCAAGAAGTTCAGAGACACTTGTGTTAAACAGTACCAAAGAATAGGATATTCGTTCCTATTCTTAAAGTTTTTAATGCATCCTTTTACATTAAAAGATTGATTAGCATTCAATTTCCATTTGTGAGAATAACACAGCAAGGAAGTAGTACATCCGCTATTCACATCTCATATTGAAATGTACTTAAAAGAGGTGAATTTTTAGATGATTGGGAATCTTGTAGAGATCATTGTTGCTGATGTGAGAGCCTCCCCTTCCAAATCAAGCCACTTTCAATTAGTGATCGGTTTTACTCATTGATCATTCGAAGCAACCTAGCAATTTAGTTTCATTTTCACTTTCTTTCCACTCCTCCGCTTCAGGGCGGTCCATTAGTGATTACACTTGCTCATTGCTCATTCCAGGTATCGTCTAAGTTCAATATACTGAGTACCGAGTGATACTGTCTATGCGCACTGCAGTACTCACTCCAACAAGTGTATTTGTGTGTTTGAAAGTACGTATAGAAGGCTGAAAATGCTAAAAATCAGCCTTTTTATAATAATTTTGCCGTTCTCTGGACCCGCTCTTGTCTGTATCTCACATTTACAAGCAAGCACCAAAGTCGGATATGGACAGACCACGTTCACCAAGGAACTCCTCATACATTACCAGAATGGCAATGGAGCAGCTTAGTAGCTTGTAGATGGTGGTGTTTTTGAAATAAAAAAAAACCAATCGAAAGCTAAGCTATTAAAGTTAGGGGCCACAACGCCCATAGCCGATGTCAAGCTATGTGCTCAAAATTATGTCCAAATTATCCCTCAGGACCCCAATAACAACATTTTTTTACCGGAAGTAATTATCTTGCCCCTGAGCTGAGCTAGAGCCCAAAATTTGCGCGCGGAAGGCACTGTTTGTAAGGGGAGGAATGCGAGAGGGGAGGGGAAGGGGCGGAGCTTATTATGCCCATCCCTCAAGCTCCAAACAATTACTACCAGACTTTACTAACAATTAGTAGTAATAAATAACATGGAATCCTTTGCCTAACTCAATTCAGGTGCCTCACTTTTTCTAGATTGTAATTGGAGCAGAAAATCTTCAATAATTTCACTGTAACGAGGCTCAAACATCCTGCAATCTATTTTTCGATGATTCTGAACATGCAAATGATTCACTTCAGTCCCTCAGTCGTCATATGCCCCCATATATCTCCATAGTATGCGTGCATCTTGTCTCGATTGTAGCTGAAATGAATCACTTTGACTAACCCACCAAATAGGAGCAATGCTCACTAGTAACAATACTCTCCAGCACAGAGATAGTCCTCTACGTTGTTCAAGATTACATTCTCGTTCTTGATCGTTGCCATTCGTTTGGCTTCGTTTGCGAATGTTGTGTCAAATTCCTGAAAAATATCGATCGCAGTAGCTGAATGGGTGCTCTTCTAACGAACCTTCCTCAGAACTCGTAGATCATCGAAATTCGTCTTGCCCTGCTGCAATCGCTTCTGAATCGTGTAGGCAACGCCGTCCTTCAAGTCCGGCTTCATGTATTGCCGATCTACGACTACTGTTCCCGAGTTGTTGCTACAAAGAGATTTTAAATAAATTTTTAGCTTCTTTTCGACGATTTCGGTACCTCAGATGGTCGATAGCTGCTTGAACGTGCTCAGTAATTGTATGATCCTCATCTGCTCCAGTGATTGGAGTCAAGAGGATCTTGTACGAGTCTCTAAAGATTATTAATTTTCCGTTTAGTATGTTTGAATACTTACTTCTCAATCAAGAATGTGATATCGGGCTGAGATCTCTCGACGACTATCCTTTCTTTGTCTGCGAAGTAGCGAGAGCTGTTCTCTTCAGTGAGAAAGATGTGAGCTAAAATGCAGCTTATTTAATAACATCTCCAAGTTTCTAAGTTGGAGGACAGGGTATAACACTCACTACTCTCTGTCAGCGCAGTTAACTTTACAGAAACTTAAGCGTCGTACACAATCAATGTTCATGGCGTTATTGATCTTTCTTTGCTCAAATGTACTTTCCTCTAAAAACGCTGAAATATTGAATACATTACTTTACAGAGTCGCCGTCAGTTGGCCTCCATAGTTACTTGTAATGCTTGTGGCAGAGTTAATAGATAAACTTCTGTAGTTTTGGATATTCAATTTACGACAGAAGATTGATGTTCCCTTTCATACATCTTGATAAACTAAGTTCAGACATACTGCTCAATATAATCATGTATATTTAATGTAACAAATACTTGTGAGCCTCGGCAATTTGGAGGGATCGAATATGACGCATTTCGAAAGTGGCTTCTTGCTCAAACACGTCTTGATTTGTTTTTGCGCTCGTTAGCTTCTCTTTCAAAGACGAATGGAAGAGTAATCAGTATCCACTCTGGAATCTCTGAATGCAACTTCATTAGTGAGAGACAGCACGCGATAAGTTCGATCGAATTTCAATTTCGGGGTAGGAAATCAGCATCGTCACTAGTTACGCTGGGCTGAAAGAAAGAGGGAATATATGTCATTCACAAGGGAGACATAAGACGTATGGTGGAATACGCGAAAGCATGAAACATTAGACGTTTTTTTTCGGAGATAGAAGAAGGATTCAACTTTGCGCAAGAATTACGACAGAACAAGTGGCTCAAGTATGGGACGTTCTAACAAAATCGAGTCAAGCATTCCCTCTAAATCACAGATTAGCCATGCATGCTTCAAATTCACACAGGACTGATCATACCACTTAGAAGGCGTAAGAGTGAGCTGTTATTTTCAGAAATGTTGGCACCTGCGAAGGTCCCCGGATGAAGCAAAACGTTTGAGTCAAACAATCCGACATTTCTAGGATCGATTGAACAATACTCCTTAATACTTAGATGAAATAGATGGAACTATTTCAAAGTCTCATGTTCAATTTATTTAGTAAACTGAAGATGTTGTGGAAGTCAGAAGATGACTTTGAATATAATGAATAATATGAATAACATGAATTTGAATATATGACTTTGAATATATGATAGAGCGAAAATCTAGTTGTTTTTTCTATTATTCGCAAACCAATCGAAGTGATTTTTGCTATTAGATAGCATTATTAAAGCAATATCAATCTCAAGGCTTAAGGGATGTAACAGGTCCCGTTCGTTAGTGAAAGCGTGTTGAACGAGCCGTCGGTGAGCGTGGCCGGGGCGAGTATCCATTTTCCGGCTCTGGAATTGACGCAAATCAATTTGGAAGCCGCCCCTCCCAGCCCGACTCCATTTTTCGGCTCTGGCATCAATGCAATGTTTCTGTTACGAACAACCAAAGTCACTACCGACGAAACAGGAATAGCTCACCTGCAGCGTAACATCCATTGCGAGACATCTTCGATTACGTACGTTGCCTGCGCGTTTTCATGCACTACTCTGAACAAATGTTTTGCTTTAGAAAGTATTTTCACGGTTTTCTTTTCAAAGTTTTTTTGTTTTGCTTCAAAGAAACTCACGCAGCCACACTTCCGTTCTTGCAGAGCGTGTTTGGTTCCGTATCCAGAGTGAAGGCTCCAAGGGCAGAAGTGAATACAGTGGCGTTCGGCAGCTGCTCGCAGGGGCAGTTGATTGCATCTGAGGTCGTGTTTACCACAAAAAATGGTTATCAGGATCACATGATAGCTGTTTTGTAAAAAAATTATGAAATTCTTGTACTACACCGGATGAGAACGGATGACGACAGAAAGAGCAGAGGTATTGCGAAATAGTTCTCATCCGACCTAGTGCCGAAATTTTGAGAGGGTTTTTTTCAGCTTTCGAACCGTTGTGTGCCTGGTACACGCAAGTTGCAGCGAATAGTTCCTCTTCGAAGCTGACTCCGTTGAAATCATAGAGGAAGAAGTAGGAGGAACGAGAAGGATCCCACCTAGAATAGAACGTTGTTCAGGTCATAAACCGTAATCGATTCATAGTTTTATAATTCATTTATGCACTTCAACAGCATAAAAAAATGGTTTTCTCCAATGCTCGAAAAAATCAAACTTGATTATGGTGGTGATATCATTGTCGAATGTGTGATGGGAACCGTTCGCAAAGATGACACTGAAATTTCCCAAATAAAACCTTTCAATAATTGCAAAGCTTTTGAAACGGGCAATTTCAGAAACATAATCACGTGACGATCACCTGACTACATAAATGCGCGACGTTGCCTCACCCTCAACCGGGGTATTCGGGCATATCGGAGCCTGTGAAACTCATCTAGATCATGCAAATATGGAACTAAGATTAAATTGCACTGTTTGCAGTTGAAAATGGTCCTACTTGGTCCATTCTCAGGTATTCGGGATTGAGCACCACAGTTTTCGTGCATGTGTCGGGAGTGTAAGACGCGGTGAGATTCCATTCTGAATTACATAATTGGAATTAAGAATTGAGCATAGTGTTTTTTGTGGTGATGGCACGGTTTGAAACTCGCGTTTAGGAACCCTTGAAAATGTCAGAATTTTTTCAGTACTTGTCTAGGTGGTTCATAAATACCGTGTCATCACCATTCTTGAGAACGTCTGTAAACATACGAGGGCATCCAACCATCGTCTTTGTCCATGAGACGAATTCTTGTGAGCAGGTCGCACTCATTCCCTGGCCCATTGCAGCACTACCCAGTAGGAAACAAGTCGAGCCGACGTATCGATCACCCGTGCACTGCATGATAAACTTAATTAGAAACTCAGTTCGATCCCTAGATTCGCTCTTTCAACTACTATTGATTCCAGCACCCCAATTGTTCACTGACAGTCGGCTCAGCCAAGCACAGGAGGTGGCAATGGGATTGTGAGTCCGCCACAGTCTGGAGTACCAACGGGCGTGCAACAGTTGACGTCTGTTCGACAAAGCAGACTCCAAGTGCCTGGATCACATTGCTTTAGGGATAACTTCGGTACTTGTGGAGTTCACCGGATGAGTGTTTACCCACCATCCACCCCGATCACCACCCTGCTTTAGGCAATCTAATTTACAGTGAAACATATCTGTTCTTCCGGGGAACTCCTCAAGTGCCATAATTTCATTTACCGTTGGCAGCAGAGCTGCGGCAAAGATAAGACAGGTGAGAAGCGAGCTGGCCATCCGATAAGATTCGCCGATGGCAAAGTGAGGAAAGTGTAGGAATAGGGTATGTCACCTGTGGCAACCTTCACGGCTAGCATAAACTATCTAGTTGCCCCTGATGCTGGTGCAAAAGGACAAAGGATTGAACACAATGGGGTGAGAGGAAAGGAAATCTTATTTCTTGTGCTGCTTTGTGCCACATCCACGGCCAAGGTCGAGGACAGTTCATGGTGATATTGAGTATCATTTTGCAAAATCAAGAACAAGAAATCTAGTGAGTCTGGATTCAGTAGAGTCGAATCAATGCTCTGTAGGGAATGATCATTGCCACTTCAGTTCAACACTTTATCTTTTTGAACAAAATAGGTTAACTGTAGAATGCTTTCTCGGATCCTGGGTTCAACGATTCTCGCTCAACGATATATCATTCGACGTGGAGGCTAATAAAATAATCAAAAAAACGCCTGGAGGAATTTCCAATCTAGTGAGACTCCTTCAACAAGTGAAGCCTTCAAGCCCTATTTGTCCGGAAGATCGGAATCCTCTCCAGCCTGATGGATCTGCGATACAGGAAGAAGACGGTTCTTCCCACCTGTCAAAATGACTATCACAAAAAGAATCAAACTCATGTCCTGAAATAGATCTCGCTCGGCGCTTCTGAAGCGACAGAAATTAAGTCTGATTCTGAATCTACAACTGAATTATTAAAACCGAGAATCGTCGCCTTGTTTAGAGTTCCATACGACTGGATTTTCTTACAAATAGATTGGATTTCATTCATTCCTCCAATTTCTTAGACAGAAAGAGTACACTGTTCTACTGTTCTCTGTGAACATACTCAGGCATTGATGTTCGAAAGAGTTCACCAGATAATGAGCTTCGAATTTTGATTTTTTAGAGATGTTTCACATCTCTCCATCTTTTCCTTCTCTGCTTTCTCCACAATCCCTTCTTGCTCCTCATCTTTTCCTCTTTTCTCGTCTAGTATGCAACAGACGAGGTCTCAATCGAGAGATCTCAAACGAAACAGGCAACTACGTTGTACCTGCCTACCAAAGGCACACAATAGTTAATGGAAAAGGAAGAATGTGGTTTGAAATCGTTGGAGCATGAAATCGTCAATTAGAACTTCTACGTGACCGAACAAGTGAATTCCAAAACCGAAAGTTTGTTCACCAACACGCGTATAAAGTTCCGCTTAGTATCGCAAACAGGTCATTGTGCCGAAGATAAATGTTTTAATATTCACCTCTTCCACAACTCGCGAACGTTGATTGGTGGGCAAACAGATGAGCATCACTTGAGCTTCACGAGCTTGAAGAACTTGAGAATGAGCTTGAGATGAGCTTCACGAGGAGGATCGAGGATGAACCAGGATGATGGAATATCGTCGCCCAAATCCTGAGAATATAGCGATATAATTGTGGACTGTTCTGCTGCGCATCTTTCATGATCAACATTTGAACTGCAAAAAAGTGACGGAACTTATTATTCCACGGATCTCAAAAACAAACCTAAACTATTTGGTTAGTCGCAATTCTTCACGTCTTTCCATCCTTCTCCTCTCTTCTTTCTCCACTATCCCTTCTTGCTCCTCATCTTTTCTTCTTTTCCCGTACTTGAAGTATCCCCCTAAACTAAACAACCAACTAGGTTGTATCCTCTTCGGAAAGGTGCGCGACAGAGAATATGAAGAGGGGGAGCAGAGTTCAACCAAGAGGGTCATCAAAACCACATCGAATTGGTTTCAGTATAGCAAACCATGGTCAGGGTGATATGAAACAATATTGTCATTGATAACCCCCCCTATAATTCTTGTCTTTCGATTGTCAGTGCAAACACTTGAGGCGAGTTCAGACGGGTTCTAAAAAGCAAGTATAGCTGTTGGATGAAATGGGATGAGTGAGGACATTCCAACTGCCTCATGTGCAGTTAAAATTATTTACACGCTGTTTCCTGACTATTTTCACCCATTCTGAGTTGATGTTTCGAAGTTCGCGTACTCGAGAGGCATGCGTGAAATCCTGGAACAGATAGACTTGTCAGTGGTGTTCGGCGAGCAAATCTAGAACTATAAACAACAGATGCGCTTAACAAACTCGAGTGCTCAGATGCAGTGTCATATCTGGATTGAACGACTTCTAGATAATTTGGTTTGTCTTCTGACAAGGAATACCCGTCATTAGTTCTTCACTCAGGCTCTACGAGTTACACGCTATAAATCACATCCGGATCAACCAAATCATTAACTAACCTTCATGCAGGGGCAGAAAATTTGGAAAATCCTTGTACTACTCGGATTGTCAATCTTGACTCCGCTGCTCTGCCCATGAGAGATAGTGCCAAACCCCAGTAGATATTACAAAGAAAACGTCAGATCCGAAAAAAAAATCAAAATTTGACGCGCCATTGTCGCTATCCCTTGTAATTTCCATAAATTGTTCCGCCCCCAGGTCTACATTACTTTCACTTCTGGTCACCCTAGCATTTGAGTCTATACGAGCGACATTGACGCACCGTGATTCACACTACGATCATCTAAAGGTTTAACTATGAGAGCTGAGGTGAGCGTAATTTTTACTTCCTATTTAGTTAAATACTATCAACTGTCAAAGTCAATGCTGAACCATCGAAGGCTATCTACATAATGAATTGCTCTAATTTACTCGCTGAACCAAATTGTGAAAATACGACGAGCGGACAAGTGCAGTGGGTTATTATAGAGCATCAGAAAAATTTAGATGACACAGAAATTGACAAAATAGATACATGGAGTGAGTAAAGATGTAGGCACGGCCTGAAAGTAGGAAACTGAAGGCAATAAGGAGGATCGTGGGAAGAACATTGAATGACCAATTAGCTGTCGTAATCACTAATGAAGCCGAAGAATGAAAAGAAAGCGAAAATGAAAGGGAATGCCCATGTTGCTTTGAATGAGCAATGAGTGAACATGATCACCTAGTTGTAGCTAAATTGGTATTTCTTCATATCTGCTCTCCGATTACGGAGTGATACTGATTTCGTTCGAAGATTGCACAACTTGCCTTGTTCAAGGAGTTTGACGATGAATCAATTGTGGGGAAAGAGACAAAACTTCTCGACGACAGGGGTACGATAAGATGCCATACCTATTTTCGTGAGAGAAATCGATGCAATCAGGATACGGCTCTTCAATGAACTCATTGTCATGAAATCACCCGACAGTACTGTGCAATATGAGCAGGTGTTAATCACAGCTTATCTAATGCTCTCTGCTTTCATCGATTCACAGCTACAATACAACTGAATAGAATACATTTATGTTGTGTGAACAGTATTCTTTGATGAGCAAGAAAGGATTGGATAACTTTGATGATGTAGATGTTCTCGACTTGAACTATCATGCACTGGCTATTTCAACAATTCGCACGTTTGAATCCATCTTTATCAGTACAGTGAGCCCGTGAAAATGGTGTGTCGAATGATACGAAAGAAGGAATGATAACATGAACGAGATGACTGTTACTGTGGAACGATCTTCTTGTTGTGGAACGCGATACAACAATCGAAATCTTTATCATTATAGCGAGTTCATGATAATGGAGGGAAGAATGGCACGAATGAACCAATGATAGTATGACCGAATGATAGGAGATGATTATTGCTCTGGCACGGTCTTCTTCTGGTCGTGGAATGCGATATAAACATTGAAATCTTCTTTATCATTACACGAATAAACGAATGGTAGTACGAACGAGCTATTGCTCTGGCACGGTCTTCTTCATATCGTGGTATGCGATACAACAATAGATCGCGTCATCTTCCCTCTTATCGTAGATCGGGGCTGTCTCGTCCTTCTCGCAAGTACGGTACTGACAGTTGCGCTTCATGCCCGTCGCATCTGAACGAAGAACTGCCATCAACCATTGGTGGATCTCTCCCGAAAGCTTGACCCGGGTTAGGTTCCCTGCTTTCTTACTCAAAGATGGCTGATCATAGCACTAATAAGGTTGTTAGAAAATTTTGCATGAGTTTCCCTCATTTTATCCAAATCGATTGCCTATCGCAGGGTTCGCTGTGGAAGCCGAATAACCACTCTTCCGATGACCTACACAAGTATCGAAATGTAACTGATTCTCACCGGGATATTTCGGGCACAACGATTCCGTCGCATTCTGTGCCTTCAGTCTGCCGAGTGCACAATATTTGAGAATTCTTCTCTCCTCCTCCTGCTCGTACTTCGCCTGCAAGAACGTATTTCGTTGTGAAAACATGGTTGCTTGTGGAGTTCACCGGAATACCATCCATCCCCTGTGTCAGATAGTCTAAATAAAGAGTGAGTAAAATATTTCGCTTCTCCGGCGTACACAACAGTGCCAAAACTTGAACACGTGGACGCTGTCCTACAGTGGAATAGCCACCTAGTCATGGCAATTAATCAAGAATATACTTCGGCACCCTGAAGCTCGATGCAGTAGATACCTAGGCGCGATTGCGTGTGCTAGTATCGTTACCCTACCGATAACAGTTTTTGGAGAGAAGTTTTCGAATGTGATCTCGGGCTCCTAGTAACTATTCAAGAAACCATGCAGATTCTAGGGATCTCGTGTCAAAAAAGTAAGAACTGTCAATAATGACCTCGAATCGCTCGATTTCATCTACATCCGCGTCCAGATCGTTGTATTTGCTGTAGTAGTACCGGCAGCAATGCAAGTGGTCCCGCTTGATCAACTTGAAAGGCAGTGGAGACTCCTCATCTTGACATTGTCGGTGCTGGCAGACGAGCCTAGTGCCGTCTGCAGTTAGACATTATATAGTATACATTAGACAATCATCCTGACATCAGGGCCTGCAGAACGGTAACTGCAATTAGGCATTACACATTAGATTGTTATTTATCATTATCCTGACATCAGGAAATGGGCCTGCAGAACGGCAACTTAGTGTCGGTGGGTCAAAGGATGGAACCTTTTCACATGTATCTTCTCAACTGATGGTTCGTTTGAGATACTGCCTACAGTCATGACACAGCGATTCTCGCCAGGTGAATGGAATAATGACTTAGGCAGAGAATAGAATCATCACTAATCTGACACCTTCTGGATTTCTCATTTCGCAACGCGCTGTGCGGTTGAAAGGGATCGTGCGGATCTGTATCCCGTACACCCAAAGCTGGTTAGATGACCGATAAGAGAGATCATAAAATGCCTTAGTCGTCGGTTTTTAGAGAGAGCAAAATAAGGGTGATGGGACGGTTAGGAACTTCTTTTAGGAACCCTCAGAAAAAAAATGTGTCGATTTGTTTGGAATATGGTTCAGAACACACTCTTGTTTGGTCTAAGGCTCCAAAAAGGAGTGTTCCCAAACGTCCCATCACTAGAAAAATAAAACATCTATACATTTTGACCCAGGGTCTCAACGACTGCTCTGTTTGAGAAGTGAGGCGAGGAATGAGAAGGTTGGGGATCGAATACTCTATTGAGAATGGCTGGGACAAAAAGTACAGAAGCGACTTAAAATCAGTTAATCCTAACCTGGAAAGGCAGTGCAGAGATCGAGACCCAGTAGTGAAGAAGCCCGTTCATCCGCACACTGAATCACGGCCTTCATTCCCTCCTCCTTCACTTGTTCGGGCGCCCGAGGAGGCTTGACCTGCAAACTTTGCTTTTGAGAGCAATAAGGTAGACTCTACGCACTAATGAGAACTGTTTGACTGTTGAGTCTCTACTATTGATGACAACCCCTTCCATGATTCGTGATGAAGGAATACTTGATCTCCTATCCACAAATGTTATTTCATTCACACTTTCCCCTCTCACTAGCGACTTTTTTCATGTATATAGTGACGGTACTAATAAGCATTGCTCTATCTTATCAGTACTGAGTGCCCATCCTTAGAATTTCGAAATAAATCGCAGCATAACGCAGCATCCCCACAATCGTGCTTCTTCATCCCTGTCTCACCCCCTTCCTCCCGTTCAATACTCTTCTTCACTGTGACCCAGCGCTGTGTACTATCACCCGAAAGAAAAGTCACTGACCTCTTTCTTTTCGTCCTCCTTCCATGCACAGCACCTCCACAATTCATGAAAGATCTCCTCACGCGAGAGGGCGGTCTGGCCCCACCGGCAGGGGATCAGGGAGCAATGTTGGCCGGCGGAAGGGTCTGACAAGAAATGTAGTCATTCATTGCTCTCAAAGAAAGCTGGATGAAAATCTAGTCGAAAGGAGGATATCTCGATATTCAGAGATGTTCTCTCTTCGATATTCAACATTCATCGTCACCGACTGTCACTAGCTAGAAATAGCCGGTTTGGTAGAACGCTTTCTCATTTTTGAAGGAGTAAGTTGGCCCTCACCCGAGAACATCCTGCATCGGAGAATTCCATCGGAGACGGGCATCGACTTGTTAGCACAGCTCGTGATCCTCTCCCGACGTTCATAGTCCTGAAGAACAGGCAGTTTACGTCAAAAAAAGAGTGCAATACTTTCCAATCGACCCTATATCCATCGTTTCTTCGGTGAGAATGCCCATTTCCCACAACACCATACTTTTAAGGACGGAATCTCTCAATTTCGAGAGAGCTCACAGGCAATATGGCTATTTGCTAGTCCCGCTAAGTTGGTACCTCTCCTCATACTAACCTCGCACTTCTTTCTCTCTGCGGCTTCGTCGACGGGGGCGGCAAACAAGTCGGAGATTAGGACAGGAAGGGCGAGAACGAAGTAGTCATCGGGATCGAGAAGATCCACAATGTTGACGTCTCCACGACGACAGGCGGGTGAAGCAGACGTCGCTGCCAATAGGCCGACCAGTGCCAGAAGTATCTTCATGGCTGGAAAGTGGTTGAATAGTGAGGATCGAGCAATGTTTTATAGGGAGAAATGGGGTGATGAAGTGTGATCTGACAGGCCATGAGAGACAGCGGAATCAGTTGAGAAAGACAGACAGTCAGAGGAAAGCCGTTTTTTGCCAGAACAATATGGAAGAGATGAGGGGCAGTAAAAGTTATGATGTACTGGGAATAAAGCCTTATCGCACTGTAGTCGACTGTGACTCTGATGGAATTGGCACGGCTATATACTAGCATTCGAGGAGTGTTTGGATGAGGTCACAGTGATCTCTCGCCGGTGGTAGTAAAGAGACATTACACACAGGTAAGAGTGCTTCAGAGGCAGGGAGAATCAAATCAACAATTTGTGAAACAAAAAAGACTGATCTAAACGATGAGTCGGCAATGTAATTGCATGAGTCATCAAATACTACTGCTTTGGACTAGTTGTGGATACGGTATAGCAATGCGAGAGGAATGAGAATGCATACATTAATTGCGATCATAGTGTCGAAGAAGGAATTTATAGACAGGTCTCAAGGCTATGTTGTGAGCACGATGAGAAAATCAGACACGAAACAAAGAGTGAATGAAGATTGTTATGTTATACTGGAAGAGTTGGAGAGAGAGAGAGTTCATCGAGAGGATAGCAGGTGTTAAATACACCTGTGAGAGAGAGAGAGAGAGAGAGAGAGAGAGAGAGAGAGAGAGAGAGAGAGAGAGAGAGAGATCCGGGGGCGGAAGAGAGCTCAGCGTAGATAAAAAGGAACGTCTATTACACCGATGCAGGAGGGAGACGAGTGAGTTTCCCTCCACTTCGAAGCTTGAGAAGCCACGAAACATATCAAAGATCCGATTGTCAGCATGTAGAGGAGAGCAGAGGGTGACAGATCGAGAGGAATCCAGATATTCTCACTCATATTCGGTCGCTTTCCAAGTGAGTCCGATCACAATCAGAGACTATCTGAGAGAACTAGTATAGGGCCGTACAAGGAATTTCGACCCTATCCTCAAAAAACGTTGCAAATTGAGAAACAAAGAAGAGCTTCGATTAATTATCGATGGATAGGAAGTCCACAGATACAAATAATGCGGCGAGCCTAATTCGGACCATGAGTGTCCGACGAGTTGTTGATCGGTAGCAGAGAAATAAAATTGTTCTTTCGAGAACAAACTGTTACGCGATCTATCGATACGCACAGTCTCTCAGGTTGAACCAATGATAAGCCAGAGGCAATTGATAGATTTTGGAACTCAAGCAATCCCAAAACGGATAAAAAATCACATCTGATTTCTTATTCATTATCAGTATCGGACCATTGTATCAATCTCGATAAACTGTAATGTGAGGGATAACGAGTTCAAAAGCATAGAGCACATCTTTATCTCGCCGAGCATATCATTGAAGCATATCAATGTGACTCAGATAAAGGCAATACAACAGCGAATGTTTTCGACCAGGAGTTCATTTGCGGTAAGAGGAGTCTCATCTTCGAGGCAACGACGAGGGTGGCAGTGCTTACGAGCATCTCGGATGTCTGCAAGCAATACCGTCATTAGGTAGTGTCTAGAACTATCGCAGCGAAAGATCCGATGAGACAAGTCTTATCAGTCGCCAAGTTGGTTGTGCAAAAACAACCTCGATATCACTCATTTTTCAATGCTCTGAAAGTGCGAAATTAGAACCTTCTCTCAAAACTGGTTATGCGACTGGGAACAAGTTTCGAAATGAGCGATAAGAAAAGACAAATAACTGATGATTAGTCACCGAGATTGAAATAAGGTTCGAAATGTGCGATTTTTGCGATAAGGAGAGAAATAGCAAAGATTAGTCACCGAGATTGGTAGGGCAGAGATCGAGGCCTTCCTGAGATGGTTCTCGCTCATCGACGCAATCGAGTACGTTCTCGGATTCCACCTCCTTCAGCTCTTCGGGAGTGAGTTCCTTGGTGCGACGGTCCTGCAACAATAACATTTTTTGAACAATTAATACAAGGGACTGCTGATTCGTAACTAGACTTCGGAAGCCTCATGCCTATCTTTTATTCATGCTGAAAACCCTAGATCCCCTAGTACCATTATCGTGCTTTTTTGGAGACAACGCTCGCGGCATCAAGACGCGTTGCTCTACCAGTAGAATCCGCTCGGAAACTCGTCATACTGACCTTCTGTTCCTCCTTCCACTCACAACACTTCTTCAAATCCATTGAATACTCTTCCATTGTGAGGGCAGTCTGGTCCGAGCGGCACGGCAGATGCCAGCAATGGTGACGGTGATCGATCGGGTCTGATTGAAATACAGTCGTTATATTTCCTATTCAAAAATGAGTGATCTTCGGAGCGAGTGAGTGCGTTGTGCGTTCAAACTAATCATGATTAGGTAGATCTCAGATTCGTCGTTTGCATAGAGTAAATGGATATCTTACTCTGAAACATTCGGCACACGCCGTCGTTGAATTCGATGGCCATTCGATGCCTAACGATGCACTTGCTGATGTTTGCCTGTTTCTGCAGAATGTGTAATTCACGTCATAAATGCGTGGTAATATGGAAACAACTGACTACTCGTTGGTATCAATCAACAACTGTAATTAAGCATGCCTTAGATCCGCAACTTACTGCGCTCATAACTTGCCTAAAACTCATTCTAGATGAGCAAGTCGTAATTGACTATTAACTACACTTCTAGTATCTCTTAGAGTCTGCACAGATACTCTCAGCATGGAAATTAGAAGGATCTAAGGCATAAGGTAGGAAAAAGATTGTAAACCCGAAAGGGATAGACAAAATAGCTTGTTTCCTGAAGAATACGCGGTTGAACGTTTGGGTCCATTCGGTCGCGGAACCCCAACAGACTCAAAGTTGGATACTCTCTCCATAAATACTCACCTCACGGTACATCTTGTTCCTCATGTCAACGAGCATGGTCACGAATTGCGCAGGAACCGATAGTTGAGGAGGCACGAATGGAGATGCGAAGTCGTAGGCAGTGGCGGCCACGGAGCCAATCACCCAGAGGACGGGGTACTCCTCCTCGAGTTCATCGAGAGGGAACGAAGAGGAGAAGGCGATCAGTGTGAACAGTAAGACTAACTTCATGACTGGTTGAGATGTGAGGATCGGTCGATTTTTAAATAGGGAGAAATGGGTGATGAAAGGTGATCTGACAGATTTCGAGGGACAGTGGAATCAGAAGAGAACGACAGTCAGTCAGAGGAAAAGGCATTTTTTGCCAGAGCAAAGTGGAAGAGAGAGAGGCATTAAAAGTAATGGTGCCCTGGCAATGAAAAGTTATCAGCGCTTTGTCGTCTCGAGATTTTATAGGCTGAGAAGTACTGGCAAATTCAAACACTAGACTACGACAGAATAAATCTCGTAATGTTATAATGGAAGTGTAGGACTTGGACTGAGCTCTTTCATCAGATCATAGCATGTGTTGGATACACCTTGAACGAGCAAGAACCGGTGTGAAAGAGAGCTTCAAGTAGACGCTGTTCCCGGGCTAGAGAGCGATATTTTCTCTGCTTGTTCCCATGAAACAACTCAAATTCATCCCAGATACCGTAGTTCCGATGCTCAATCGACGATACTTCAGTCCAAAGAACAGTTTACGGAGATATCAAGATTGATGGACGAGGAAAATTTGAAGACGGACTAACCGGGATCGAAATTTTGGACGTACTATCGATCACAGGTGGAAGGCTGATGATGGGACCCTTAGGAAACTTTTTTTTGGAGGAAACTTTTGTTTCCCTCTCGTCCACTTCCAAAAGGGTTCTTAAAAGTCACATATCGGAAGTTCCTAAGCGTGATTTCCTAATTTCGCATCACCGGCACGTACGTGCATCGAACATTGAACAATAACGCTGGCACCGTCCGATAAATCAACTAGACGGGTTATTCATTGCGTCCTCAGCTTATTGTTCGGATCTCCTTCCAAGTTTCTGTCTGCAAGACCAAAGATCAAGTCCATGCCAGGACGGCTTCTGCTTCCACTCGTGAACTCGTTTTGTAGACAACACAGACAATAATTCATCCCTTCCTGCAACATGAGATTGGTAAGCACTTGGCCTGGGCTCTCCTGTGTTTTTCGACTCTCGACTTAGCGTGCTCGATACTCACGCGTGACTATGCGCTTTTCAGCCCAGTCTCCTTATCAATCACGTGCCTTTAGTATCGCGCATAAAGTGGGGACTTTGTTCCTGATATTAGTCACCACCTTGATCATTACAATATGAAACGGGGTTAATATTCGTCCTACTAATACTCGTTGGAGTTATTTTCTCCAGGAACGACCCTCAAACCAGTTCAAAGGAGACTGGCGTGATGATAGCATGTAGAACTCAAAATCACAATTGTGAGCACAACCGTGATCATAAACCATTGGGATGCTACTCTTACTATGAATGCCATGAGTCTCGATCTCCTTCAGTCCTGAGAAAAGGATCTCAGGATCTCTTATTTGTGCAAGTCTTCGTTACTCAGAGCCGGAAGAAAGGGTGCGACCTCGTTGATGGAAGAAACAAGCGGAGATGGAAGAGAAGAGACGAAGGAATCAAACACACTCACCTTCTCGCCTCCTAGTACGGCATCCTTTTGGAAGTCTCTTTCGTCATTGCAGGTATTTATTACTTTTTTAGAGCTTTATAGCAATACAGTTGATTCAATGCCACATGAAATGGCTTAAAAGTTTTCCTCATTTAGAAATGGGCAGTATGCGGAAGCAAGAAACGACTGTTCAACTGTCGACATCGAGACCTTCGTCAAGACCTACTTCCTTCTTCCATTGCGGAGAGATTATGCACTCTTCGGGCAAGAATTCGATGGGATCCATCTACGACCGTAAGTAAAGGGGCCGTTTAGCATGCACAACTGTAATTATCGCTCGTTTGCCAGCGACTGAGATAGAGATAGTCAGGCATATTCTCAGTTCTGATGCGGTTCTTTCGTATTCCAAATGGCTTGAAGCCGATATGCGAATAAGCTGATAGTTGCAATGCTGATAATGATAAACTAACGATGAAGCTGATTACTTACTTGAGATGGCTGATTTGTGCATAGTCAAACCATCAAATGCCATCAGATGTCGCACCGCCGGAAGTTCCCCAAGATGATCACGAGAACGACGAGAATGCAGCGGAAGGAGCGAATGCGGAGGAGAATGAGGAGAAGAAGTCGTGTATTCCCAAGCAAGTCACCAAGGTCGATTCCTTCATTTCGAAACATCTTTGATTTCGAAATCTCTCTACATTATCTATCGAAATGCTTTCGATAATGCTAAGATAATAGACTATATTTGCAGTACGCAAAGATCCTCACTCCGCACATCATTCTGATATCGGTGCTGGTTGGATACTTATCCATCGGTAAGTTATCGGTGATCTGGATTATCTAGAGAAGTGTGACTCATTGTTTCCTCCAATGCCTTCCAGGTGCTTGGATACTGATGGCCCTCGAGACAAACACTGAGCTTCAGGCGAGATCTAAGAAGCTTGTCAAGTGAGCCAAACGTTTCATTCCAAATTCGGTCTTTCTGTAGGCCCCTCGATGTGACAGCATCTCTAGTTATCTCTGATAAATGATTAGATTGGGATGCTAAACTACTTTCAGAGTTACGAATCTCATGCGCAACTTTACTGCTGGGAGCTGGAAGATCATAAACAACGCTCAACATGGAAGGAATCGAGTATCGGAAGAAGAGTGGGAAGCTATTTTCAGGTAATCGGATCTGTCTTCGAGAGCAAACATTATAGTTACAAGCGACGTTGAGATTTAATGCAAAATACTACATCAAACCAAATCTTGGTCAATATATTACTTATGCTGGATGATTTCCAGTCGAATATTGTCGTTGTGGAATATATTAAGGTTTTTCCATAAATGCTTTTTCAGGGAATACATTCTCCGCATCTCCGAAACTGTCGACGATCGCCGGCCTATTAGAAAGGAGCTAGTTACTCCTGACGATCCCTCAAAGATGCATAACAAGTGGACGTTCCCCACGTCTTTGCTATACGTTCTGACTGTGCTAACCACTTGTGGTACGTTTTGCACTGCTGTTGCATGGGAATAAAACTTTTCGCAAACTTTTAATTCTCTTATAGGTTACGGCGAAGTCTCCGTGGACACCGCTCTCGGCAAGGTTTTCTCCGTTTCCTTCGCCTTTCTGGGCATTCCTCTCATGTTCATAACCGCTGCCGATATTGGCAAGTTTCTATCGGAAACGCTGGTCCGAGTGTCTACGAAGGCGAAGAAATTCAAGAGGAGATTAGCTGTGAGTTCGAACTTTTCAAATCAACATCTTCAATCTAAAAATGGTCATTGCTCAGAACATCATCTTCTATGGATCCTATGGTCGACGTCTCTCGATTCCCTCGTCAACTGGCAATACTGACATGATGGACTTCTTCACAGTGAATGAGAACGAAGAGAAGCTGTGGATACCGATCTGTGAGTCAGCATATCCAAACTCATAACCGAATTAAGGTTCTCCGTGGATAAGATCTGAGTTTTTAGGAGGAATGAACAAGTGGTGTTATTGAGTTCAACTTGTTGCATTATGTCTGTACTTTACGACCCTGCATAGAGTGATCTCGCTTTACCCAAAGTACGAACCCAGTTCCGTCGTACTCTCTTCCTTCTCCTCCAAATAGATCACATTCTTGAGACGAGAGCCATATTAGGACGGCCGCTCTTCCTTCTTAAGCCCCCTTCTTCCCTTCTCCCCACGGGGGAATTGCGCATGCTACTACACGAGTAATGAGAGATGATGAGTGGGGATGGAATAGAGAGGACGATCTGGGGTCTAGTTTCGGGACACTTTCTTGCACTATGGAACTGAAAAGGGCGTTGAATCACGAAACAATAGATTGCAGCTGATTATTTAGAGTTACAATTTGGTAATATTTTCAGTTGCTTATGTCGGATGCATCAGCGGATACTGTGCCCTCGGTTCTGCAATGTTCATGCACTGGGAAAGGTAACTAACGGTTGAATTGGATCAGTTACAACATTTTTTAGTGATTAACGAAGGGATCTCTCCATTCCCTCAAAAACTAGATTATCCTCTCAGCAACTGGTCGTTCCTGCACTCGTTCCACTTCGGATTCAACCTCGTCGTCACCGTTGGTCTCGGAGACATCGTTGTCGTTGACTACGTCTTCCTGTGGCTGATCGTCGCCTTTGTTGTCGTTGGTAAGAAATTTCGTTTGATATTCTCCTGAATCGCTGTCACTCCGTTCACCTTTCAAATTGCAACACTCATAGTGCACGTGCCGATCTAGACGACGAATTTACTGCAGGCCTCTCCGTGATGACAATGTGTGTCGACCTCGCTTCTACCCATCTCAAGGCCTACTTCACTCGCATTCACTACTTCGGACGCGCCAAGCGATTCCTGGGAATGAGTGAGGAACTGCGGGAGATCATGGCACTGCTTGGAGCCATGCGAAGGAAGAAGGGCGGAAAGGTGGGAACTGTTTGTTATTCGTGCGTTCAGCCTCCACTCCATTAGTAGGAATCTGATCTCACGTGAGGAAATTTATACAACATTACGTGATAAACGTAAATTACTTGCATGAATTGGACTATGAGGTTAGAAGGAAGGAAGAAAGCGGGTAAGGTTGGCAGCCCTCGCAATCGCTTTCCTTGATTAATTGTGGTCATAAACCGCCGTGCCGTGAGAACTTTCACACTGGCAATTTCCGGCTCTTACACTCCACTACATGATCTTGTGCAAGCCCTAGGATCAATAAAGTGTGCAGAATGAAGCCAATTGCTGCATTTCTGAAGCATTGCAGGTAACCTGGACCGATATCGTGGATTTCCTGACGAACGAGCTGAGAGATCGTCCGTATGAGCCTAGACAGCTTCTGAAGAGACTCAAGTTCATCGACGATACGCGATACGGAATGAGCACGATACGATACAATTCACTGCAGGTGCGGCACCTTTTCCCTTTCACTCTAAGTATTTCTGACCTATTTGTAACCTAATTATTCTCAATTACCAATATTAGCCTACACTTAGTCGAGTTAGATGAGCGATTCTCGGAATTCTACTTATTTGCATGGAAGTAACAAGACGTGCTGAGAAAACTCGCTGTTTGTTGTGAAACACAATCTTCTCACGATGTCCAGTAATCCTCCTCTGACCTCTTCCTCTTCTTCTTCTCTTCTTCTCTTATCACTCAATCTTATCATCTCAGGACTTCTTCCGCGAGTCAGCATACATCCGACGACTGCATGCACTCCAGTCCATGAAGAAGAGCGGACCTGTTTATTTGTGAACTCCATTTCTGCCTTGTGCGAGTTCCCAATTTCGTGTTTCGAGTCCCCTCTCAATCAGAAATGATGAAAGGTGTTCCTGGTTTCATTGATTTCCTGCCCTTCTCACTTCCTAGTTTGCTCAAAACTGTGCACATTCAGTAACTTTTTCCAAAACAAAGGTTCACCTAATTGAACTCGCATTGTATATATTCAATGAACGCATTTGACCTGTGATTTCCTCGAGTTTTTATCTATTTTCTCTAATTCTTATTACTTTCATCACCAGAGAACTCAGAATGCACCCAGAAATGCATAAATTAGAACCCCATCCTCTCATAAACGTCGACGGTCGCCTTCAATGCTTGACCTCCCATCATTTCCCATCTATTTTGCTATCGCATACTCTTCGACCTCCCATTACCCCAATTACCCCAGCCGTTTTCTCGCATCATCCAATTCTGTTTATTTCTACGTTGCTCCAACACTTTGGCGTCTCTCTCAAATTGGCTTTCGCTTCTTCTCTTCTACTTCTTTCTACTACACCACACACACTCATTGCTCATTCAGAGGCCGCCTTTAATTCCTCTTCCCCTTCTTCATCTTCTTCTCGTTTTTCTCACCCATGCCATCGCCTCCCAATTTTTGGCTTGTTTGCACATTCGGATGAAGTCTTTCCTCTTTCTCTTTGTGCATTCCGTTCCCCGGAAGAGGATGGATTAGATGACTCTGACTCCTTCTTCCATATCCTCTCTCTTCCGTCAGGCAAAACCAGGGAGGAAGGTGGAGTGGAGAGACCCAGAAGAAAGGAAGGATATTACGGGAAAGGGGACCGCAATAAAAAGCGATGAGATGTCGACTCTGCCAAGTTGTGGTCAGCAGGCGCAAGTGTTGCTTATTTACTACTACTCGAGACGGGAAGAAGGCAGAGTGGCTCTCTTCTTTTCCTCTATCTGACCAGTGAGTGAGTATGTGAAAGGAAGAGAGTCAGAAGGGAGGGACAGGCGCGCAAAACACGGCTAATTCTCTACGGCTCTGCGACTCTCCCCCACTCTCAAGAACGCGAATCCAAGGGCCCTCGTATCTCTTTCTTTCCTCATTTCACACACCCTCTAGCCGTTTCTGGCCTGCAAGGGAGCACGTGAAACGAAGAGACGCAGACCTCTCAACCCCAGTCATCTAATCCATTCAACGGCCCACTTCTGGCGGGGGATCACTCTACCCTTCTCCCCACCTCCCACCCTCTCCATCTCATCTCTCTCTCATTTGGTCATGGAGCCCACTTGAAGCTTCCTTCCTACTCCTCTTCTTCCAATCTCCTCGCTTTTCCTCTAGTATCATGTCTGTCTCTCCTCGTTTTGCATACTCTTTCTCTGATTGAAGAGAGAACAGGCGAAATGGAGAGAGTCGTTACTCCACCCTCTCATGATCGGTCAGCTGCGTTGTAACACACGAGTCTCCTCAATTTCCTCCCGTCCGACGTATTTTCGTGATCGGATATCGACACCCTCTGTTGATTCAGTGCAGAAAAACGAGCGGATGCAACTTTTCTCTCGTTTTTCTCACCTCTTTGCACCCTTTCATGCATAAGAACAGCAGCTAATCCGGTTTCGCAGCGGCCATACCATTTCTTGTTATCCCCTCCCACAAGTACAATACACTTTCCGTCCATTCCTAAGCCTTTGTGAGCCACTTTTATATATTTCCGGCGCCGTTTTGCGGAGTTATGAGGGGATTTCGTTGGCCTTTTGGAGTGGATGAGAATCGACTAGAGCAATCGCGTGTTCTTGCTCTTCGTTCTATCTGATGGGCGAGAGAGTGTACAAAATCGAGAGAGCGCCAAACAATATTCGCGTGTTCACACGTCGAGAATGCACTAGACACGAAGAGGGAACTACTCTGGGAGGGAGAAAGGAGAGACTCTATGGTCTCTCAGGGAGAGGGAGGAAGCTCTAGAAGAAGGAGGAGGTTCTCGGGAGCGGGGAGAGTTGCAACGGGAGAGGGAAGGGGAGTAAGGCACTGCCCATAGACCCCGCGTGCTCCTTGGAAACGGAGTGAAAGGTCTCGCGAGAGCCGGAGATCCTTTCCCGGATCTGGGCCTAAAACCCGGTTCCGGTTTGCGACCAGAACACTGTATTAGTGTTCGCTTCATCGGATTCACACCCTCTTTTGTCTCTTGGTTCTCGTTTCTCTGACTTCTCTTCACCATTCGTGCTCTCTCTCCCCATATCCGCCCATTGTGACTGTGCAGGGATTAGCATAGGAGGTCAATCGCCTGCTCGGTTAGTGTATGTTCATTCCGTGGTATATTAGTGGAGCTTGCTATTGATTCATTTCTCGATTTCTAGAGAAACTTGTTTCAAAATCCCTAATAACTTCGGGAATGCACTTACTTATGTTACTTCTCCATTCTTAAAATTGTCAAAATGGTATGTCCTTGTGATTCCCTGTGATAAGACAGTCCATTCCCTCACCTTCCCTCCCTTCAATGCACTCTTAATCACTCCCCTCCATTTACTCCTCCTTATCTCCTCTCCTCATCCTCCCTTCATTCCATTAGTGTTCCACCCCTCTTACGCACTCTATCTCTCATGGGAACTCTTCTCCACTTGCGTGAGTCCAGTCTTCTAGTAGTATACTCCCTCGAGGGGGCAACTATGCGATATTGTTTCTGACAAACTGCTTTCCTCTCTCTATCTCTTTCCATTTGTAATTTGCAAGTTCTGGGGCGATTTCGAAGCTCTTTCATGCAAATTAGTGACTTTTCTCGATTGGAGGAAATGGGATTTGAGTAGGTTCCCATCCTCCTCCTCTTACTCTGTCACATCTCAATCATTCCCCCCCTCTCATCCATTCATCGCCTCCCTCCCCGTTCACACCTCTGCAGGGGGTCGGCGTACTTCAAATCTGCTCTCTCATTATTGCCTTGTCTCTCATCGTCTCTGACGTCTGGTCTCTCTCATTTCCCCTCGCTCTCTCATCCCTCCACGAGTGTCTCTTCTCAGTCTCCTCTGAAGGATCTCGCCCATAATCGCATGCACTCTGAACGGAGCGGCGTCGCGAGGCATGCGGGAGCGAATATTCAATGATCTTGCTCTCTCAATTTCCCATGCTCTCTCACCTCTTTCGGTATCGAAGGGAGTATTTGAAATGAAGAGACACTGACCACACTCTGATTGTCCTTTGATCTCCCATATCGCTCGCCGATCAAACACACCCACGTTGTGATAGCTAATCATCTTTGCCTTCTCTCTTCTTCTTCTTTCTTCTGTGACCCTTCCCGATGTTTTCGTATAGGGATATGACTATTTGTTTCTCTTGTTTCCTACTCGGAAGTGCAATCCTTGTTCTCTTCCTCCTGCTTGCCACTAGTCATCAGCAGTCAAGAAAGGGACTGGTCACCACTTTCTTTTGCAAGGAACCTCTCAATATCGAGTGTTCTCTAACCAATTCCATGGGAAGAGAGACCAAGGGGAATCGAGAGATCCCCAGGCATAGGCTCCTTCCCCTCTCACGAATTCATTCTCAAAGGGGAGCCCCGTCTCCTTCATTCACTCCAATTCATCTCCGATTCTCTTATTGGGGGGTTCTTCTCTCTCTCTTGGGACTTCTCATTGAAACCTCCTCTCTAAACTGCTCAACCTTCCATAGACAAACACTGCTCATTCCTCCTATGATTGCCCCTCTTCTTATCATAATCTACGCTCCTTCTCACTACTTTTTGCTACTCCAAACGCTTCTCTAATCTCCTTCTTCTCTTAGGTTTTACCCCATTACGTGACCTCCTCAACTCCTTCTTCCCAGGGTGGAATTAGGCTTGCGCTTCGTCCCTTTTATCTACTCTGACCATCTCGAGACCCACCCTTCCCACGACCATTCACACTCTGTGATTGACTGCCTAAGGGCTCTCCTCTGATCACACACTCTCTCGTCTGTCTGACCTGTCTGCTGTCTCTCCTAATCACTTACTCTCTTCTCTCCATCTATCAGTGAACTTCCCTTATCGCCCCTGCTTCAAGAAGGGGTCAACAGGTGCTCGATTGGAGTAAAGAGAGAGAGAGGAAGATACCCACCAGGACTCACTTCATCTCTATCTCTCTCACTATGACGCAAGACTCATTCAAACCTCCCTCCACTCATCCCTGTTTCCCTCTGATTCATTCATATCCACTTGATCTTTGATCTCTGTATACGGTAACATCGCGAAAAGGAAGAGATTGCCCATAATTCGACATATGTATCCCATTCAGCCGCACCTGTGTTCTTCCCCCTCATTCATGATAAGTGTCCCATCTGAGCAGTCCCATTATCACCCATATGGAGCGCGTCTGTGGCTCAAGACCCTCTGATTCTCTCTGATTCGCATGCTCTCTTTCTCTTTCTACCCTAGATGGGCAATTTGGAATAGAGGGAAAGGCCCTCAGATGGTCGCAATCTGGAGATAACGACCTCGTTTTGCGCTGCGCGACACATGCGGCCATTTGAGGTAGTACGGTATCAGAGGGGCGGAGACTTCGGGATCTGATCGGGATCCGCACCTATATAAGGACAGGGATTTCTTCAGATCCATCATTCAGTTCACCTCCCAGACAACTTTAGCGCTGTGATAGCTAGTAGATCATTAGGTGACCCTGCTCTAGAAGACCGAGGGTATACTACAGTACCCCTCCACCTCTTTCTATAAACTTCCCCTTCATCAAAGTCATCTAAGAACCCTGTAGAGTATGAGTGATGCTGTAGTTACAATAGTCACGGATTGTTAGATACCAACCCCGTCCAACTAGTACGATTGTGAGGTCAACAACTTGCACTAGTACTCGGGTAGACAGCGGCAGAGATTTATAACAAGCCCTCTCCTCCTCTTTCTCCGAGCGAGAGCCCCCATGAATAATGCGACGCCGATCTAGCGACCACTGGCTACAGGTTTCCTTTCTCAGAGAGGCGGGGACAATTCGAAAAAATGTAGTAAACGTGATTTTTGAGGTGGTGATAGGCTGGTTTATTCCTTTTGGGGGGGGATATTCTAGAACGAGTGACGAACCAGGTTTTGACCGAAAACGTTCAGAAGTAGGCCTTTTGAAAGCGAATAAGTGACGTTTTGCTCATCCCGAACACTTGTTGGTTTGTAGACTCCATGATTTTTCCACATCACTTCTCCCGTCCAAACCATCCAACCATTCCTCCTTCTTCCAAGCAGTTTTTACACCATTTCACCAACTCTTTCGTCCACCTGATCAAGTAGACAGCACACATAACGAAGAGTGTCCCCCTTTTCATCCTTAGAACGCTGACAGTAAATATGCGGATGAATGAGCAAGTTGAGTCCCCCGCGTGTGTGTTAGTCCTTCTCTCCCCTCCTTTCACTCCTTCGCAAAACAGCCTCCAGAAAGGTCCACAGATGTTCACAGCTTTTCCTCGCCACTCTCTAAATTCTCCCCCTGACCTCTTTTTGCAAAGCTAAATCCGAACGGCCAACCGCGTTCCGGACACCTTTTCACACCGACGGAATGGCTCTTCCCTAGTGTTTTCTCACGATGAGACGAGTGGTTCGAATTTCTGAGCTCTTGTGAGGGCACTGCTAACTTCTCACTATCTTTTCGTTGTATTCTCTAGCTAGAATCTTTCGAGAATTATTATGGAAGCCCACGATCCCGCTCATAACCCCTCCGTGAGGTCCTCTCCCCTTCTCTCCCCTCTTGGGACTGGTCAGGGGAAGCCTCAATCCCCCTCTGCCCCTCCTTTAGGTCATCAACTGTTTTCCCTCCCGCTGTCATCCATTCGCGCAATGCGACTGAGAGCGCGGCGGAAGGATTGAAAGAGGGCGCGAGAGAGTGGGCAAAGTGGAGAGAGCGCAGACGGAGGAGGGATAGGAGGAGAGGCTCCCTCTCCTAGTCTCTGTTCCAAGAGAGGGGAGGCACATTGCGCAATGGACTCAAGAGGGGGTCACTCGCCCCCCCCCTTCCTTCCTCCTGCTCTATCAGTCCTATCTATCTCTCTTCTAATCGCACAACTGTTTCCTCTCTCCCTGTCCCAAGTCCAATGTAGCCAAGTGCTCTCCATCCATCTTTCTCTCTTTTCCCCTCACTAATTACTGAAAACTCAGTCAAAATTGGTTGTTTTGCTTATTTCTCTCGCTCTATTAGCCAGAGGAAGGCCAGCTTCTCCTCCTCTTCCTCTCAATCTGTGCCACATTGTGAAGAGACGGCTCTGTTTTTGATGAATGCTCTCTTTTTGCGCGCGAGTCTGGCTGAAATCTCTCAATTTTCTGCGCAGAATCGAGCCAGAGAAGTCGCAGATGTGAGAGTGGATTCGGAGTGACGAATTGACGAAGAATCTGCTCTGATTGGTTCGAAGATCGAGGATCATGCCGTGCTTCAGGGTGAGTTTTAAGCCCAATTTTCATAGCTTTTTGAATTTTAGAACAGGATTTCGGTCTCGAGTCTATTTTTAAAGCTAAAATTGACTTTGAAATGCTTAAAAACTGATCTTTGATCTTTAAATGCTGATCTTTGATCTCCCTCAGACGCGATGCAACGCCCTCTCGTCCATCTGGTACACGGGCATCGTCATTCTGCTGCAGTCGTATCTGATCTACTTGGGAGTTGAGAGGTACGCTTCTAATTTAAAAAATCTTCAAAACTCTCTTACACACAACACACACACACTTCAAAAACTTCAAGAAAAGTAGAAATTGAGACCATAATAGAGGAATTCTAATCACTTGCAAACTTTTCCGTTTCTGAAATCGGGTCTAGTGTACTGTAAAATGGTATGAATCCACTCATTGCAGGTACAAGCTGTACAACGATATGAAGTGGCCGACTGGAGGTTATCCTTCTGCGCAACTGGCTGTATACTCTGCCCTCTACGTCGCCTGTCTGCCCCTCAACGTGATTCTATTCGCGGTGAGAATTACTTTTTTTATTTTTTATTTTCAAAAATCAGAGATCGTAAACCAAATCCGAACCCCAGGTCGGCATCTTCAAGTCGGGCAATATCGCCGGAGACAACGAACAGTTGGCGAACAGAGAGGGACGGATACTGGAATGCAGACCGAACAGGAAGGGCAACAAGGATGGTGAGGACTTTTTCTGGTTTTTTGATGCAGAAAAGGGGCTGAAGCGATCGATGAATAGGAAAAGTAGTGAGTAAGAGCAGTTGTGAAACCAACTAGTCTGAAAACAGTAACTTAAACATAAATAGGGTTTTGGGCTGTTTCTAGACAAACATCAGTAGGGAGGAAGTGTGTGCTGGTAGAACAATAGAAGGGGAAGCGTTGTTTGGAAACGTTTCAATCTTGAGTTCACTCTAGGCTTTCCCCCTCCTGAAAGAGACTCTTGTTCGACAATCTCTTTCTCGCATCTGAATCTCGTTTCCTTCCCCTATGAAAGTACAAGAGAAGGTGGCGACTTCTCTCCATCAAGTAGGGGGAATAGGAGGGTGAGAATGCAATAGTAGGCTGCCTCGAAGTTCTTCCGCATCTTTAATGGCCTCTTTCCTGCGTCAATTCTCACTAGTGCTTTTCCCTCTCAATTGGGAGGTCCGTCGGAATGGAGCGAGATATCCATATTTCATCCCCGAACTTCCTTTGCCGGGTCGAGAGTGGGAGGCTAAAGCAGAAGGGAACGAGAGGGCGCGAAAATCTCACATGTCTCATTACCATACAGATTAGTTGAGAGAGAGAGAGTCATCCAATTAGCCACTTCAGTCCTTGAATTTGAGAGAGAGAAAGGAGCCAACTTTGCCTTTCCTTTGTCGGCAAAGTTTCGCTGGAAAGAACGCTGAGATCAGTAAATACTGCATGTTTCGGTGCGATTAGAGAACAAAGTGCAGGTGGTGATTTGTCTTGATGAGAGGGGAGAGAGAGATCACCTGCTGAGGACTAAGAGTTGAGTCATTGGATGGATGGGAGAGATTCCCGCGTAATCCAGGGGCACCTGTTCTTCCACGCTACATTTCTACAGAAAAGATTGAAAATAACCGAGAAGTCAACTAGTTCCGAGATCTCCTAGGCTTTCTATTGAAAAAATCCTAGGTGAAAGAAAACAAGAGTAATTAGAAGTCAGAGATCAAAGCTCAAAGATCAACATCCCAATTTCAGGATGCCTGCACGCCTTCAAGTCCCTCTGGCAGCACGCTCCTCCGTTCCCTCAGGTAACCCTCAGGGTGTTGGACTTCGGGATCCCAGGCATTCCTCGGAAATTAGTTCATAAAATAAATTCAGACAATCCACGTTATCATGGCTCTCTTGCATTCTCTAAAAAAGAGCATTTTAAAATGAGAGGTCGTAAAATGCACATCTCATGTCGATCAATTGTGTACTAAGTCAAATTTCAGACGATCCACGTCATCATGGCTCTTCTCCAAGTGGTCGCGCAGCAGCTGATGACCGCCCAGCTGTACAAGCACGGATTCATCGGATCGAGTAGGTTTTTGATACTAATTTTGCCGAACTTTTCCTTTTCCTCTCTTCCTTTTCCTTTTTTTAGATTCTAGATTTCTCTGACGAGCTTTGTTTCTCGCGCTTTTTACCGTTTCTTATTCTTTCTCATTAGTTCAGTGAAACGTCTTGAAATTTCTAGAAAAAAAGTCGCCAAAAGTGCACTCATGCTTCTCTAGCGGTTACGTTGTCCTTTATCGCATGCGGCGGCAAGTCAACCTTTGTCCACTCAAGGGCACCGGATTATCCTCGACCGATCCCCCTCGGGGCTACTGACCGACGACTCTCGAAATTCCCGCACTAAGCCTTTGACCCTCTCGTTTCACGTGGTCTTTCACTAGTTGTCTGTGCATCGCGAAATGAGTCGGGACTCTCTTAACCTCCCTCAAAGACTCGTAAACTCTAGTGCCTTCGCATGTGATCGGGGCGTTGAGAGAGGGGGTCAGTCAGCTCCAGATTGATTGAGTCTCTTTCTCCCCTCTCCTTGATTGTAATGCCCAGCTTCCTGAGTCTTGTGAATGGATGGGAGAGAAGAGAGGGAGAGAGGGAGAGGGAAGAAGTCTCTTATATAATGGGCAGATGGTGAAATGGGTGGGGAGAGTGGACAACGGGGCGCATCCCTCCCCATCTGTAATAAGTACTGGTCTCTCTGCCTGTCTGACTCTCTCCATTTCCCATGCTCTCTCGCCTCTGTATCCGGGAAGAGATCTCTCGAGACTGCGGAGTTCCAATTGCTCGTGGAGTGGCTCCAACCTGCCGGGATAATTGAGACGCGCGGCCCAGAATCCTAATTGTGATTAGGACTGAATCTAGTGAACGGATAGTGCTTAGGATTTGGATTCTTGGGTGTGAAAAGCTGTTTTTGGATTGGATAGCCGCCCATAAGTGATCTTTCCCGCTAGTTACTCGGTTTCTATTTTGAAGCCGCGCTCGCGAGAGGATTACTACTAGTGGAATGGGACGAGTAGCAGGGGATTATGTGCTCAGAGTGGAGGAGGGGTCTCTCCACTTTCCATTGTTTCTCGGTTTGGCAGATCTAGGAGATGGAGAGACACTGCTCCTCTGGAAGAGAAAAGGAATAAGTTGGAGGGCGAACGAAGTTGAAACGGAGTGGGAAATGGGCGAGTAAACAGAGGAAAATGGGAGAAAGTTCTGAGATTATACGGAAATGACGACGTAAACTGCGAGAGACTCGCGAGAGATTTGATTTGCATATGGAGAAGAGAAAGAGGGAAGTGACGGGAGTGTTCGGAAGGAAGAACTCGTGAGGAACTCTGCAAGATGTCGCGTCATCCTAGAAAATAGCAACAAGCACAGAGTAATTATCTAAATAACGCAACGAAATTCACGAATTACCCACTGTGCGTAGAGTAGATTCTACGAAAAAGCTAAGAAAAATTCAAAGAGAAATTACCCATTGAGTACAGTGTAGATTTCACGAAAACGTTCGTCAGAACATTAAAGTACAGTATCGAATAATGAATGAGATGTTCGTTTCAGGCGAATTTCTCAACACCGAGATGGACTTTCTCTTCCATCGAGCTCGTCAATTGGGCACGAATCTTCCCTCAGGAGAGACACGACTGCAGGGATTCCAGATCACGAAGGATGAGTTGAATGGATCACCTCTTGGACCGCCACTGCTGCCGTGTAAGCCTGCTACATTCAGTTCTGCGAATACTTCACAACGATAATCTTAGAAATTCTTAAAATATGAACAGACATCAATCACGCACTCTACAGTCTTAGAATGATTAAAAGTTCAGTCCACAGTTTTGAAATAGCAATGAACGTTATATAAATGAGAAATTTCAGTGCTGATGAACATCCGCCTGTTCGGAATTCCTCTGGAGTTCGTGAATCTCGTTCTCGCTCTGGTCGTCTATTCGAGTGTTTATCCGTACGTTATTTTTTATTATTATTTATTTCCTAAAATCCGGTTTCGAGTCTCCCGAATTCACCAAAGGAAACTGAATCACTTCCAGATCAGTCTTCTGGCGTGTGTCCAAGTTCTTCTCCCTCCTCTTCTCCTTCCATCTTCTCATCAACTCGATCTGTCTCATCTTCTCCTATCTCGCATTCTCCGTTCTCTACCGTATCCAGGAGACGAACATCGATAGTGTGCGACCGGTCGGACTCGGTGAGTGGTTATCACTTGATCTACTACTTCTCATACTTTTGCAATGCATTATGATGCATATTTCATAGAACTGGTAAAAACTTAGTGGTTTTGAATCATTCTTCTGCAAAACTTCGTACCATGATTATAAGAGCTCCCAACTTCTAAACTTCTATTTCGCAGGTTCGCATCTCGTTGGACTCCGTCAGTTCGGTCATCTCTACTATCCATTCGGCATCATTTTCTGCTTCGTCGGCTCAACGATACTCACGCAGATCGCGCCAATCACTCTGTACGCGTACGGATATAACAAGTACCTGGTCAGTCGTTTTGATTCATAACTTACTTGTATCGCAATCCTCTAACACTCCGAATAGCATTCGGTATCGAAGAAAGTTCATTATCTTCGAGTATCATTCGGTATCAAAGAGCCTCCTCATAATATGGACGTAGTTTGCCGTAACGTTCCGTTTAGGCTCTGATTATAGGTAATTTCAATAACTTAGTTATAATTATTCAAGATCAACGTCCTCAACTGCCAAGCGAAGAACAACGTGCGCAATCAGGGAACGAGCGGGGGACAGTCGGAGTACTCGACGTACAATCGAGGAAGGGCCTTCAGACCGACACATTCGCAGCTGTGCTGTGACGGGTACGGTATTATTATCATTTATCACCTTTGTATTACACATCTTATTCACTTCACTCTAATTTACATTGGAAATCACTGAAACTTAACTCTCACTCCCCAGAGTTAAATGCCTCGACATTTACTGTGCTGTGACGAGTACGGTAATAGTCTCCTTTCTACAGTAACCGTTTCAGAACATTCCTATATAAGTCCTGTGCGTAGTGTCAAATATTATTTGGAAATAATTAGATTAAAATAATTAATTTTAGATACGGTCCGCACGTCGTCGCCATCGCCATTCTCGCCATCATCTGCCTCCTGAAGGCACCGATGATCTACGCGTTGATGATTATCTATCAGGTACTATTTTTGTAGCATTTTTATTTGCTACTCTTTAGCGAAAATTCGATACAACTGAGAATAAGGTGTTTAATGTTGTGCAAGAGCTCCGAATTATGAAAACTACTAATTAATTAATATAACTAATTGCAGAACGACGACCGTGCTCTTCTCCTCGTGTGCATCTGCACAGAGATCACGTATCTCTTCTCGTGGATTCTCCTCTGGATTGGACTGACACTCAAGAGGGAGTGGAACTTCAACATCCTCCATAGAGCTCATGAGTTGTATGGGTTGCAGGTGCGTCTTCATTAAATTATACAGTCGAATGATCTATCAACGATTGGTGATTCTGACCTCTATAGCTTCGTGATTGACTTTGGATTCCATAGCAGGATACCATAGTATACACATTATTCAAAGAAGGGATTTGTTTCCATTTGTGTCGAAATTGTCCCATTCTGATCCTCGAACTTTGCTTCTTTCACTAATCCACCACAGTTTACGTTAGTCGAGAGTTGAGCTGTTTGACACTGCTTATGACGTCATAGCCTTAGCTGAGGACTATCCAGAGTTCGACCACTATAAATAGTGGAAGAGGAGTTTCGCACTCTTGAGGGGAGCGCAATCATTAATTCTTGCCCCGCCGTGGTCATGAATTGACGATGACCATAGAGAAGGGAAGAATTTCGGACAAATGAGAAAGGATGCAGGGTGGAAGGGAGGGAGTCATTGTTTTTGAGGAGTCTTCGCTAATAAAATGGAAGCAAAAAAGATATCTCATAATATTTTATTGGGAAAATGTTGCAATTCCATAAATCCACTACACTTGCATACAAAACAGTGGCTGTTTAAGATGACGAGAAATAAACATAGCAAAAATAAGTTAAAAATTCCAGAAGGGACTCACCAGCGGTCACGTCCGTGTCAACACGAATCCTTCGCAGTTGAAGAATGCCCTGATTGTGATGCACAGAGATCATGTGAGTAGTACTTATTGTAGAGATCGTCAGTGTAAACGAAATTCGTGAAAAAGATAAATAAATCTCCTAGTTGGAGACGAACTCTTCCTACTAGTACTTCCGTCGTAAGGATTCTGTCGTCAAAAGGCTCTCTTATGGTTGCTTTTTATCGGAGACAGCAAGGATTGGGAAATCACACCGTAGCACGGGAATAGTACTTACTCTCTCAATACTCAGCAACCCAAAAAAATCGTCACGTTCACCACGAAATCTTCAGAAATTGATTCAGATATGGTGTATTTATCCCAATTTCTGATTCAGATGTTCGTGACCGACGACCAGACAGCCAAGCAGTCTCTCCTTCGCAGTATTCAGCAGAATAACTTCGAGCAGAAGGACGAATCGTACTGGCTGAAGTCGAATGGAGGAACACTACAGGGATCACCGGCCATGAAGTACTTCCCAATTCCATCATTTAAAAACTCTTGAACTAGCAAAGGTTTTAGATCAGAATCGATCATGATAAGAGGGACGATTACTTCAATAATAGATATTTCTTCAGGAGAATGCACTCGGAAGGCGCCCGAACTGAGGAGATGAACCGACTGTTGTCTGGAGGAGGAACGTTGAGAAGACAGAGCAACCAGCAGCAAGCGGCGCAGATTCAGGATGATATCTACACCACGGTAATACTTTGCACCGATTTTGTTCTTTTTAGAAATGGCTCAGATATGATTTCCGATTGTTTGCAGCGAATACCACCGGGCATGCATCAAGGTCAGCTCTCCACTCCCGGCTACAGAGGAGGCAGCTCTCCACCACAGGGAACTGACGGATTCGGAACACTCACGGTGAGCTCTTGCTGCTGTTTCTGTAGTCACAGTATCTCTAGCGACTTTCACGATACCCACTTTCTCGCTCTACTAATTTGCTAGAAGGAAGTAAGAGAAAGAAATACAATCAGCAAGTATTCTTGCAGCGTCAGCAGCAGCAGTACACGCTGCAGCGACACGCCTCTGCCGGTGTCAATCCTACTGGAACTCTGCAGCGATCGCTCATGGACGGGCCGAGTTCGGGACGACAGGTAACGACAATTTTTCCTTTGATAGTTGAATTATTTTACCTCAAGATACATAAATTTGATAGGTACTCGCAGTTCCAATGGATGAATACTTTATTTTTGTTCATATTTTGTTGATTCGCAGCTAATTCGCAGTAATTTCTAATCATTTCTGGAATTTTTAGCTAATTTTTGATTACTTCAGAGTGAATCGTACGCCTCAATCCACAAGTCGAAGGAATCAGCAGCAGCTGCAGGTCCAGGCGGAATCTACGGATGGAGGAGGGGATCTCAGGATGAGGGAAGCGGATTCTCGGCTCCGTCCGCCTATGGAACCGTCGGCAACTATGCGACGTACGCCAGACTTCCGCCTCAGGTACGGTTTACGTTGTGATGACACATCAACCTCTTCGTGCCCCATTCTCGGTTCTTCAAAGAACTTAAAAATTTCTCTTTGTGGTATTTCATCCCTCTCTACAATTTGCGTGGAAGCTTTCCCTTTTCGTAGATCATTGGCTGAAAGTGCTAACTAAACACCATTATAGTTGTTTTCCATGTCGACCCCTGTGTCTGAACTAGTTTAGTAGTTTCCGTGTCTGTCTGGAACAACAAAGTCCGTCCGTATGGACAATGTCGTTCATCTCAATGTCTATCGTCCATCACACAGGCCTCAACTCTTCAGCAGTCTCGACTGGCTAATCTCCCGAACGGAGGCTCTTCCACCCTCAGACTCAACAACTCGGCTTATGCGTCGCAGGTTAGTGCTGTTAGTTCTAGTGATCTCTGCCATACAAAATCCTCTATTTCTAATTGCAGTTAATTAATTTTGACTTTTGCAGCAACAAATCGGAATGCCTCGACCGCCTCAGACTGAGACGATACCCTCAGTCAGACAGAGTCCTCTAATTGGAGACAGAGCCGGCTCAGCCCCCAGGTGGGTGTATCTACACTATTTACCTTGAGATTCCGACCACGCAATCTCATCATCGAATCATCGCCATTAAGGCAAATCATAGCTAAAAACGAGATTCGAAACTTGCAAGATCGCACGTTTTTGCTTGCATTAATGCAAAAAGAGAGGAATTATTGGTCCGATGAAGTCTTCGGTCAGACACCAGCGCTTCCAGAAGATTTGAACACCCGGTGGAAATTAGCAGCTCCAGAAGATATCATTCCAGAGAGCAGTCAGCCTACGGTCGTCAGCCTGTTACCTCATCGGGAGTCAAGCTCTCCTCATTCAATCTCAACGGAGACAAGACTGCCTACGGATCGGTCGGAGGATTCGGATCCTCGCAGAGAGCCCCAGTAGGACAGGCATCGCAGTTACTGTACAACGGAGGAGGAGGAAGCCAGAGCGGACTTGGACCCAAGGCTGTGGTACGGTAGCGATTGATTTTTTTAGAGAAGACTCGATTTTTTTTCATCCATTTTCTCCAAATCGAACTCATGAGGTCCAATAATCAGTGGTACGAATCTCAATTCAATCCCGACCTTGGGCCGAAATCCATTTCCTTCAGAGGCACACCAGTTGGGTTCATTTCCATAAATTCAATTATGAGATTTCGAGAGATATTCGAACGGTGCGGAAATAGTATGCAAATGATTTTGTGCAGTGAAAAAATAAATTGGCCTTCGAATTTTACCCACTTATTCTGAAACGATCATCGTCTGAGCTCATTGTATTACAGTAATCAATCACTTCAGCCGCCTCCCTCCGTCAACGCCACTACTCCTCTGTCCAACTCTTCTTCGGCTCAGGACGCCACTGGAGGCTGCTTCACTCCCAACAGCACGATGACCAGCCAAGGATCGAACTATTCGCAGAGGACACCCCGGGGATCACCACAGCATCAGGTGATTGAAAAGGGGTTGAATAAGAATTCAAATCAAAACTTCAACTCTTCCCTCTGTTATCCACCAGAAGTGCGAAAAAAAAGACGAGACGTGTGATCTTTTATAACATCGTTAAGTATTGCGAAGCAATTTGAGACTTTAGGACTGTTTTGAAAAGACTTTCGAAAAATATTACGAACGCTGTTAATGTTCGCGAAGATGACATTTATGTTAGCACCGGATGTGCGCAACATTTAGACACGTGTGACATTCTAAACACTTCTGAATGCCACTTGAGACGCAGTTTTCGCACATATCTCAGCATTTCCGTTTTCTATTTTTGAAAATGAAATAAAATATTTTTTTTAAAACTGAATGCCACTGGTGGCGCAGTTCTGAATGCCACTGGTGGCGCAGAATATCCCAGAATTTCCGGTTTCTATTTTCGCAAATGATTCCAAATATTGCAGACGTCCTCCTTCGGCGCTCCTCGCAACGACATGCATCGTGCGGAGGTGGAGGAATTCGAGGACGGAACACTGCAGAGAGCACCGCCCAAACCTGCCATCGTCACCGGATCAACGAGTGTCAGGCACACTGTCAAGGCGAGTTCTGTCAACTGTAGGGGGTGATCTAACTCAATTTCCACCATCTGCTGTAGTGGGTTCACCCTGTGCATTGTGCTACTGAGGACCACTTCTCATGTTACCAACTTCCTCTTTTGAATGGTTAATTCGGCAACTGCAGAATGTAGGCCTAGATACCCAGCATGGGTCCGATCAGAACCTAGCCTTACTCGATGCATACTCAATCTAGTTCTTTCAGGTAGTGGGAAGCAACACCCTTCGGTCGAACGAGGACTCCGCCAACTACTCTCTGGGAAGCCAAGCCTCCAACGGCAGTCAAGCGACCGCTGCTGACTATGCAACCAGCGTCGTTTGATGTCTTCAACCCCATCTTTGTGCTTCTCAATCCAAAATCTCCATGCTCAGTCCTAGTGCCAGTTTTGTTGTATCCTAATCGTTTCGTCGATCTTCCTGATCTCGCAAAGATTAGGACTGAGCTGGACGATTAGATTTGGGCAACAAGTTCCTCTCCAACCCGAGTTCCGCCCCTCCCTTACTTTTCCTCCATTCAGTTAGACCCCATCGACGAGGTATCATCTCATTATCTGAGTGGCCCCGCCCACTTTCTTGCCCTATAAATTGTCGTTCCTCCCCTTTCTTCTAGATCTGACTGGCTGTCATAATCTCTTCGACTCTTCAATGTGGCCCGATTCCATTTCTCACTTTCGATGTGTCCCTTCCCCCTCCTCCTTCTCTTCTCGCACTCAACTATGCATGTCTAAACTTCTCCTTAATTCGTCCATTGCCCTCTCCTCTCTTCACTCGCATAATTCTTCCCCGTTACTCTCTCTTGACACGTGCCGAACCGGCACCATTCCGGGTCATTTCCAGAGAAATCTCCCCTCGATCCCCATCCTCACTACTACTAGCCCCGCATACATATTTCATCATCTCTACCCAATCTCTCTCACTCATTTCGCGAAGATCGCCAAAGTGTTTCTATCCCCCATCTCTTCTCATCCTGAGACTGAGATAACAACGAATGCTTCACATACACACGCATTTTATGGGAGCCACGAAAAGGTTGGGGAAGAGCAGAATCAGATGTGTCTCCTCTCTCTATCCCTATCCCTTTCCTTCCTCCCCCCCGATCCAATCAAATGTCCTATCCCCTCAACCTCTCTCCATTGCCACGCATTGTTTCTTGTTCTCATCATCGCATATATTACTCCCGGATAAACAGCGACTATAAATGGTTTGATTCTTTGGAGATCTTGTTATATTTCATCTCCTCTGGACTGAATTACAGAGAATTTTCTGGGAAGTTTGCAACGGCAGGCCAAATAAGGGTGTGTCCTGGGCTGAAACTGGCGTTGTATACGTGAAACGATGTGTTTATGTCTCCAACTTCCTCGAAATTAGCTTCCTTGTCCTCCGAATTAATCCCTTTTCCCATCGAAACTCGCTAAACTCGATCATAGTTCATCTTCTGCTCTCTTCTAAGTTCGCGGGCACTCTCCTCTAGTGGCAAACCAACCTCTTTTCATGTTCGGGGTGCTCTAACTCTCCTCATTCCGCTTACCCTCTCATTGTCTTTGTATAGCGAGATAGCGTGGGAACTTCGTCTCTCAAGCTGTATCCCGATCGGCTTAGGGCTTTCCCCCGCCTTTTGTGAGGTGCGAAATGCCACCGTTTGTGCTCAACACTTCGGCTTGTTGACAAACCGCATCTTCTCTTTCCTCGTCTCGCTCGCCCGAATTATGTCTGTCTATGAGGAAAGCCATACAAATGAGTGCTGTCGGAACGCGGCGATAAACAGTTTTGAGAGGGTGTTCGGGTGTTCAGAAAGGTTGTGAATGATGAGGATTGGGTCCCAGATCAGGTCAGAAACTGTCTAAATCGTGCGCATTGTGTTGTTAATCTAGTTAGAGAAGGTGTTCGATCCAGCGTGTCTCTATCTCTCTCTTCTCTCATCGTCCAATTGAAATTGTTCTTCGAGATCGTTCCTTCTCTCTCTCCAGTCATCAAACACAGCTTGTATCGGCGGAATCTCGCCTCTTCTCTCTATCCAATCTCTTCTTTATCCGTGACACTCGAACTTCCTTCATGCTCCTCGTAACCCTACCGTAGACGCGAAAGTTCGAGCACGTCTTTTTTCATGATTCGGTTCCTTACTCTCTTCAATCCACATAGTCTCTTAGATCATAAGGATTGTGGCTAGAGAGTAGGCGATGTGTGGGATTACTTTCGTCTCACCTAGGGAAGCTTTGACTTTAGTAGTCTGCACGACTGAGATGGGCGAGATTTCTCCCGAGTCCACTTCTCACCTTAGACTTTCAATCGCGAAGAAACGTAGTAAATGCTCTTCTAATCTTCCTGCTCATCTACCAAAGTGGGGAGTATCTCCCTCAATCTTCTGCTTTCCGGTCCATTTCGGGACCCCCTCAGGATTTCCTCTCACCATCCATCACGAATCACCACTTCAAAACATTTTTATGCGCGCGAGTTTGTCAAGTTTGAGAACGCTGGTGTTTGGTCGGATTGTGGAGCCGTTTTTTAACAGAGATGGATTTCTCTCTTTGGCGGCTAATAACAAGGATAGATAGCTATGTTGTGCGCAGGACCGATTTTCAAAGTTTTCTCCCGAACACGACTAATAAGAGGAGGAGAGGGGTTTCATCTCTCCTTTTCGCCTCCTTAACTTCTCTCCCTTCGCCCGTCAAGTCTTCTCACGCAGAGATTGTGAGAAGACGAACTCTTCAACTACTTCCATTCCATTCCGCTCATGTTCCTCATTCGCTCTAATTCGAATATTCTGAAGCCTTTTCCTGGTCCATGATTCGTAGGGTCCATAATTCGTATCGCCTTGACGCGTTTCAATTTCCCGGTGTGTTTCGTAGGTAAGAAGAGAAGAGGGGGAAGGATAAGAGAGAAGGCTCTTGAGATGGCAATTCCATATCCTCCCCTCTTCGTCCTTCTCATAAGTCGACGCGCATTCAACCCTACCGTATTCATCCAATTTATTTTGCCTCTTTCTCTTCGTTCGAATGAGTCTAGAACCTAGACATTGTGTTATGACACTCCTCACTACTCTCTGTCTAAACAACAAATATGTAAATTACGCTTGAAATCGTTGCAGTCGTTGCGTGGAAGCCAATTATCGCGCAGTGTTTGTAACGTCTAATCTGGGTATGAGTAAACACGGGCTAATTCGAGGTTGTCATCCGTCTTCTCCCCTTCTCTCCGTCGTATTCGCAGAGAGACACTCCGATGCTGTCAGCGTCAGCCTTCAGAAGGCCGAGCCACTCGCGGGCCTCGTCTATCACGACGCTATTCGACCCCATGGGCGGACACGGAGGTGAGAACTGCCTTCGTTTTGGGCTACCTTCCAATTCCTTCCTACATTCAAAATTGACGTGAAACTGACGTTTCTTCATCAACGAAAACCTCACCTGCTCTATTTTTTCCATTTCTCGCACTTTCTGAACTCATAGTAGAAGCTAGATGTCCAATGGGAACTACAACCCCATCCATTGTTCTAGCTTCAATGTTTTCGAACGCCTAAGGGACAGTTTAGAAGTAGTTTTTGAATGGACTGTGACGTTTTCGTCGATCAAGCTTCTCCCTCCCCATTCAGACTATCATCAGACTGTTTTCGGGCGCAATTCTCAGTATCCATTTCAATGGTTTTGTGAAAAGAAAGTTGTGTATGGCAAATAGTGCGTCGGGCAGTTTTCCTGTTGCTTCCGAGTGGATAAGCGGCTTTCTAGGGCACTTCAACAGCCGTTTCGTTCAGTTTTCGCGAACTTCTTTTACCTCAATCTTATGTTCGAGTCCTCTAACTTGTGATGAGTTTGAATGCACTTACCCTGGCTTTTTGATTGAAGGGGAAGTTTCGAAACACGTTACTCATCCTCATGCGCTTGCCCTTTCTTGCGCTGAGTTGAAGCACCTGACCACTCCAGATTCGAGCGCTCATTAAGGAGATGTTTCACATCAGAGAGTGTGCACAAAAGTGGAGGGTCGATCCTTGACTGTTGCCTTCTCACGTATTGCACTTTCATTTGGATCACTTCCTGTCTGTTAGAGTAGGATTCTTCTCACGAGACTTTCTAATTACTGAGTAAGCTTCCCATTTTGAGAGTTTTGCCCTCTCAACAACGGTGATCATGTCTTAGAAGCGAGAGAGCGTGCGAAACGAGGAGAGCGCTCATGAAATCTGAATTTTCTCACGTGATTCGACCATTTGCAGGTATGGGCGGCAGCACTCGAGACATCTCCTCGACTGTGGAGGATAATGAGACCAGTCTGATCAGGTTTGGCATCCTGATTTTTCTTCCTTGTACTATTCATACCACCTAAAATCAGCCACCTCCTTCTTTTGGTTTACATCTTCCTCAAAATTACAGGTTTTGAGCAGTTCACTCTCACATTTTGCATGCGTTGATGTTGTAATGCATGAACTGTACAATCTTTGGACTCTTTGAACTCAAGATCGGCTTCACCGCGCATAATTGGGGGATACCCACAAGCGTAGAGTGAGGAATCTCACGTGCATCAATCCCCCTGCTAATGTATGGGTGAGAAGGTGAGAGAAGTCGCCGAATTAACTATGGATGTCATCCTGTGATTCGATGAGCGCCGCGGAATCTTTGAGAGAGTCTCGCTTGACGAACACAAGTTCTTTCAACTTGCAAGCTCATTCTTGTCTTGCAATAGTGCAACATCTGCTAAGAATCAGCAAACTTTGAGCGATGTTCAATGCTTCTAAGTCACTTTCGTGTATGATAGATTGAGAATCATGTAGTGGACTTTGAGAGATGAAGACTTGCAAATAACTATTAAATTGGAACATGTGGGTGTTTCATTACACGCAATATCTCGAACGCCCGGTTCTCTGAACAACTACTTCCTCTTTTGCGTATTCGTACCACTCTCTTCATTCCGCGTGCTCTATCGACTTGTCTGGCTGAGGAAATAGAAAGCGAAATGAAGAGACCGAACATTGCTCGTCTCCTTTCATGCAACATCATAATTAGAGCCGCGTGGTGCAGATCAGAAATCTCCCGTTCTCTCACTTCTCTGAATCTCTCCATTCCACACGCTCTCTCGCTACGTATAATCGGCAAAAGAGTTTAGGAAACGATGAGAGTCGTCGAACCTTGCTCTTCCTGAATCTCTCCCTCCTTCCGCTTTCCATCAGCTCTTTCTGATCTCTTCAAACCGTGAGAGAATCTCTCCTTCTCTCTCCTCTCGCTGAAAGCCGAGACGACCTCGGCGATGCGATGGAAACACACTCGCAACTGTTCGAGAACCGCCAATTATCTGCTGGTTCTCTCGGTTTTGCGTGTTCTCTGGCACTTTCTTATCTTCAAATCAACACTCTGCATCTACAGACTAGCGATGGATACAAAAAACCAGAATAAATCGAATTGATGTTGATCACGAATCAGTTCGGATACATGAAGTTCAAAGAGAGTCGAATCATGCTCTGCACTACCCTTTCCCTCCTTTGTTAGTTCACCTGTTGGTTCTCCTCTTTTCCACAAACACCGAACATGGAATCCCTTCCCAGCTTCCCCTCTTTCCCGAACTCAAGTGACACTTTGGGGGGATTTCGCCGGGTTCTCAGCCTGATTACTCAAAACAGTCGAAATGCCAACCAAGTGCGTCGGTGAAAGGCAAATTTTGCCTGAAAATAGGTTGCTTCTCTAAATTCTCAAAGCTCCGTTGATAATATGAAAATCGGAATGTCTAACTATCTGACTTGGACAGAGACCAAGGATTGAAGAACGACTCTAAGATCTTGCTCAAGGTCTCATCTTGGTCTTGGATCTGATGCTGGCTTTTGCGCGCGAGCTTTCGCAGCCCCCCGAAATTGATACTCGCCATCCTCTTTTCGCTTCCGAAAACCTTCCTGTTAGGCTTGTGAAAGCACGTGGCTCTCCGACTACAATTGGGCAAGGAGAATTACAAAAACGACCACCTAGACGGGATAATATTGTAGTCTTTAGGCCACTCCGTCTGCTTTTTGCGATCTGTGAAAACTTCAGACTTTGACGGAAGCCCTCTATATTTACTCGCTGCATATCTCTTTGTCTGCTCTTCTCGGAGTTGTCTCGCCCGACCGAATTGGATTGGGGTCAGAAGGTATTCTATCTGCAGAAAGGGCGGAGAATGGGCAAAGAAAGGATTCGGGATGCCTCCCTTTTTCTCACCGGGACAGGGAGGGTTAGGGAGCGAGGGGGAAGGGGAGGATCAGAAGGCGGATAAAGGAGGGCGGAGGCCTTGTGTCTTCTTCTTCTCTTCTTCTTCCTCCCTTCTCTTCATCGTCATTTATCCGTGAGAGGCCAGATAGTCATTATGTTCTCTCGTCGGGGTCCGGCGCCTCTTGAACGGAGGAAGATCTCGTCGTCGACCTCCCTCATTCTTCCTCCGCCTTCCTACTCCACCAACCTAGAGAGGACAACCAGCAATCCTGCATGGTCAGTTATTTTTGCCGTAGCGTGTCTTCTTCTCCGCATCTCCAAGCAACACCTCACGTCCTTCCACAGTCTTTCCCGACGACTGACAGTACAAGTTTGTCTTGTTTTTCGTACTGCGTTCACTATGTTACTAGTACTCACGCGCTTGCTTCCGTCTCTTGATTCGCTCATTGCTCTGTGATGGGGCCTTGTTGTGACTCTTGGTGGTTGATTAGCGTGACAGGCCGCGGAATAGGACGACAACGTCTTCGAAAGTGGAGCGAAGATGCATAAATTAGCTGATTTTGGCTTCCGCTTTCTCTGGTTTTGCACGAATTCCGTGTACAGAAATCAACAAGAAAGATCTGAAGTCACTGCAACATTCTTCCTGGACTACTGCGGATGTTCTTGTAGTCTTCATGTATCTCCTCATGAACAAACTTTTCGAATTTAGCTCCAAAATTAAAAATTCAGCACTAAAAATTGCGAATTTTGGACACTGATACCTGTTCATGAGGTCAAATAGCTGCTCCAACGTCATACCCGGTGCTTCTTACCTGACCAGCTTCGAGTTGCAAGATATTTCGTGTGGGGGTTGTTGTTATCTCTCATCTCTCTCAAACTCAGCAGTTGCGTGCCTGTTCATATCCGATTTCGACGAGATGAGCGAGTAGTACAACTCGGATGAGAGAGAGATAGAGGGGGACTCCAAGATGAACACAACGAAAACATGCTGTGATTGCTGATTGCTGGGCACTAGTTCTCTTGCGAACGTCCTTAACACAAACAACTTGAGAAATGATCCTTCAGCCTATCTAAATAAATGACCTCGAAGAATCTAAAGCTCATTGCTATTTCTGGTGAAGTTTCTAGAACTCGCATTCGTAGCGAATAAGCCAAAAGCTGGGGGTGAATGAACGAATTCACATTTTGAGCACATTAGACATTGTGTTTTGCTCATGCTTCATTTCGGTTCATGGTTTTCGACTTCTGAATTAGTTTGCGTGAGAAATTGCGAGGTGTAAGTGATGAGTTCAGAGTCTAATACATAGCGCATCGCTGCATCTATTAGCAATTGAACTTGCCTCTCTTGAACTCATCTCTCAAGCTTCTCGTCTTGACATGTTGCTAATTCCCTCGAGTGGGGAACACTTGTTGGCTATTTTTTAGGCTTCACTTCAAAATCTTGAGATCTCTGCGTTCCGCGAAGCGAGATACAGCTATAATCTTTTGCCAAAACATGCCAAAACAGAGGATCATAAATCGTGGAGAGACTCGCTCAACAAACTTGGCGTCGAGAGCTCGTAACTCGCGCAACTGCCGGTCTGGGAGTTCTGCGTTCCATCTAATTCCTCCCAATTTCTATGCATTTAAGTCGCTACTTTTCGATGTTTCTCTTCTCCCGCAACATCATGATGCCTCAGCTCAGGCCCCAAGTTCGCATCCCTCTAAATCACTGGCTGCACTGGTCTGGGGGAGATTCAGTCCCCCTCTCTCTCCCTCTCCCTTCACAACGTGATAGCCCTCCAGGGGATCGGAATCGTCTTCATTCTCACACGGCTCTTCCCTCCCTCCTCTCCCTGCAACTCTAAAGCAGTCATTTCCTCATTTTCTTGCGCAATTCGGAAACATTATCTGCACACGGGGTGTGGGCGAATCACCGATGCGGATCTTCTGTTGTTTCACTTCCCCTTTCTCACCCCCCCCCCCAAATGACTTTCTGCCACCATCATCCAATCATCAGACTGAAACACTCTTCTCAATTTCTAATGCTCTCTACTCACTTCTAACCAACAAAAGTGCGTGCGAAATGAAGAGAGTAGACCATTACGCGGATTGGGAGGCGGGAAAGGCGGGGAAACCCCACGCGCAGCACACGCAGACTACGCCTCAGATTACCGCCTCTGGTTTGGTGGACCTTTAAAGACCTTAATGCTGGGAAGATCGAATCACATGTTCTCTTGCTTCTCTATGGATGACCTGACTCATCCTTTCTGATCTCTAGTCTTGACTGACGGTTGAGAGAGTAGGAGAAATGAAGAGAGTCTCCTCCCGATTAAGTCTCCCCTTTGATGTCGTCGACCCTTCTCGCTTCCGGTCTTTCCTCTACCCGCCTAAATGACTGCCCTTCCCCAGTCTGTGCTTTCTCCATTCCGACCGCTCTCTTCCCAGTCAGACTCAGAGAGTGATCAAGATGGATGTAGTGACTGAGAACTCGGGCGGCTCTCCATCTCTTGAGAGAGTGATGCTTCTTGTTCTCTTTGTTCTTCTTCTCGACCTCATCGCCAATTGGATAAGGAGTCAAGAGACGAAATGCGCTTCCTTTTTGAATCTAACTTGCGTAGGCGCGCACCATTCACAGATTTAGAAGGCGTTGACGTTAAAGGAGTAAGCGAATCAGCGCCGCTTACGGACATTACCCGCTTTTATCCCTTTTTCTTGCAATCAGGGTTACTTTTATCCCTGTTATCACATCGTATTCCCTATTTTCGTTAAGCTTAGAGATTTGTCAACGACAAAGCTGCTGATTCAGCGTATGGTTTGAGGCAGTTGCGATGGAGATATCAACAGGCTTCTTAGATCTCTTTTCCTCCCTCTCTCACAGATTCCATCGTGGGAATCATATCAATGGGGAAGGAAGGAGAGGAGGGAAGAGGAGGAGAGAAGTCGGGAAGTCTATATCACGCGACGATTATCCATAGAGAGAGCGAGAGCTATAGGCGACTACTCCTCCTCCCGAATAAAGGCGCCGTCGGAGATCATTAGTTCGCGCGGATTGTCAATTTTGATATGGGCTACTATACGATGAATCTGCGCTCATGCACTCTTCCGAAGTCCCTATTTTGATACATCTCTCTTCTTGTTGATAAGGCAACTATACGAATCGCATGATTGCGAATTATAACCACATCATGTATTTATAATCTTCTGCAGATTTCCGAAAATGTAGATGAATGTCTACCACTGTCGAGACTCTTCTGCTTTCCCCATCTCAAATCCTCCTTCGCTTCACTCAATCATTCCATAAATCTCCCATCTCATGAACACGATTCGAGTCTCATCTCGAATCTTTCACGTCTTTTCACTAGTTTCACACCGTTTACTCGCCCTTTTCCGGCTGCTTTCGAATCAATTTACGCAGCTGGAATCGCTAATCAGTGCGATTTGCACCTGTTTACTTCTCCCTTTTGCCGCACTTTCTATTCCCCCATTCGCTCAACTATCGACTGTTCCGAACGCAACTTTGTTTCTCTTCAACGGCTTATGCAGTACGTAAGGCTATCAATTTGTGAAATGAGGCTCACTGTTTCGAACATTTCCTGGTTTTCGAAAAGTGAACATTGCTCGCTCCTTGTTGCAGTCAACTGCAAGGTCTTCTTCCACTCTCACCTTTTGTTGTTTTCTCTCGTCTTCGAGTCCCGCTCCGTCTCATCTTTCACCCTCAACCCTATTCTCAGAGCCCCTGAAATTTCGGCCTATTTCGAGGTCGCGCGAGGTTCGCGCAAGAGAGATCAAAGATCATCCTGAAAGAAGATCCAAAGAGGATTGGCGCCCGAATCGGATAATTAGTCTGAAAACGAGGAAATCCTGGCCAGCGGATTAGTGTTCCCTACTAATCGAGGGCTTGTTATTCTATCACGGGGCTCCAGACAGCGCTACGTCATTATGGCATGTGACGTTGTCGAATATGAACGAAACGTAGTGTTGTTGATTCTCAACTTCCTCGGAACCCCACGACCTCGCATGCTTCCGTGTGTGGTAGTTGTATCCACTGATGTAATCGAGAACGGAACGACGCACCCGATTCGTGTCATCGTCCGTTTCCCATTCCGGTATCCGATTCATAACGATGCCCCATTCGACCATTTCCGAGATCGTCTGACTCTCTCCATTCTGCACAATCTCTCGCTCAGTCTGACTGACGAGAGAGTACGCGAAACGAAGAGACGTGAATTCGCGACGGCCTCGTTAGATCACAAACACGCAATTACACCTGCGTTCCTAGGCGAGGCGAGAGATCCTCTTCCGAAGGGAGAAATCTGTCGATTGAAATGGGCTTGAAATGGGCCAACGCATACGGTATAGCTTCCCTGTGAGACCACACTGTTTCCTGTTGAAACTATCTCTGTTTCGAAAATCCAGGAAGCTTTCTCATTCCACTAAGTTTGCCGTAGCCTTTGCCCTAATTAGCCTACTAACATTACCAATCTCGACAAGAGAATCTACAAATCTCCTTGCGTGCCACAAATCGCATTCTCCTGTAATGGACTCTCACTCCATTCTCTCCTTCTCGGCCTCACATCACTCCCCCATTCCGACGGCCGAGAGAATTGTAGTTACATTCAATCTTTTATGGTCTGCACTCTCCTCATTCCGCACGCTCTATCGCTTTTCCTGACTGACAAGAGAGATTGCCGAATGAGGAGAAGAGAATTAGTAGCTGCGGCGGGTAGAATGTCTCCCGCCCGTTCATGGGGATAAGTCTATTCGAGGTGGGAGTGGGACTCAATAGTTCATTCCTAGGATCCCTAGTAGGAAAAGTTGGCGTGAGACTTTCGAAATGGCTCCTGACGCATCTCGATTAGGCCCAGCTGACCGAGCTCTTTCGCGCCTATTCCGGGGCGGGCGCCCTACGCCTCTAATAATAGAAAATGAGGAGGGGCAGGGCGAAATTGCACGAGGGAGCGCGTTTTGGCCCTAACGCGCCTGGAGTCTTCCTTTTTTTGGAGGAAGGAATGGTCAACCAGCACAGAAGTGAGCCGGAAGTCTTACATTAGTCGGCTAAGTTCGTTACTTTTCTTCGGTACTACTCTAGCTCCCCGAATGAGTGTTCCTCCATCTCTGACCACACTGGTTTCGTTATAAGAACTAAGAAAACTAGAGGAGCGCCCTATCGTTCTATTGCGTCTGCAGCTGCGAACACGCGAAAAGGGTAATGACAGCCCATCTCTTCCTCTTCTTTCTCTTCTTTCACTCATCATCTCTCACTTCTTGCAACATCTACCGATATGCATTTGAGAGAGGGAACGGCCTATCGTGCAACGTCCTTCCCTCTACTCTCTCTCGACCAACTGACTGGCGAGAGATCACGTGAAAGTGAGAGAGACACGTCTCAGACTCCGCCCCTATCATGCCATTCATGCTTATCCCCTGCCTACCTCCCGGATGTGCCTCGAAATTGGTGGTTAGCTCTCAGATGTCGCGCTATTCGCTCATTCTCTCTATTCCGGATATCGCACCTCCCTCTCTCCTTCTTGCTTAGTCTCGAGTGTTTCTCGCTCTTATCTTTGAGAAGGTCTCCTGGTTTTTCTCAAGAGACCTCGTCCTTCCGAACTCTTGCTGCATAATTGAGTGGGCGCCGCTCCTTATCTGTTTCTTCTCATGGATATCAATATGCTGGCTTGTTGTCGTATTCCGTGGTCTCTCCTTCTTGGGAGTAGACACAGAGAGAGGAGAGGTAGAGACAGAGCCAAAAACTAATATCTCGCGGATTATCGTTGATAGGATACCCCTCTCGTCACTACAGTATACTCTGCAGTCAATAGAGGGCTAATATCGCCCCTCATGCGCTCGCTCATAAGCCATTGATGGGGCTTCCCCATCTCGCTTTATGAACGCTCGTTCACGAGATGCACTCGGTAGATTCTACTACGCTAGTCGCACGAATAGGCTTCATCATCGTCTTTAGAGACTATATATTCTCATTTTATGACTCAGAAAACTAATCAATCATCCCAAGTTTTAGAGGGGGTTTGCCTCCCTCGCAGGAATTAGTAGCTTGGGCGTCTTCTAGACTCTCAAACCCCTACGTGATTGGCGACTATTCATCTTCATTGATTCCTCTGATTCCGGGGAATGTTTGCCTTCTCAGTTCTCCTTCATTGCTTTAAGCCATTTTTTCAGCTTTAAGCCAGCTTTTAGTCGTTTTTTTTTGGATTTCGCTTAATGAAAACGTTTTTCAGTTCTGCGAACTCTTCTCTCATGGTAATCCCGAGCACGCGCAAGAACCAGCACGGCGCTGGCGTGCACAACCAGTACGTTTTCTCTTTTTTTAGCCACTAATCAACCGCTAATTAATACTAATTAACCCCAAATCTTGCAGTTTCCGCTCCTCGCAACTGGGAGGGAGCGGCAACGGCCACCATCACCACAACCACGATGACTTCGCCCGTCAGCTCCTGCCCGAGAACGGAAGACCCGCGCCCAGGACGGACCTTGTGTCGGGTGAGGCAATTTTTCGCAGTTTCTGGAATTGCTGACTCTAGTTTCGGAAAAAGATCGTGAAACAAGCGTTGAATCTAGTGTCGTGTGAGTATTGCCCATGGAGGAAATGTGTAACCGAACAGAACAGGAAATTCCTCGTATTATTTTACACGGGTGTAAGATAGATGCAGTGCAGAGGCCCGGTTTCGTCTCGGGGGAAACATTTCTGTGGAAGACCCCGCCAAAAATACATATAGAACTCCTGTCTCATGAGAGTAGACAGAGAGTCCCTCAATGCTCAAATTTCTCTTTGCATAGAAATCATTGTTTTGAGAATTTCTGAGACCACGCGGATTGGAGAGAAACGGTGACGAACAACAGGGAAATTGCCCTCGCTGGACAACCTCTTTATTAATAGGGAACTGATTGATCGTTGTTTGCTCTCACTACATTCGCCAGAAACAAAGCTGGAATCATAGAACCGCGTTCTAGACCCGAACTGGTTTCCTAAACATCTATTCTTTTCTTGAGTGCACTATTAGGGCATCTGATTATTCATACAAAGGTTGATTAATCACTTCCTTCTTTTCACGTTTTTGACTGATTTTAGACGCATACTGGTGCTTCTGTACCTATCCCAGTAGACAGGCTGTAGATGGTTCATCTTTAGCGTTTGTTTTGGTTTCCGCCAAACACCTTAAGCGCTTCTCTCCTTCTATCGCTTGCATAGACTCGGTTTTGTGTCCATTTAAGACTGTTCTTTGATATCTTCCGACCCTCTAGAATTTGCGTGCTATCTGACAGAAACGAAAACAGTTCTCTGATCTAGTCGATCTCTTCTACTTACGTCGGTCTTTGAACGACAGTTGACTGACAGACAGGGACGTCGTTTCAATGTTTTCTCTAATTGACTCAGTTGCTTTCAAAACATCGCGCTTTCTCGGTAGCGTGCTCTAGAACCTGTCAAATGTGTCGTAGTTCGTGAGAATGCTCTCGATCTTTAGACATTTCTATTTTCGAAATTTCAGGATAATTTCCTTTAAACGTTTCCAATTCCAGGAACCGGTGATGCTGTTCTCAAACTGAACATTGGCGGATCGCCCTTCCGTCTCAAATGCTCCAGCATCTTTTCGCGAGGAGATGAAGGTAGGATTGTTTGACTCTCTTCATTCCGCGCACTCTCTCATCATCTATGATCTACTAGAGACCATGTAGAATGACAAGAAGGAAGCGTAGATGCAAAGAGCGAAATTCTGACTGAATAGACGGTGGATTGACGCCTGAAATTGCGGCGATTCACACAGACACTTCCGCCTTCCTGACACAATCTAGTGAGGAAGATTAATGAAATGCGCCTTGCAAGGCCGAATTGCAATGCACATGTGATACCTTGCGTATCCAATTCTTTCTCATGTGATGTTGTTGTTGCAGTATGCACTCAAGTCTCAACGAGTAATAAAGGCACTGCATTCACTCTTGGGAGCGACGTTTCGAAAAAAAAAACTGAAAGACATGCATAAATCTTAATATTTGCAGGCCGACTGGTCAAATTCGCCCAACTCGACCACGAGAAGCGAGTGGCTGCGTGTGATGCATACTTCTTGGTCAGATACTCTACTTTTTCAAGCTTTCTTCAAGTTTTGTCCAATCTCGAAAGAACACTTTCACAGAGTTGCTCGAAATGTGCCTGCAGATGCATATCTCTGCAGAATCAAACATTTTGCAGTTTCTAGCCAACTGAATCTCATGGTAGTTCCTCGTAGATCAGTCATCAGACTTTCCCACCCTTTTTCGCAACTCGTCGGCCGGTTTCACGCGCAGAAAAGGCTTTCAAAAACGTGTGAGCGCGTAGAATTCACGCGGCATTGCCAACTTTCTCATTCTCTCAAATTTATCTGTTTTAGACCGTTAGATAAAGCGAGAAAGTAAGCGAAATGAAGAGAACGAGAAGAGAATTCACGCGCCGCAGTGATTGCCTTCATGGGAATGCGGTCGGCGAGAGAAATGGAGATGAGAGGTCGACGGGAATAGAATAGGCGCCGGATTGGGAATGGGATAGCTAGAAATAGTTTCGTGAAAGCGAGAAAATTTGTGGATGATGGGTCTCACGTAAACTGGCTCTGTCACATGTTTCATCTCATTAGGGAAGAGCGAGAAGGGTGGGTTAACGAGGCCAGAGAGTCGAAGACCCACTTCCAACAATCAAATGAAATATATTTCTCTAAAAAAATGAGAGAAATGAAAATGATTATGCGAACTCTTCAAACAATCAGACAAGTATTTTTGAAAACAATTCTCTGAAAGATAAAGACAGGAAGTCTAATATTTATTCTTCCAGCAATCCGACGAGTACTACTTCGAGCGGTCTGCTCTCCTCTTCGATGCCGTCTTCAAGTACTACGCAACCGGCCAACTCCATCGACCACTCGATGTGTGCACCCATGAGTACAGTCAGGTGATTGATTTTGTTAGATGCAAACGTTGATGTTTTTGAAATACTTATTAGGCCATGAGGTGTTCTATCAGATTCTCTCTATTTTTACGTGATATTTCTTCTGCAACTTGTGAGAATGCAGATGTTAAAGAGTAGTCAATTCTTGCCGGCCCTACTACGCCAGACCCGGATCAAGTATCATTGCGTAGCCAGGGTAAATAGTGCAAAGATGAAGTCTGCTAGTCAACGATCGGTTAGAAGTGGAAGAAACCCGATGCTGCCCTTTAGCGATACTTAGCATTTCGAGTGAGGACAAAGAGTGCACGACAGAGAGCAGAAATCAATTGGTGGAAAGGTATTTGGGGGATTTATTGGATGAAATTGGGTGAGCTAAACAAATGAAGAATTGAGAGGAACATGGCCATGACCAACACAAACCCCCATAAAAATGCTATTTTAATGTATTGCGAGGGCTAAGAAACGACGATTTCAGGAGCTTTCCTTCTGGAAGATTCCGGAGAACCACATGAGTCCGTGCTGTTGGAGGAATATGTAAGTAGAAACAACAATGTCTCTTAATTTCGCACACTATCCGTCCGAAAGACCGAGAGAGCAGGCGGAATGAAGAGACTCCTAGCATCATTCTTTGAGTAGTTGTTGCGAGCTCAGCTGGAGGAAGAAGAAAAACTGGAGTACAACTCTCAATTATTCATAGCGAGTAGGGAGCTGCACCAAATTGCGGCATTGTTGAATATTTCAGTAGCGAGTCGGGAATATTCCAGCCCAGTGTGTGTGTATTTCTTAGATGAAGGAGGGGCTATTCTTGGAGAATACTTCTTGGCAAAGTATATTAATTAATTACTCGTTAATTAATAGGTCTGAGTCGATGGAGGACCTCGCTAATGAGGCTAAGACAATGGAACCGGCGGACCGAAGCATGCGCCATCGTATTCACTTGTTCTGCGAGGGAGACGGATCACTCGCGTAAGGAGACTTGATCGCTTCAAAATGCGTTCGAGAGTTCAAAGATCAAAGATCACATCTCAGCTCGACCATCTTCTCCTTTGCCTCCATCTCCTTCGTACTCATCTCCGTTATCGGACTCGTTCTGGGATCCATTCATGAACTGCAGGTGAGTTGATTGCACCCTGATGGGTGCAACTAATCTGCGCAAAATCCAACAACTTTGTCTCAAATTTCTTGGTTGATTTTTAGCTGCCAAGAGTAGCATAAATATAAGATATTATGTACTTTCTAGGTGCCAATCTCGAAGAACGGCACTATCCACATTCGCGTCGCAGAGAACGAGACGACGAGTAAGTAAAGAAGGAGCAGAAACCCATCCGAATCATCCCGAAACTCAAGCGGCCATATGAATGTTGTCGTTTCATCTTCCCTCTAGCGACACACTCGGAGTCACACCGTAGAGACTCCTATCCTATTTCGTATCTGCTCTTTTGTACTACCGTAGTTAGTCGACGGACGCCATTTCGCCTGTGCGATTGAGGCACTAGGCAGACTGTCACGCTGTGATTACCGTAACTTACCGTAATCCCATTTTGGAAGCGTGGAACGATCGGTACAGCTACAATGGCACGAAGAGTACGTTTGAGCGAGTATGACCCAAGCACGATTTAGCATTTTCTCCAAGGCACCTTTTTTTTCCTACTGGTAGTTCTACTAAATTCCGGCTGTTTCCCGATTTTCCGGCTCTTCCAATCCCTTCTTTTTCCGCGTTCCTTCCCTATCGCCTATCGCTTGTGCGTCTAAACAAATTTGCACACTTAAATCGGAATGACTCAATGGTGTAGTTGCATCCGGGTATGGTCCCTCACACGGAAACGTATCGGTTCTACCCTTCACCCACCCATTTTCCATGTCATGCAAACCCCCCGCAACCTCTACTCACTTTCAGTCGGAACTACCGAGATCACTTACAGTCAAGCAGGTCACCCACACACTATACGCTACCCAATTGTTACCATGTCGCTTGCATGGGTTCAGTCCGATTTGAGAGTGCTCAAAATACATTGAAACACTCAAGCAAGCGAGCGTGCAACAACCAACAACCTTAGTTGCGCTCAAACAGTAACCCTAAAATCCTGAGTTCTCAACGTCGCTTTCGTGATTGGAATTCGTTCGTCTCTCGCTTGGTTCGCTACTAATAACTCCGGATACCTCCTCGGTTTGTACCAGTTGGTATCATACTTTGGTGGAAATCATCCAATTTTGTATGCAAAGATTACCAAAGTGTGAAACACAACTGGTCGATCCTGGGGACAGTCTGGAGCCTCTTCAGTTTCCAATTCCACTCACAAGCGTGCTGCTTTTTCCGCCTCCTCACACTGCCCATTGAGCATACTCTCTTCGCTCATCTAATCTAACTTGCAGAGTCGGACCCGAACATCATCTGGGAGCCCCACCCAGTCTTCGGTCACATTGAGACCATCTGCATTCTCTGGTTCACGTTCGAGTGAGTTCATGCAGTCTTTGATAGAATGCCACAAAACCGGATTTGGAATGGACGCTCGAATAAAAATGGATATCAGGTACATTCTCCGCATCGCAGTCGCCCCGAGCCGAATCCACTTCCTGTGCGGAATCATGAACATTGTCGATCTGGTCAGTCAATTTATAAAGTGACAACATTTTAACAGTTTCAACGCACCAAATCATCGCATTTCGGATGAATCTTAAAATAAACAATTAAGATCGCCATCGTTCCCTTCTTCCTCGAGCAGGCTCTTGCTCTGTTCGGAATCGATATCGCATCTCTGTCCGATATCAAGGGTACGGTATCCAACTTACTATTCGCTAAGCTAACTAACTTGAACCAACTCGTTGCTCCATATTCAATTTTTTTCTTCAAAATTTTCTATTTATGAATACAAATCTGCTTCTAACTAAAAAAATAAAACTTAAAGCTCAACCAACCCTCAGAAACCTCTACGAGAAATGGTACGGTAATATTAATATCTTATAAACTACATGTAAACTCTCAGGAGCCCTCCTGGTCGTTCGTGTCCTCCGTGTGCTTCGTGTCGTGCGAATCCTCAAACTGGGTCGATACTCGAGTGGAATGCGGACGTTCGCCCTGACGTTGAAGAGCTCAGCCAGACAGCTCGGAATGATGGGCATGGTGAGGATGATTTACTACCTCTTGTAATCAAAACCCTCACATCGAAACAAAATTCATTAAGCATAAATGTGGTTGCCAAGCAATTTAAAAATGTGTAACTCTTCAGTGCAATTAGATTGGTCCTGCAAACTTATCCAAGCCACTCTTTCAATGGATTTACGACGATGATTCAGGTGCTGTCAACGGGAGTCGTCTTCTTCTCGACTCTTCTCTACTTCGTTGAGAAGGACGAGAAGGACACTCCCTTCACCTCCATTCCGGCCGCCTTCTGGTGGGCAATTGTCACCATGACCACCGTCGGTGAGTATACGAGTAACAGTAATCTTATCTCAAGTTATTTGGTTGAACATCACTTCTGTCATTAGTAGAAAATGTTCAACTCTTGCAATTGTATTGCAGAACGATTGTGTCAATCGATTTGATCTTTGATCTTTCTCTATCATAATAATTGGTTCCATTCCAGGCTACGGCGACTGCGTGCCCGTCACCATTCGTGAGTGCTTCGTTTTTTATAGTTCAATTATTTTATTTTTTTAAATTTTTTTTAATCTGCGCAGCACATACAAACCAAAACTATTGCAAACAGTAATTCAATTGATTTTGCCTGCATTGAAACTAGGTAGATTTACTGGAAGTGAATTCCCGCGATCAAGTAATTTCTCAAGATGGGAACGGGAATGTGGTCGTAGAGCCTACGCGAGAAATGATTTTGGTTTCTCTTGAATAACAGATTGAGATATTGCATGCAGTTGAGGAGGTAACTTCCATTTAAATCTCCTCGTTTCACAACGTACTGTTGAACACAAACAAGATTGTGCAAACCGAACAAACATCACTGACCAACTAGAGAAATCGCGCTGCTCTTGCATCAGATCTGATGAAATTAGCCATAATACGGACTCAGCGAAGTTGTGATGCGAGAACTAACTATAAATGGGTCGCACTCACCGACCGTCGAGAGATTTAGAGAGGATAACAATGTGAAATCATCAAAGGAATGTGAGGATGATGCAATGAAAACACCTCGGGACACTGTTGCATTCCGATTAGGACACGTGAGATTTGACAGTGACTATACACTTCATATTTTTAATGATCATCACCAAAGATGAAAACAATGACTGTTTCATCACGCTGATTTTATGAAGAATGTGACAGTTCAAAAATATAAAAGCAACATGCCAAGTAGATGCAGAGCTTTGAACACATGTAGAATTGAATAATGATGATTAGAAATTGTCTGAATGTATTCCAACAAATTTGATTGAATAGTTTTCGTACAAATGTACGTCATCACTCATTTGCAGCGGGTAAGTTGATCGCGAGTGGTGCGATCATCTCTGGAGTGCTGGTCCTCGCACTTCCCATCACTATCATCGTCGACAACTTCATGAAAGTCTCCGGAAAGTGAGTAAAACCCACTAAAAGGATCAAATCTGACTCTTTCTTATGTACATTCGAGTGATTTTGAGTGACATTCTCAATGTAGTGAAACAAGTAAGCAGAGAAGTCATTCCAAACTCAAATCTCGTGCCGTCCCCGATTTCAGAGTGTATTGTGACCCGAACGTCAGACCCATTCCTACGTTCCAATTCGAATACGAGGAAGAGTTCGAGTTCTAGAGTCCCCTCCCGGTATCAGTGTCAACCAGCACACTAATGCTCCTCTCCTGCTTAGCATCCTAACCGACCACTAACCAGAAAATCAGTAGTCATCTGTTGATATTTCAGCGAGCAAGAGTAGGCAGAGAGCCAAAGTCACTTCAACCTTATGGTAACCAATCACGCGATTGTCACACACTGCCGTTTGTTTGCGTGTGTGTTCACAGATTTCGAGTTATGGTTTTGGTCTCTTCATTTCGCATTCTATCTCACTCAACGAGAGACCATGTGAAATGAAGAGACTACCGTACTCCAGATTCTCACACACAATCACTGTACTCATACTCACACAACCACAACGTTCGGCGCTTTCTCACTCAGTGTTTCTAAGCTTCCTACAACTCCCTCAGATTCAATATCTCCTCTCTCTGTCTATTCACTTGTCTCACGTGTCCCAGCCTAATACAGGAGTCCTTTCTGCAGTCGCACCACAATGAAACAATAATTAGCGCACTAATTAATAAACAATTTGCAGCCATCAGCACAACATCTTCTCGTCAGCTCCCCCTCCCCCACCTGCTTCGCCCCGTACCAAGAATTCTTCGCAAAACAACTTTAACAACCATCTATGATCTGTTTTCGATGCTCTTATCTCTATAATTAACCCCAATCACGTCTATCCGACCAAGAAAGGTCACAAACAGAACTATTCGTCTTTTCTCTTTATTATCTTCGTGTTTTCGTGAACCAAATGCCAAGAGATCTACTTTCTCCCGATGAAACCCGGTGTTTCTTCGAATCCTACTGTGAAATTGTCCCTTTCCCGCCTATCAGTCCTAAGTTATATACAATATTCTACAGTACCCTACAGTTCCTGTGAGGCTCATCGGAAGGTACCTATTCTCCATCCAATACCGATTACGAACTTTTCGTATTTTTGAGAATGAGTGCAACTCAATTATCTTCCGGTGAACTTCACAACTTATCAGTAAGCTCTAGTCACGTCCAGTTTAGTCACAACCGTATTAACCCCGATGTCTCTATTGATGACAAGTATTCACCCATTGTCTCTACTGATCTCTTTCCATTCCAATGCAGTATTCTCATCAACGATAATTCCCACTCTTGGAATTCAGTACACCCATTTCTGTCCCCTTTCCCACTATATCAATTCCAAGCTTACACGTTCCATCTTCAGTATTTTCCGACTATTCACAAGATGTTCTACCCTTTCCTGTCCAGGTTTCCCCAATTCTCTGTATTGTATAATGATGAAGTATTCTTTCCTCGTCGACTTGTTTATTAGAAAACTAACAACTCAACACCGGGAAAAAAGAGAGAACACAAATAAACACACGACAAATTACTGCTATTGCTGTATACGAGGAGACTTGGGCAGTTAACACATTAGATGAATTATTCGAAATTATTACAATGATTAACGAGAAAAACAAAGGCTGTGTGAGTGTGTCCAAAGCTCCGTGGGCGATTCTCGAACAACGAGTCAATGGGAAGACAAAAGACAGCCCCGTTTATGCATGAGGATGAGAAGGGTGGGATAAGGGCAGGGACCGACCAGGGCAGTCTCTGTACACTAAACCTGAGAGAGACGGAGGGGGCGAGTAGATACTAGAGGAGATGATCGGGGATAGGTTGTGGTTGCAAATAGCTCGCATTGAATTATGGCACGAACTTCGTTTTGTGCGGATGATTATCGATCGATTAGCAGACTATGAAGGGGATTGGGGAGTTTGTCCAAGACAGGAGTTGGCTAGGCTTGTAATGGCAGGGGATGGGATCCTATCGAGGCAGTTGAAGGCAGGAAAAGCTATGGATGCGTGGATTTAGAGCGTGAATGGGAGTAGCGAATGACCTTTGGCATAGTAAGGGAGGGAAAGCGACTGAACTACGAATGGGTAAGAGATGACTGGATGCCGTCATCTTAGTTAGATGTCGTCATCTTAGTTGGGCACTTCGACGGTCCATCCGGGACGATCGATTCGGCCGTACTGAATGTCGTTGATGTGCTCGTAGAATCTCTGCATGAGGTTCGGCTTCGATTCCATCGTCGGGATGTTCCACGTCTCGTAGCGATCGGCCTTTCTGCAATTTACATCAATCAGTATTGAATCTTTTCTATTTTCAGCTTCTTATTACACACGAGCGAAAAAAATGGTCATTTTCAATAGGGCAAGACATGCATATCGGCAAACATCAAAGGGAAGAAGGATTTAGAAGGAATAAATTACCTGTTGTGGTAGACGATCTTGCCGACGGGCGAAACGACGCACGCGGTGCCGGCGCCGAACATTTGGTAGAGCTGCAAAATCGATAATCATCATACCGTAACCCAATCTTCAGTAATCGATCGATATCGACTACCGTAATCCCGACTCACCCTGTTCTCCTTGAGTGCCTTCCTCACGTCCTCCATGGTGAAGGTGCGCTCGGAGACCTTGAACTCCTGGTACTCGCGGGCCAGCTCGAGGAGCGAATCGCGCGTCACTCCGGGCAGGATGAGACCGCGGTCGAGAGGAGGAGTCACGAGCTCCATCTCTGCAAAAAAAAATTAATTTTGATTTAATCAAAAATTTTTGCTTTTAAAATCAGATTTTCGATTCTATTCTGTAATACATGAGATTGGAGTGAATGTCCTCCTCATTCTCTTAAATTGTGCACACCGCTCGATCCTTGTACATTACTCTCTTACTGCATTGCACGGTACTTTGCTCTTCTACATTTGCAGAGATACCCTTCCCTTCTTCCCTAATTGCAAAAGAGCGCCCTCTTTCGCCATACAGGTTTTCACAGCCATGAATCACTATTTCCTCCACGTTTTCACCTATTTTCCGCGCGTTCGACCATCTTTCGCAATCTATTTCGAGCGTACTGTTATTCGCCCTTTCAATTACAGTAACATCACTGATCACAGAGACAGTCAACAGCCTTCCTTTTTCTCCTCTTCTCCCCTCCTCAGCCCCCGCTATTCCAGTTCCATCGACTGGTTTCTTTCTTTCACACTCGCAGCATCCTGCCACTCAGATTGATAATAAAACGCCCCGGCCGAGTGACCTAAATCAGCGCCACGTGGGATTGAGGGAGCTGGTTCTCTTCTTTCGAGATGATCTCTTGCCGTTAGAGAAAGACGAGAGAGCAGGGGAATCGAGGAGAGTCTGTCATCTGCTCCCACGTGGAAAGATCACCACGTGGCCAAGTGCGATGAGATCAAAGGCCCATTAAACTGGCACTCGCGACCGGAATGATCCAAGACGATAACAATAACAACTTTTTGCTGCATACTTCAGAGATTTGTAATCCCTATTTTCCCAGACACTTTCGAAGATTACACACAGCCGCTGTCAGTTCCTGCTCTTTTTGCTGCTCTCGGATGAGTTTCGAATTCTCTCTCGGAGATAGGCCAACTGTCGTCCTTTGGACGGCAAAACGTGGGGATCAGAGGTTGAGAGAGGGAAAACGGAGCAGGAGAAAAGAGCATCAGCTGTGCGTTGGGAGAGATCAAAGCACCAGTCCGTCCTCTAAGAGTCAGCCTAACTCGAGTAGTAGAGATCTGACAGAGATCGCCTAATGATGATTGACAGATTACGACTTGACGTGAATTTATGATCGAGATACCCAATCTTACACTGCGCAGGACGGAGAACAGAATCGCCAAAAATTGCGCTGATTTCCAAGTTAAACTCATCCTAGTTTGCAAGATGGGATGCAGTTCATTGAATGTTATGCCATGCAAAAACTCAAGCTGATTAAGAATTGCTAAAGATCAAAGATCAAAGATCAAAGAACAAAGAACAAAGGTCAACTCTCTCACCTCCTTGCTCGTTCTTCCACAGCACGAAGATGTTCATGGTGCCGACCTCGGTGATCTCCTCGTTCTCGCCGTGCAGCCAGACAACCTGAGGAGGAAATTATTGATTATTTCAATTAGATTCCAGAGCTGCAGCCAGAAATTGGGGTTATCTTATGCAAGGTTTCACCCAAATCGCACAATTACGAAGGGGCATTGCCAGAGGGTGTGAAAAAGAGAGGTGATGAGGTTCACACCTGCTGGCATGGAGCATTGCCAGAGGGTCAGTGGATAAGAGGGCTAGAGGCCAGAGGGTATGAACGCATGTGGCTCAGAGGCCAGAGGGTGAGAAAAAGTGGGTGATGAAATTCAAACCTGCTGGCATCCCTTCTTCGCGGCGGATTGGGCGACACCGATCGTCGGGGCGTAGTTGCTGCAAGTTATTGATTATTGATTTTCCCAATCTTCAGAAACTCAATTCCCTCTTTCTGCTTCCTCTTCTACTACAACGATGCAACTAGTCTTTGCTCTATCCACTCTCCTCCTTAGTGTCAACTCCTTGCGTGACTCCCTCTAACCCAACACCGGAAGCCACGAGGCTCGAAAAAGCATGGGACTCTAACATCTTCTCCTCTCCCAATCTCTTCCACGATGACGTCCAAGGTCACGACTAGGCGAGAAATTAGTTGTTTGTCTCTCTCTCTCTCCCCCCGATCCCTCCGACCATTCATCAAACCAGCCTATTGATATCACCCCCCGAAATAGAGATCTACTCAATGAGTTGTTATGCGTGTTCGGCCGACTTTCGATGATTGTATCACTTGGTTGACGTTCACAGAGTAAGAGAGAAGGAGTGCAAATAGACGATAAGTAACCACGTGGTTATCTTCCCTTCTTCTTCCCCTACTCATCTCTCTCTCTCTCATTTTTACGACTTCTCTTCACTCTTCTGTGCAATCGAGTTCTCTTCTCTCTCATTTCGGGAATGGAGGAGTTGCGGAAGAAAGAGAAGAGTAGAGAGAAAAGAAATTGTCAAAAAGCAACGACGTAATCATCTTCGCTCTTCTGCCCAAGAAAAAGTTCTGCGACGAAAAATGATACAGTATCTCGAAAATAGAAACTACTATTGAAAAATAGCTTTAACTAACAGTCCAATGTGGAAAGCAATCGCAAATTGACACTACAGTATCCCACAGATCAACTACCGTAACCCAAAGTGGATCGCAAACTGACCATCCCATCTTGTAGGCGCCGACACCTCCGGGAAAGGCGCGCACGTACTGCGAGTCGGCCAGGAGGGAGACCGGCTGGAAATAAGGTTAAGGTTAGGATTAAGGTTAAGCTTAATGCTTGAGGGTGCTTAAGGACGCTTAAGAACGTCTAAGTACCTGGAATCCGGAGGTGAAGTAGGATCCGACGGGGCACGTCACGACGAACAGCTTCGCGTCGTGAGGATTGCCCACGCCCAGCGTCTTCTGGAAAGAAAATCAGTTTGCGATAGACTCAGACTACGGTAGTCTTGATTTGGATACGGTACTCACGTCAGTGCCGATGAGGGTGGGTCGAATGTAGAGGGAGGAGGTGGCGGAGGCCGGCACCCAGTCCATGTCGAGCCGAATCTGGTCCGAAATCATGTTGATGAGCTCTTCCGAATCGAAGGTCTGAAATCAAATCCGATTTAGTTAATTACTTCTGCAATTTTGGCTCAGTATCTTTTTCGCAAATCTCTCGCGTGGGCTTAGGTCATTACTTCTCCCACTTCCCGGCCTACTGTAACTCTCCGGGGGAATCAGTCTAAGAGGCGAAACTAATTATCTCGAACGAAGGAGGTCACGCGTCGAAAACATATTTTCGAGAATGCTGCACGACTTTCTCCTTTCGCTTTTTCGATCGCATGACGTCACCGGCGAGAGAGCACGCAAAATCGAGAGAGCTGACCGGAAAAATTCGAAATTCGATGAAAACTGACCGGAAGTGCGGAGCGCTGGGCGGTTCTGTTCATGCGGGCCATGTTCATGTCGGGTCGGAACATGCGGATCTTGTTGTCGATGCCGCGGTACGCCTTCATGCCCTCGAACAGCTCAATCGCGTAGTGAAGCACCTGTAATTAGCACCTAATGAGTGATCCTTGTTAATTAGCTGCTGCTGAGTCACACCCTCTGGCTGGTCTCCCTCTTTTTCGAGTGTAAAGATAACCAGTGGTCACAGCGCCACGGGGTGTAAAAAGTGGTGCGATTGCTAGAGAGAGAGATAAGAGTGTGCCCTCGGGCAACTATAGCCGCTATCAACTCGAGGATTGCAGCTCGGGTACTACCGTACCCTCAGGCTATCGCAAGGTACCGTACCCCGACTACCGTACCCCTACCGTACCTTGGATCCGGGATGTAGCTGGAGGGGCTGGATCTTGTGCAGCTTGGGCCGACCCCATCCTCTCTCCAGATTCCAGTCGACGTCAATCATGTGGTCGGCGTAGTATTTGCCGAATTGGAGGTCGCCCGTCGGCTTGGCCATCAGCTCGTGAGGGAGAGCGGGAGTGACGTCCATCTCGGAACGCTGAAATTAGTCAGTTAGTGATCGATCAGAACTACAGTACACTCCAAATTTGATAAATGCTACACACAATCGCCAATTTTTGAATCACCCTTGTTCCCTCAACAATAACTTCCGGGATACTCGCCGGTTTTGTGCTCCCTATGAGTAATCCACTATCAATACAAGCCCCAAGCCCCCTTGGTCGGATCAACTCATGACGATTTGATACTTTCATGTCGTAATCACTTTGCGTGTTTGATTGCCTGCGCTGACCCGACGTGCCGGCGCCACATTTCGATGATATTTCGAAGAGGTGAGAGAGCGAGCAAAAGTAGGAGTGTGACCCCTGCGCCGCGTTCCGTGAATAAGAACGAAAAGTGCAGACAAAGATGTTGTTGATCCTCCCCTTCCTCTTCCTCCTCTCTCTCTCCCCTCTTCACACTATTGCATCAGACTGAGAGCGCGCTATTACTACCAGGTGCCAAAAGATCGTGGAATGTTTCGAATCTCTCTCTCACATTTTCACCTTAGAGAGAGAGCAGATTAGACCCCAATCATCCATCAAAAGATCAGAGATTGGCATTCGCAGAAAATCGGTTGACAGCTAGCGCGATAAGATCGAATGGAAGAGCGAGATAAGAGTCCATCTGATTGACTGAGAGACGATTGGAACTATAGTGGCCAATCCCTTGGCTGGTCACTATGCGATTCGAAAAGCGCTGAAAGTTCTAGAAAACTGAGAAAGAGGGATCAACTCACGTAGAAGGTCCTTGCATGGTCCTTGGGTTCCTCTCTGTGCGCTGGTTTGGCTGCATCGACTGTCGCAGTCGTGTTGAGTAGTCGACCGACGAGGACGGAGGAGGAACGGGGAGTGAGCAGAACCACTGATCGGGCTGCCATCGGAATCTGAAAAGACAGTTGGTGATCGGACTACCGTAGTCAACACGCGGATACGGTAACACGAACAGGGACATTGTTTGATACAAGAGGGGAGGGAGGTCGGACACCGCACGTTCTGTCAGCGACAATGAGTGTGTGTGTGAGTGTCGACTGAATGGAAGGGGCGGAGTCAGGGATGGGGAGGAGGAGAAGAGATAAGGGAGAGATAATGGAAGGGAAGGGATGAGAGGGGGGGAGGAGCGAGGTTACACGTGCAAAACAAGAGAGGGAGGGAAGAGGCAGAGGGAGAGAGGGGTTAGGCGAAAATAGCCTCGAGCGGGGATGGGGACACGTGGCTTATGGCTAGCAGCGAAAGTGAGTGGGGAAGGGGTAGTAAACGAATTACAGTGTATAAACTGCATGGAAGAGGGGGGATGGGGCGCATTACAACCTGAACGGCACTCAATCAAGGGAAGGGAGGATGCAAAAAGCGGAAGGGTAGTTTGAGATCATCAAGGGATAAGAACCACGGTGAACAGAAGACACAAGTGCGCAAATAGTCAGGAGTTGGAGGGAAAAGGAGTAGGGAGAGGGGAGGGAGAGGGAGGAAGAGGGAAGGGGAAGAGAAGGGTGAAGCGGTTTGAGAAACATGGCTGAGTGAGAGAGGGGAGGGGTGAAGAGGGAAAGGAGAAGCTACGCAACTGGGAACTCAAGCTAACGCGGTTAGAAAGCGATCGAAGATCAGGCGAAAGCAATCCGAATCATATCAAGACGACGAAAAGATAAGAGGGAGGGAGCTGCCTCTCTCCCCCTCGGAAACTGGCCATCACGGTCTTATAATGGGGCGATGATCAACGCAAAAACGTACGATTTGAAATGGGCGGGGAAAAGGAAAGATCGAGAAAGAGGGAGGGGAGAGAGGAGAGCGCGCCAAGAAGGAAGAATGATGCAATGAGGGATGGGAAGAGGTGGGAGAGGGAGAGGAGGGAGAGCGGGAGAGGCGAGGGAGAGGTCAGTCTACCCGCTGGCTGCGCTCTCTCCACACCACACGCTCTCTCGTCCCTCTGACCTGTCTGCGCTCTCTCCCTCCCCTCGCGTCTCTCGTCGCTCTGGTTTCTCTGCGCTCTCGCCTCTCTCCGCGTCCCTCTTCCCTCTAGCCTGCCTGCGCTCTATCCCTCCTCCCCGCTCCCTCGCCGCTCTAACTTCTCTGCGCTCTCTCCCTCCCCTGCGTCTCTCGCCTCCCAATCGGCAGCAATTCTCTGCGATTCTCCATTACGACTGCTCCCTTGCCGGTCGGAGAAAGCGAAAGACAGGGAATGGAGAGAGAGGATACAGCTCGCTTCCACCCATTGATTTCAGGATGTTGTTGCAGCGGGCAACTTATGAAGATGGAAGAAGGAGAGCGGGAGAGAGGGGAGGGCGCTATTTTCGAAACTCTTTCTCCCTTGAGAAACTGTCTAATCGGAGGGAGAGTCGCCCTCTAAATAGCGTCCCTTGAGATAGATAACAGGGCGATTAGATGATGTAGAGCCGGAAACCACAACAGCAGCACCCCCTCTCTCCATCTTACTCACTCCTGACCGGCACCCCGGCGTGGAGGGGTGCCGCCGAATCAAAGGGCAGAAAGGGGGGACGAGAGGGGAGGAAAAGGGCATCGTCTATGCATTCCGTCGGCTCTTTTGCTGCTTTTGCCGAGGAAAGAGTGATGAAATGGGAGAGACGGGCCCTTTTGCTTCACCCAAAAGCGCAAACAGCGCGTGTTTTTGCGTGACACGTGGCTATTTTTCTGCCAGAGAAGAGGAATGCAGAGTGGACTGTCCTCGAAAAGTGACCGCGCACTCTTGTAGCACTCCTTCTTCCCTCTCCCTCCCCCGTTCCCGCCATTACCTAATCTACCTGCCACTGGTTATCGTTCCCATGATCTTAAGGTCTTCTACCACAGGCAGTATGGGATCCCTGAAATTAGGTGCTGAATGCACCCTGATCCCTGCACCCATCACGCAAATCCGTACGGTCCAGTGGGAAAATGAGACCGCTGAGATTAGGCAGATAATGTTCCTCCATGGTCTAATCCCACATGTGCTTTCTAAAGGGCCAAAAGTTGTTGTCGTCTTCAACTCTCCGAGTTCACTCTCTCGGTTTTTGCTCGCTCTTCGACACTGATGCAGTTCTCTTCGCTTCTTCAACCCTTCTCGACAATGGTTTCTTTCACTTCCTCTCTCCCCTTTCAGATGAGACGAGAGATCACTAGGAATGGAGAGACTCAGCCTACTGCTTCTCGCTTCCTTCTCTTCTCTGATCTCTTCACCATCAGGATGACGATTCTGCCCTGTCTGCGCTCTCTCCGATCTGTGCACTCTCTCTTTTCTCTGATTTCTCTGCACTCTCTCAACTTTGCCTGCTCTCTCGCCCTCTCGTGTTTCACTTCAGCAGCAACTGACTCCGGGTCACGTCGTGTCGCATGGACAGGAGATGAGGCACCGGGGCGAGAGAGTGTGCGGAATCGAGAGAGCGCAGAGATAAGGAGAAATGAGAGAGTGAGGGATTCTGAGAGAGCGTCGACGACGAGGGGACAAAGCGACAGATGCCTCGTGGCTGTGTGCATTCTTTATCTGAGCTCGTGACGTCATCAGTCGAGTGAGCGAGTGAGAGAGGTTATCTGATCATATGGTGAATGATACCCATCGAGAGTGTGTGCGTAGTTTGTGATTAGGAGAGGGGTACTAGGATGGGCAGGGACATAGTTTGTAGTGGAGAGAACACTGTTACAGTATGACTATGGCAGGCAAGATACGGCGATCAAAGATCAGGATAGATCATGAACACGATATAACAATGCAATCAAGCTAGTGATAAGAGCTTGCACGGTTCGCAAAGGCCGATAAAACCGTCAACGAAAATGGGTGATGGTATCGGCTGTTTTGGGCCGTTTGCATGGATATGGGGAGCATACGGTATGACATGATTAGAGGAGTGACGAAATAATGTGGTGATTGAATCTGAACTAGTAATCAGATGGGAAACAATTGTGGTCAGATAGTGGAATCAAACAGTGAGATGACTATGGAAGTGGTGGATTGGTAATATGAGGGAAGTTGAATACTATAGATGCGATTGGTGGAATTCCTTCCTCAGTCTGGCTAGTCTCAACTCGTCGATCAACGCAGAATGGGCATCGTCAGCTGATACGAAGTACTTGGACCTGCAAGATGTTGCGTCAGACTGAGATACTCTCGTTCCGCAAACATAACCACAAACAACGCCACGTGGTGTGCTAATCGTGTAGCAGTGTTACGTCAGTGTTCACTTGGATAATCGTTCTCTATTCAATGCAGGGTGCTATAGATTCTTGATTCTTTCGCTCATCGCTTTTCTGTTTTGACTGTTTCGTTTCTCTCTATCTCTCTTCGTGCTGATTAAGGGGTGTCTAGAAACGTGTTGCGAAGCTTGCAGAGATTGCTAGATCCTGAGCAAGAATGACCACGAATCTTTGGTCTCACTAAGGAATGTGGATAGTTCCTTGCAAGAATAGTCTCTGCGAAGGTCTCAATACTGCCCACTACAGTAGTCACCTATCTCATACATTCATATGGTATTTGAATCATTCAGGACATCGTTTCTGATACTCACCTTAGCATATCTCCCACGACGCTCTCCCTCTCTATCGACAGTGCCTCATGGTCGTACTGAACGATGGATCGGGATCGAGATCGAGATGGGAGTGTAGAGTCGCGCAGAGATGTTGCGGGACCATCAAGGCATCTGAAAAATAGACTAAACTTTTCTCATTTCCGATGGTTTTGATTGAGATGAGACGTTTAGGCCACTAAAAACCTTGAGATTGTCACGAAGCTAATCTCTATTGATCTTCTCTGTTAGCTCAGGTTCTGGCTCCAGACAAATCGGAAGTGCAACTCTCTGGAACCAACTTGATCTTTGATCTTTGATCTTTCAAAGATGTAACTCTTATTTGATCTCCGATCTTACCTCACAACGTGGTCTCTCGAAGCCTCGCTCCACTCCGCGCCGATATCGTCGTCCACTCTACAAAAAATACAATTTTTAAGCCTTTTCATCCATTTTAAGGCTCCCAAAACCTGAAATTCGAGAACAAGAAGTGCGGAATCGAGGCAAAACTGAACGGTGAGCGGTGCAAACACTCGTGGTTTACCATCAATCACTGTTGTATAGGTTTCTGATGTATCGGGGTTGTATCTGAACACGTGGAGAGATCTTTTTGGAGTAATTCTTGTACTTCCTTCGTCAGATTCTCTCCCTTTCGCATTCTCTCTGACTCTGACTGTCAGTTGAAATACAACGACAACACATGGATGATTGCTCTCGTTCCACTGGTGACGTCAGAATTTGACGGACGGTAGGCAACAGTTGATAACAAAGATAAGACGAAGACGAAGAGATCAAAGGGTTAGGATTATTCTTGGGGAAAGAGAGGAGAAAATAGATAGAATTTGAGAAAATTTACCAAATTTCAACAATTTTTAACCAAATTAGGTGGAAATGGCTTACATATTAGCTAGTGGAACCGGATTCGAATTGTACATCTGCCGAACGATCTGAGGAGTGTGCACGGAACAACCTGGGAAGGAATGCATTTGCAAAACATGTTGTCCCCGACGGATCTCGATCCGGTATTGTTCTGTTGTTCAGTCTAACGCCTTATCCACTCGTCCATCGCACCACACTGATATCACTCTCGAGAGACACGTTTGTGAGCAATGATCAGTCACAGGGCAGTGCTCTTTCTGTGCGATGCGAAAGGGGAGATATGCTGGTTGTGTATTGGCTAGGCTCTCTTCAGTTCCCATGGTCTCTCGCCAGTCAGATAAATCAAGATGTGTGGTGATCTTGAGAGAATTCAAACTTCCGGCTCTCATCGTTTCACACGCTCTTTCACTTACACAGAAATTCATGTGATCAGATGTAAAAAGTAGACAGTCTCACATACCGTAAGAGTGAAAAGTCGGTGAGTTGGTGGCTTTTTTCTCTTTTCGTCGAATCTTCGACGAGTTTCGCTTAGCGAGAAGAACGATAACAGCGAGAAAAACAAGGAAGAAGAGTCCGGCGCAGAGAGCAAGGGCGAATTGCCCATCTTGAGAAGTCTCTGAAACGATGAGGCTTTGATCTGAATCGTAATCGCTGAATTCACAGAAAGATGACTGTCATTCTCGCCACATTTCGTGGACGTTTCAATCAGCCAAGAGAGCTGGGGAGAATTGAGAAAGCGATAACACTCAGGACGGCATTGTGAAATCCTCCTTAGATCAAAGACGTGATGAACGTCTCAATCTGTAGTTCTCCTTCTGTGCACTAGTTGTCAACCAAAATTTGCAAACTACAGAATACGAAGTTGCGAAATGTTTCTGATTCACAGTTTTATGGTCGTCTCAATCAGCATTCCTATCTCTCCTGTCGTCGAAATCATGACTTTCGAAGCGCTACGCGAAACAATTTCTTATCAGGGCGCATGGCGCTATTTTCCATCATCATCACCCAGTTTATCAGCCGCGCGCGATTAAACGACCAGTTTTGAGCGATTGAGAAAGACGATAACAACGTGAGTCAACAATCTCATCTCGTTTTCGAGAAGAGATTTCCGGAACCTTCCGTACTCCCAGTCTACTGCCTCTTTTTGCAAGCAGTCAAGTAGCGAGACAAACAATGCTCTATCTCAAAATGTGATGTCGTAGGAGCTAGGGATCATGTGTTCTGAACCTCTCAAACAACGCGTTCAAGGACTATCTCTTTCCACTTAGATGCTCTGATGCAATCAGTTGATGCGAGAGACTGTTTGCAATGGCAAGAGCCTGATCCTGTGTTCTGAACTCACCCCTCATAGCTATCGTCACTGGCCGAGAGGGAGGAGAGGGAGGGAAGGGCGGACGGAGGCCGATAATCCGCAAGTCGATGTCATCTGATGATCGAGAGACGGACGAGATGGAAAAGTGAGGGTGCAGGACTTCTGCCTAGAAAAGAAAAGATTACTAGATGCATCGTAATCGAATAGTGTAGTGATCATGATCATAGTCAAGCTCTCCTGTGCAAACAAGTGTACGTTTAGTGTGAGAATGTATTCAGAGACTGAAACTGAAATAAATAATCCTACCACTTGTGCATACTGCCCTCCAGCTCCCTTCCTCTCCACTCTGTACGAGTGTGCTCCATCTACAGGCTGCCACACGAGTCGATCCCGGTCGAGCCGAGGATCTTCGGGGGAAGACAGTTGAGTGCACACTGAATTATAGAACGTATCAACTTCTGAATTCTCGAGGACATTGAAGGGATGTTAAAGTACAAAACTAACCGTGACGATCAACAGATGTGGAGTTGGCGCTGCCCAATCGATTCACAGCTTCGACGGTGATACGGTATTTGCCGAACGGAGAAAGATTGTCCATGGTGACCTGAAGCTTTCATTTCCAATAACTTCTTATCCAACATTCAACAATTCTGTACATTTTTCATGGAAATAAATGATAGATCGTTCTGTAACTACCTCTGTATGATCTGTCTCGGCTCGTCTCTCCATCCTCCCTGATTCCTCCTCATTGATCTCCTCTGCATACGTGATGAATCGCTGCGGGTGACCACCGTCGAATCCTGAGATTTCGAAAATCAGCCTTTCGAAAATGATTTAATCGACCTTCATTCCAGCTGATACGCAATGCTCGATCCCCATCGCACGCTACTTGCTTGATGCGGGGCGGCTGTGGTCGGGTGTCCTTCAAAATTGTCCATTTTTGCACGTAATTGTAGAAAAAAAAGTCGAATTTGATCAAAAGTGCCTTAAAATAGTCCAACAGTGCACATACCTCGACACGAACTCTCGTTTCAGTCTTCACAGTCGCGACTGCATTGCTGATGACACACTCGTAGACGCCGTCATCTTCGTAGGCCACCTTGTCGATGATGAAGTCTTCAGAAGCCGTTCGCTCCTGGAATCGATAGTTGGTTAGAGATCAGAGATCACTTGCTTAGAGATCAAAGATCAGTTTCATCGATATCAAAGATAATTTTCATAACGATCAAAGAACAATTATCTCTGACTTGATTGGTCTCTCATAGGTCAGCTAGGTAGCGAAATAAGATGATCACAGTCTGAGGAACAAGTTTTCGCGTGACTGTCGACATCACTCTGTTGGTTTCGGTGTCGGTTTTTTTCCGTTGCAAATTCACGTTCGCGTCATGCGATGGGGAACATCAACAACACCTCTTGAACTGGGCACGTGGCGAGGTTGAATGACGAAAATATCTCTCGATACGGTACGAAGGAACAAAATACTATCATTCTCCTTCTATTAGTTTATGATAATCGCTCTCACCTGATTTCTAACCCAATACTGAATAGGTGAGGGATCGGCGAATCCCGCACATCGAATGTCCAATCGCTCTCCGACTTTGACTCGAATCTCAGGAGGCGGCTTGACGATGAATGCTGGTGGCTCTGGAAAGTATTTTTTTATGACTATTCTCAGTTTTTAGAACTATTTTTAGCTCAATCACATCGAAGTGATGATCAATTAGCGATCGTTATCTAAAGATATGGTGGTTCATCATCGTTCTCAAACCATTGGAAGGTAACCCGGAAGTTTCGTGGTGATAGTCAAAGCAGTAGACAGTGAACGTGAGTTTGATCATGAACGGCGAGACGAGTGAATACTCCAACAAAACAACTTACGAGCAACTATCACATGCATCTCGAACGGATTTCCTCTCCCGAGTGAGTTGAAGACCTCACAGGCGTAGATTCCGGAGTCTTCCGCCGATACGTTGACGAGATCCAGGGAATCCTGGAAATCTCTTCCATCTCTTCGTTTCCAGTGCCTAAACGTGATCATGAACGGTTCATGTGATGTTCAGTGAACGCTCAACTTGAAACGTGACGCTCTTGAGCAGTTCGCATGAGTGAAACAGCAGATTAGTCACGAACCGATTCCTTCGTTGCCACAAAGTGTCCGTTCCTCGACCAATTCACCATGGTCACTTTCGGATTCGCATCAGCTGCACATTTCAAGGTTGCATTCGAGCCAACAGCCAGTGTGTACACTTCAGCATTGCTCGGGAGAATCTCCGGAAGATCTGGAAACAAATGCTGATCTTTTGTCCCAGATCAGTCATCTTTGCCAGCTCCGATCGAATCTCTGATTTTTCGATTTTGCCTAAATTGGGACGATCTGTGATCTACTCCAATTGGGCGAACTCTCCTTTCCAAAATAACCTTGAATCGCGCTCGCTCTCCCAAAACTGTGCCGTTCTCAACTGTCGGAGTGAACTTTTTCGGCAGCGCGCGCGCTTTCGTGAACTTGAGTGTCTCTCCATTCCTCATTATATCTTGCCGATCAGAGAAAGTGAGTGATATAATCAAAGATAGGCCGTTAGACAACCACTAGCGTGATGAGATCCGAGTTGATAGCTCTTTGTAATGGGAACAGCGAGGGATTGGCAGGGAGCGTGACCTTGCCACCCATCCAGGAACGATTGTACTGGGGAGAACAGCTAGGGACTAATTCAAGCTGCAGGGATCTTGCATGAAAAGTGAAAGCTATTTCGTCAATCGTGAAACTGAACCATTGAGTAAGTACTAACACTGTACATCCAGGAACGCTGCAGTCACCGATTCCCCGAAGATGTTCCTTGCATGACAGGAGTACCAGCCTCGATCCTCCTTCTTCACGTCCCGGATTGCGAGTTCGCCGTTCTGAACAAAGTTATATCTTTCTTCTTGTCAAATATATTCCCCAATCCAAATGTGGCACTTTTTAGGCTTGCTTGGCTTGGAAAAGTTGAGAAAAAGAGATAAACTAACCCCAGTATGCGCCCTCAACAAATATGTTCTCCAATCCAAATGTGGCACTTTTTAGGCTTGCTTGGCACGGAAAAGTTGAGAAAAAGAGATAAACTAACCCCAGTATGCGCCCTCAACAAATATGTTCTCCAATCCAAATGTGGCACTTTTTAGGCTTGCTTGGC